>JANITW010000002.1:19112889-19142818 GCA_027564335.1 Erythroxylum williamsii | reverse complement strand
CAGGGATCGAGTAATTATGGCAAACATGAGCACCACCGTAAGTGGTATAGAGAAATTAAATAATAACAATTATAATATATGGAGCACTCGTATGCAGTTCTTTCTGCTAGGACAAGATTTATGGAGTATTGTCGGAGGAAACGAGACTCAACCTCTAACATTAGAAGAAGAATTAAAGAAGTGGAAAATTAGAGCAGGTAAAGCCATATACGTGTTGTCAGTGACAATAGAAGACGACATACTTCAACAAATAAAGGATGCAAAGACATCGAAGGATGCATGGGACACTCTCGCTCAGTTGTATGCACTCACCAACGACGCCAGGCTCCAGCATCTAGAGAACGAGTTATTGTCGATCTCACAGCGCAACATGACTATAAGTGAATATTTTACTAAAGTTAAATCTCTATGCCAAGAAATTTCTAAGTTAGATCCTCCTAATATTGTAACTGAAACAAGAATGAGGAGAATTACCGTACATGAGTTGCGCCCAGAATTTCTTGGTATTGTTACGGCTACTCGAGGTTGGGCAAAGGAACCGACCTTGACAGAGTTAGAAAATATCTTAGCCAATCAAGAAGCTTTAGATAAATAAATTTCTACAGTTTTTATTAAAGATGAAGACAAAGCCTTTTTCACCAATAAAGGAGGAAAAGGAAAAGGAAAAGGAAAAGTCACGAGAAGTAACGTGACGGAGGAGACCTCGAGAGGTCGAGAAGGTTGGCGAGGCCGCCAACGAAGAGGGAGCTTTAAACAAGGGGTAGCTCGTCAAGGCCAAGATACAAGTCGTAACAATAAACAAAATACTCAGAAAGAAGACAGGTGCTATAACTGTGGAAGGAAGGGTCATTACGCTCGAGATTGCTGGAGGCCAAAACGCATGGAAGGAAATGTTGTCATGTTGACGCAGCAAGATAGAGAAGAAGAATGGGATTTCAACGCATCATTTGCAGTAGTGGAAAATCCTAAAGAAATAAGCAAGAAAAATGGTGCAATATCAAAGGTGGAGATGGCACTCACGGCTATAGGAGAAAATCAAATAAACTATAAAGATTATTGGATCGTTGATTCCAGCTGCTCCAATCATATGACAGGTGACAAAAAGAAATTGATGGGGACATCAGAGTATAAAGGAGAGCAAGTGGTGGTAACAGTCAATAATTCAAAATTGCCAATAACACATATTGACAATACCATCGTTGTTCCTCGTTATAGTCAGCGGCCAGTGCAACTGCAGAATGTCTACCACGTGGAAGGTATGTCAAAAAACCTTCTATCTATATCTCAAATGACGTCAACAGGAAATTTTGTATTGTTCGGACCAAATGATGTCAAGATTTACAAGGAGTTAAAAATTATCGGTCGACCCATGATGGAAGGAAAAAGAGTAGAGTCTGTGTATGTAATGTCAGCAGAAATAGCATACATAGATAAGACAAGGAAAAATGAGACGACTGATTTATGGCATGCAAGATTAGGACATGTAAGTTATAGGAAGCTAAAGGAGATAATGAAAAAATCAATGGTCAGAGGGCTTTCGAATCTAGATGTCTAAGATGATATTGTATGTGCAGGATGTCGATATGGCAAAGGACATCAATTACCGTACAAAGAGTCAGAGTATCGAGCTAAAGCACCCCTGGAGTTAATACGCTCTGATGTATTTGGGCTAGTAAAGCAGCCGTCCATTATCCAATTTAGGTATATGATTACCTTTATTGATGATTTTTCTAGATATGTGTGGGTCGATTTTATTAGAGAAAAGTCAAAGACATTAAATAAGTTTGTTGAGTTTAAAGTGAAAGTAGAAAAGGAGATAGGGAGAAGGATACAATGCCTTCGCACTGATAATGGTAGAGAGTACACTTCAAAAGAATTCGAACAATATTTGCAACAACATAAGATCAGGAGGCAACTGACTTGTCCAGGTACTCCACAACAGAATGGAGTAGCAGAAAGAAAAAATCGTCACCTGGCAGAGATATCCAGGAGTATGCTATATGCAAAGAATATACCAGCAAGGTTTTGGGTCGAAGGTATGAAGATGATAGCATATGTGATTAACATATTACCTCAAGCAAAATTGGGGAACTCACCGTATGAAAAACTTCAAAGGGTCAAACCCTCAGTAGGGTACTTTAAAGTGTTTGGATGTGTGTGCTATGTATTTGTACCAGATCACCTACGTAGCAAATTTGATAAAAAGGCAATACGCTGCATATTTGTCGGATATGACAGCCATCGTAAAGGATGGAAGTGTTGTGACCCGACTATAGGACGATGCTACGTAAGCAGAAATGTTGTCTTTGATGATGCATTTTCTTGGTGGTCACCACAAGCTGTATTATTACCAGACTCAAAAGAAATAGAGGAGTAGTTACAACAACGATTAGAAGAATCTACAGAGATTGATAAGATTCAACCAATTGAAGAATCTAGAATTGATACCATGCAGCCAAATGAGGAAGAATCCATAGAGATGAGGTTGTCAGAAGAGAAAAGCCCATGGAAAACAGGAATCCATCATTCAACTTCAGAAGAAATAAGGCCAAGTCAGATAGAGGACTTTGAAGAAGATGTTCAACAGACATCACCTCAACCACGAAGGTCAATTAGACAAAGAAAGCCAAATCCAAAGTATGCAAATACAACAATAATAGAGGAAATTGGTCTGAAAGAGCCAACAAGTTATAAAGAAGCGTCACAAAGAAAGGAATGGCAATAGGCAATGGATGAGGAAATTCAAGCATTAAAGCAAAATGAAACTTGGGATTTGGTGCCGAAGCCTGAAGGAGTAACACCCATCTCGTGTAAATGGGTCTATAAGAAAAAGACTCGACCATATGGAATGTAACACCCCACTCTTGCATGACCTGAACCCGACATCGATGGTGATATTCGAATCCGTTCCTTGTGAGGGTGGCATGTTACATCACTCAGTCAAAACTTAGTATAAATTTTTTTTTAAAACATACACATACTTATGTATTATGCGGAAAACAATTTACATAAATAATCATCGGTGAGTTAAATGACCACGGGGGCCCTTTTGTAAATACAATTTCATTCAGTTTGTTAACTTTACAACATGACCTATTCATTTGTACATAAATTCAAAAAGTACAATTTTTATTAAACTCTAATGCAGACGCGAACTGATCCCGACCACTTTTCTTACTCGCATGCGGTTACTATACGCTCGTTGCCTAACGGGGTATTATTCTAGGTCCTGAAAAATAATTGTAAATTTTGGGTGAGTTTTGCGAACTCAATGAGGAACCATCATCGATGGTTCACTCAATTCATGCAACACATCGTTTCACATATCATATATTCACATTGTTGCATATTTAATCCCACTGCACAATTTCACATGAACATAGACAATTTGATACATTTCATTCTATTTGACATTCATCACTAATTGCATTAATAAAACGCTCAAGCATAAGCCAATTGTTCATAATTCACAATTCGGAATGATTGGTACCACAGAAACATAAGGCAGTTAACCTTTCACTTAATCAAAGAGATTAAAAATCAGATGCATATGACATGCGCATGTGACACTTTTCTAATTTATTTCAGTGTTGTGACCGAGCACCGAAACTATCCCAATATGGGCGCATTAATCGTTGATCCTGCGGCTCTGAACTGTCCCATTATGGGCGTATTAATCGTTGAGCCTGAGGCTCTGAATCACTGTGGGCTCGAGGCCCAAATATGTTGAGCTTTAAGCTCTCGGTGGCTGCTCTAGTCACAACTGTTATTAACTGATCATGCATTCATGCATGGAATGCATATGTCGCAATTGAACAATATCACATCTTAATCAAACCCAAATTATCACATTCAAACAATTATTTCACAATTATTCACATGAAAATCACAATCACAATTTATCACATTGGAAACATGGAGGTCTCCAAATTCTCAGACAAATAACACTTCTATGTCATAATCTCCCAATACATCGGACACCTTCGGTCCAGAACCCAGGCATAAATAAACGCACAAGCCCACCATTATTCTCCACAGTTTTATAAGTGCAAAATTATAAATAATTAATAATTGAGAAACCATCTAGGTTACTCACAAATAGCTCCCGATGCAAAAGCCTAGAAGTCTCGACAATGTCTGTGGGTTGACGTTCCAAATGCCTACTATAATAGTCAAAATATTCAACCATTACCAAATGTACGATCAAAATTATTTAATAATGCACATGTAGCAATAAAAATATGTACAATGCATGTTCGTGACATTTCCGGCACTATTCCACAATTTTCCATCACAAAAATTTCCTCTAAAAATTAGAAAGCCATAGACATTAAAATTACTCAATTCGAACCTCTATAGGTCCTATTATTAATAAAAGACGGACTAGAAAAATAATTACCCAGTCCTCTCACTTTGACCTAATTAATCCTCGATAATTTTAGCTCTAAAAATTTCCAATTTCACAAATAAATGAAATTAAATATTACACGAATCCGATGCCTCGAGAATCAGGTCAATCGGATGTCGGGTGAAGAAGTAATTGACAAAAGAATTAAATTAAGACAAAATAGAAATAATAAATAATAAGAATAAAAAATATTAATTAATTTAAATAAAAAAATCAATCTCGCGAGGGTGACGTATCGCCCTCGTGAGATGCGAGGTTCTGTAATTTTCGAAAAAAATTTTCAAAACAATTTTCTATTTCATAAAAACCTTTCTTTCTTCCTATTCATATACCATCTCGTCTTTCACATAACCTATCTTTTCACACAATTGTCTAAAAATCACAAATAAGGTCTCATTGGAAAGATCTTGAAAAATCCTACAAGTTTCAAGAAGAACTCAAAATCCAATTTCACCTCTAAGGATGTCAAAAATGCACTCAAAGATACTGCCTAGTCACACATTTACCACAACAGAACATAACTTTCTAAAAAAATCATAACTTTTCATTCCCTTAGCCAAAAATTCCAAAGTTTATATCAATTAAAATAGAAAAACAAATGCTACAACTTTCATGAACAACTTAGAAGCCAATTCCAACTCTAACCAAATCAAATGCTCAAACAAAGTTTCTGCCTACCCAAATTATTCTCAACAATAACCCAATCTTCCAAAATTCATAACTCCACATCCCCTTGGCAAAAAAATTTCATACCATATAGCAATAAAAAGCTCAGACAATATACTACAATTCTCAAGAGGACTTAGAACCAAATTCCATCTCTAACTAGGTCAAATCCTCCTATTAATGTGGCTGTCCAGTTAGGGTTTATGAAATCAGCATTTAACCTAAACTATAACAAAACTTTACAAATTTATATCTTACAATCCTTACATCCAAATTCGCAAATAATACCTCATTAGAAAGCTACAACAATCCTATACAACTTTCCAGAAGGCCACTTGAGCCAATTTCACCCTTAACTATCCAAAATTAATATCAGAACATAAAAAGCACAAAACCTATGCACTTAGAGTCACTTGCACTTAAAACACATTTTGGGCTGAATTACTACCTGAACTTTTACACACCATAACTTTCAATATACACATCAAAAATTTCATACTTAGTGGCGTTAGAAAGCTAACACAAAAATTTTCAACTTTCATGAAGACCAAATTAGTAAATTCAATCCAAATCAACCTAAAAAAATTCATCAAAGTTTCAGGTCACAAGGTTCGGATTACTGTTCATACAGAACCTACAACTCACTTTCAAGGCCAAATTCAAGCTCTTTCAAGGCACAATTTAGTATCACTTCCTTCATATGAATTCTAGCCATACTTCTTAAGTTTAATTTAAGTCAAATCTCATCTCCATAGCACAACAATATCAAAAGTTATGACCAAAAATCTGAAACCTACACAAGAGAAATTTTCCAGATTTTAATCCTAACACAACTCCTTTCATTCCAACCCCATTCCTACATCAATAAGCATCCAATTAAGTCTCTAATTCAGCCACAAAATCATCAAGACATTCACTTGAACATAACCCCACAAAATTCCAGCACACATACACAATCATTTTCTTTTAAGAAATAATCATCCTACATCACAAAATCCATCCAAAACACACAATTTAACTATACTTTACATGTTATTTCATTCATCCTTACACAAATATGAAGTTAGACCCATATAATCAAATCCCAAGTACCATGAAATTAAAGTACTAGACATCACACTAAATGCTTCTAGCAACCAAATTAAGAGCACAAAACATAGCCCTCACCTAACAACCCTTTAATTCTTCATTTCTTCCCCTTTTCACCAATTCTCCACCTTCCTCCCAACACCATACGAACATCACTATCATACACAACAATCATCATCATAAGGCTTAAGCTTGGACACATGGAGAGGAAGAACTTAATATAGAAGAGCTTTAGAAAAGGTGGAGAAGAGTAGCACTTAACTAGGAGGAAAGAACCATCGAAGAAGGAAGAATAATAAGCTACGAATGAGAAGGCAATTTGCCTTTAAAAGTGTCTTTTAACTCTTTCAAGGTGAAGTGTCGTAAAAGACTCTCCAAACTTGGGATAATTATTAAGTCATTTAAATATAAAACTAAGTAGGCAAGTGACAAGTGTCACTTGCCACTTGTTCTGGTATTAAGCACTCTCCAGGTCTTTGTCCAAATACAATTAAATTTCTAGTCCGATTTCTCTCCAAATTCCAATTGCTCAAAGTAATAAATCCTAAAATCATGTATCTAATTTTTCAGTGCCATTGGACAGTCATTTCAGTACCGGAAAGCCAATCAGTCCATCATTTGACAATTTTTTCTGTCCGAAAAAGTATCCCGAAAAATTTCTAGAAAAATTCCTAAATTTTCACAAAAATGTAAAACACACAAAAATCCACTTCAATTCCATGTTCAAGCACCAATTCATATTGTTCCATAATAAACACATATGCCGAAAAATGTCAGGAATGCATATATAATCATGTGCATTTACAAAAATTACAATTTATGCATATATGGAGGCCATATTATGCATGAACATACCGAGACTAGTTTACTCACTCATAACCTGTCTCAAATTACTATTTTACCCTTCCCATCGGTAATGGGATGTTACATTGTGAGTCGCATCTCTTGATTGCATTACGCTACAAATTGAAGGTCGGGGTCCAGGAGTTGCTTGTGGTGCAAAGAAACTAGTCACTTGCTTTCTTCTCTTCCTCACATCAGCTTTAGGTACTTCTTTTTTAGCCTGAGATGAAACATTACCAGTACCATTACCACCACTACCACTTCCACTTCCACTTCCACCTTCAACATTTCCAAAATCAGCATGAAAACTAGAAAACAAACTTCCACTACCAATTTCAAAATTCAACATTTCCCTTCTATCTTTTTCATATTGATATTCATCAAGCAATATTTTCGTCTGTCACTTCACATCATGACTTACTTTTTTATAGGGTTTCACATCTCCTTTGACCCCAACTAAATGTTTTCTTAATCGGGTGATCCCTCCGCCTTTTAAATGCTTATTACAAAATAAGCAAATAGTATGGTTCCTCATACCTGGAACCAGTGCAGCATAAACCTAAGCTAGATCATTATACCTTCCTGAAGTGAGTTGATCAGGAGTACTTGAACTTTCTTCCATTTATCTGTAAAAAGTAAATGAATACATATATCAAAATAAATAACACATAAAAATAAATAACAAATAATTTTAGGACACAATATGCATATCCATCTTATATAATATAACTAATTCTGTATGATTACATTACACACAATTCAATTTCTTAGAACACAATTCACTATAAGTCAAAAGCTAACAATTCAAAACATCAACATATATAATTACACAAAACATACATAAACACTTTCAATTTCTAACAATCACAAAACATACATAAAACAATTTCCATTTTCATTTCCATTTCTAACAATTTCTATTTCTATTAATCACAAAACATTCATAATTTCATTTCCATTTCTAACGATTTTCAACAAATTTCCATTTTCATTTCCAACAATCGTAATACATTTATAAAACAATTTCCATTCCTAACATCCACAAAGCATACTTAAACAATTTCCATTTCTAACATCCATAAATCATACCTAAACAATTTCCATTTTCAACAATTTTTAACAATTTTCATTTTCAATAATCATAAAATATTTATAATTTTATTTCCATCTATAACAATTTTCAACAATTTCCATTTCTATTTCCAATAATCACATTACATTCATAAAACAATTTCCATTTCCAACATCCACAATCATACAAAAACAATTTCCATTTTCAACAATTTTTATTTCCATTTCCAGCAATACATTCATAAAACAATTTTCGTTTCTAACAATTTCAATTCAAAATTTCAAACATGAGGATCAAGTTAAAGGGTATGATATGATTTACGTAATTGCCAAATAATGAATGACTTATCTTATACAATTGTTTATACACATCTATTCATAACATGATGATCAAGTTGGAAGATATATTCATAATATGAGGATCAATCGATCAAGTTGAAGGATATAACTTCTTTGGAAAAAAAATTTCTTATTTAAAGTTTTGAATCTTCTTTTCATTTCTAACAAACCATAATATTATATACATCATTTTATATTTTTTTCTTAAATATATAAGTTACTTTTACAATTTTTAATTGACATTAATAAATCTAATTATAAATGATTAGAACCTACAATAACCACATATTCACAATTTGAAAACAAAAAAGTTCTTTTTGGGATACATTTATTACATAACTATTTTCAGATATTTATGATACCCTACCCACACATATATATTACCAAATAATTCAAGTTCAACATATTTTATACTTAATTAATTATTTACCTAAAACTAATACCCAAATAGGCAAATACTATCATTAACTACAACCAAATTATTATTAATTTATAGTTGTATAATTTTATACTCAACTAATTATTTACCTTAAGTCAATACCCAAATATTAAAAATAAAATACAAATTTTAATTTGAATAAAATACAAATTTTAATTTGCAGTTTCAAACTTACAACATTAATTGTCAATTAATGATTTAAGTTTTTACAATTTTACAACTTTAACATTATCGGTTTATGTATGTTTTAAATTTAAGTTGTTTCAAGTTCAACTTTCAAGTTTCAAAAATCAATAAGGTCGTGCATTTCATTCATCAAAAAACTTATCATAAATTTTTGATAAACTTAAATCAATCTTTATTCTTTATAACCAAACAGAATAACCAAACAACTCATTCATCACTGTGACTGAAACATTCATAATTTCATTTTCAATATTCAAATCACAAATGATAAAACAAAATCGTGATCATTCAACATTTCAATTCCAATATTCAACCCAGAGACACGTAAATTGCACATCACAAAACCAAGTTCCAACATCTAACCAATTTACTAATTCATCATCCAATCTAACACAATAAAAAATGCAATTAAGGTCGGGGGAACAATGACGGCGGCAGTGAATAGGTGAAGTGAGACTGTGAGAGTCAATGAGAGTGTGAGAGAAAAGACAGAAGCAAGGAGGAGAAGGTTCGAGAGAGATTGAGAGAGTGTAGAGGTCTTGGGGTTCGATTTAGGTTTAACATTTTTAGGGAAAATTTTTTCAAAATTGCAAATTAGTCCTTAACTTTTTCAAATTTTATGGTAATGGGCGATATGTTCCAATATTGTATGTATCGGCGGATACCGAACAAAAACACCAGTACTGACCTATATTAAAGGTCAATATCGAAGGACGAATATTTTTCCATTTTTAGTACCGGCCGATACCAACCGATACGGAATGACATTTGTTCCTCTGATTCTACCTTGACTAAGGATTTTTCGAAGCAATATTAATTAAGAATAATAGAAAATTATACTTAATTACTTTATGTAACGTCGGACTCTCTAAGCCTTTTTATATCGTTTTATACATAGAGATGCTGTTGTATATTGATATATAAATGGTTATATATGAGTTCAAAGATGTATTTAAATCCTTTGGGTATATATGTCAATGATTTATAATGTTGTATGCCCTTACGTGAACTTAGAGTTCATCGGTATGCGAAATCTTGGATATTTTTGATATATAAGCTTCTAAGTGTGTAAAACCGAGTCTATTGGATCGATATGACTATGTTGGTTGAGTTAAATGTGTTCTAATACCTTAGAGGTGATTAGAAATGATTTATATACTTATTAGACACTTAAAAAGCTAAATTGGAAAGATTAATGTACATAAGAGTTTATTTGCCAATTATTAAAAATCAATGGACTTAATTATAATTTTTCAATTCTTGGTGGACCAATATGAAACTTTATAAAGTTAAGGGGCTTAATTATTATTCCCAAAAGTCTAAAGACCAAAATAAAAATAAAATTTTTGGTAATTCCCAAATTTTGGGCTTAATTGCAAATTTAGGAAAAGTTTGGAAGGTATAATGGTAATTTCACATAACCTAAAGGCAAAAAAGTAATTTTACCATATTTTGGTCAAAGAAGAGTCAATATTCTAGACCCTTCTTCATTCATGGTCGTACATCCCATTACTAAAGACATAACACATGTTGTTTTAATTAAAAGAAAGGAGAAGGAGGAGGAGAAGACCAAAATTTGGCTATTCACTAAACCCTACCTTTTGTTTTGATTCTCCAACCCAAATCAAGGTGTTCTAAGCTAAGTTGGGGTCAAGGAACTCAAATCTATCATTATGTTTGATATACTCTCAAAGAATTTAAAGATACCACCAAAGAAAGGTTTAGGTAAATTTTGTCTCATCTCTCTCTACATTAGGATTTCGAGTTTAGTGTTAATATATGTTGTTCTCCATAGTTTAATATGCACAAAATATGGTTTAGATGAATGAAATGTATCATAGAGAGGGTTCTTTAAGTCAAAAATCGAAATTGTCCCCTTTTAGTGAAAGTTTGTGAATTTTTGAATATCTTTTGAAATTGATGGTCTAAACAACTTCAATGATATTGATTATACATGTATAATGTGAATTGATGATGAAAAATGAAGAAGTATGTTGGATAGGCTTGGTCGAAATGATGGAAGAAGGAATGGATTAATGTGATGAGTTGAATATTATGATAAATATGGCTTAAATAAAGAGAATTGGATTGAATAGAGTGGTGAAATGTGTTATTGATTGGAAGTATTTGTTATATAACAAGATAGGAGTATGAATTACCATGATAAAGCCTTAAAAATGTGACTTGAAAGTCATGCACAGTAGGTATTTGATAAAACGTCTAGGTGAACTTGGCTTAGGATTTAAGGATTCGTAGTGATTTATATTGAAAGCAACATTCTTGTTCACTTAGAGTAAACATGAGCTGTTACTTAAATTGATGAATAAGGCCTAATGTACTTAGATAAAAATGTGTTTAATTATGTTTTGAAATGAGTAAGTATTGGATTAAAGGCATTAAATGCCTTAAAAAATAAAAAAGATAAGCTAATGTGAATAGTAAGGAAGTAACCATGTGAGGAGTTTAATGATCAAATCCTATAGCTTAAAAAAAGCGATATTGTGTTTTATACACTTAAGTGATGGTGTATAAATATGAATCTCATGATTAAGTAGTAAATACATTGTATGTCCTTTTTTATGTATAAAGGCTCGGGAGCTATAAATCGAAGAGCTTGTATTGAGGATTGTCGAAGTTAAGGAAGTGTACACCTTCTTTTGAGGTGAGTTAGAGAAACCATATCTCTCAAATGGGATTAGAGCATCCTAAGACATGCATGATGACTTGTATGTGAATTTTGAACCTAGGTAATGCATAGTAGAACTGAATCTCAAATGAATGCTAGTATGCTTGTGTATTTAATAAACGACATTATTTTGAAACTGATGTTTTATTACATATTTTGAAAAATGATATTGTTTTCAACAAACCTGCATTTGAAGTGTAAAGGACAAGGTTTTATTTTCTGAAATTATATTTTGAACAATTTTGCATTCGTAGTGTAAAAGATGACTTTTATTGTATGAAATAATGTTTTCGAATTTACATATGCATAATCGAGTCATGTATGTTGCATGTATTTATTCTCTTTTGATTTAAAACCATGGCACGGTTTCATTTTATCGGTTGAACCGATAAATAAAAGCATAGTGTCTTACTTGATTTTTGTACTTAATTGTTATATATGATTTTTGTGATCGGTGAGGAAATGATTGGTTAATCGTGCGTTGAGCACAACAGATTAAGCAACCCCCAACCCTTGACGCTGGTACATAAAAGTCGAATTCCCGTATTGACATCTTTCTACGGGACTTGCAGGTGATTCCACACTTAGAGTCTAGACATCGAAGAGGTCATCACCTAAGGTCATGATGCTCTTGTTGACTGTAGTCCGGAATCATCATGGATGAATGTCAAGCCAATACTGAAAATCAGTGAGCACATTAGTTTGGCCAACTAATGGTGACACGCATAATTGTTTTGGCTTATTTTGATATTTGT
Organism: Erythroxylum williamsii; assembly: GCA_027564335.1. Taxonomy (NCBI): domain Eukaryota; kingdom Viridiplantae; phylum Streptophyta; class Magnoliopsida; order Malpighiales; family Erythroxylaceae; genus Erythroxylum; species Erythroxylum williamsii. The sequence continues at coordinate 19,130,336 of JANITW010000002.1, read as the reverse complement.
TTTCTGACGAGATTTGATTTATACATATGATGTTTTTCTGTTTATATGTGCTGGAACTAGAACCTATGCTCACACGACATGTGATTAATAAGCTAGGACTATATGATTCCTAACCAGTATACTTTGAGTCATATGTTAGGCCTATGTGTTTCTATGTAATGTATATTCAACTCATAGGTTAATTATACTATCTTGGTGTGTTTCGAGTTCTATTTGCAATATATGTTTTTCTTGATCATTGAGTACATAATTTACTCACCCTCCTCCGCTTTCCAACCATGCAGGTTAATTTAGTGAGCTTGAAGCTCTGAGTGAATCCTGCGATCTTTTGACATTTTCGGGATATTACCGCAAATGAGTAGTTTTTGTTTTATACTTTAATTGCATAGTGGCTCATGAACTGTTTTACTATTTTTATTAATTTGGTTATGTTGATATGTTTTACGATTTTATAAATTTAACTCTTGATTGTTTTGTTGTTGTAAAAGACTTTATGTATGAATTTTTGATACTATTGTTGAGATTGCTTTGAGTGGATTTTAAAGTCTTGAAGTTGTGGTTGGATGTGAATATAAAAGTGTGTTTAAAATTGTTTGTAGGTATTTGATTGAGTTTTGGGATTTTTAAAATACAGCCGTTGTACTGCATAAATTTTTCAACAAAAAAGGGAGAGATGTTCAGTTAGCCTTACATAGTCAGATTAAGGATACTATGAGCGTCTTTAACTCGGTTATACAGCAGTTGTCATGGGTTTGATGTGATACCGAATCGTGACACTTTAAGCCAATGAATCATATCTTAATCACTTAACTACCTCTGTATAATTCATGTTATATCTAATGATTACCAATTGAACGACTCATAAATAGTATCAAACTATAGCAATTCTTATACAAGATAACTTTTAAAACCTCAAATTAAAGAATCACTTATATAATCATCAGTAACAAAATAATTTAATGGCATTCTTATCTTGTACATGTTTAAATGTATATGACAAGATTCCATAAGATAATATATTACAAATAAAATTATTATAAATAAAATTATTATGAGATTATAATTATTTCATAGGCATATAAATAATGTTCCAAAATAGATTTCTCGATGAACTTGTTCTCTAACAAGATTCACACGTTTGTTTAAATATTTTCATACTTTAATCTATTCCTTCGTAAGAAAAAAACATAACATATATTAGTCTTTTTACGTTCTATTAATGTCTAATCTTAATAGAACAATTATTAAGAACAATTGAAGAATAATATATACATACAATATAAATATCATAATTATATTCTAATCATAATTTTATTTGTAATATATAATTATCTCATAGATTTTATCATATACATTTAAACATGTACATGATAAGAATGCCTTTAAATTATTTTGTCACTAAATTACAATCAAAATGATTAGCTGTAGGGCATAAAACAACAGTTCAAGTAAAAAATATCCAAGGACTAATATCCAAAGCAAGTTAACAAGTAAAAGATATCCAAGGACTAATATCCAAAACAAGTTAATCTTTCAACTTGTCATCCTGATCTGTGCAATGATTCTGCCTATTTTTCACCAGCGTCATTTGTATTCCCGTTGAGTTTTTCTGGAACTAAGAACCAGCGGTTGGGCGTTCTGATGCCTTTTTCACCTACAAGGACATTGCGGTTGCTTATAATAATGAATGAGATCTTAACAATGAATTACAGAGCTAAGTTCCAATTTACAAGTTTACATTTATAAAGTAAAATGCTTTTTCATGATAATACAAACCTGCTCATCCCAATCGATCCTCCATATGAGGTAGGAAAGTGTAATTGTCTGTATCACCACACCACTAAGCAATCCAATCCACAAACCCTGTCAGAACAATAAATGGACTCGTACAAGTCAGGGATATCCAACTGAACTACCTTGTTATGGTAACAACATCATTCTGAAGAAGCTCTCTGTTAAACCATTCATCGTCAGAACCTTAGTTCTCTATTTTCTTTACAAGTTATAGTTCCCAGTACTTCATAACATTGGATCAAATCCCATTCTTTAAGAATGCAAACAATGATAATGAAAAATATTTTCGAAGATCAACGATTAACACTAAGAGATGTCTTTTAGTTACTAAGGTTATTTATATTTCAAGTGGTTATTAACGAGTATGTGAGAGAATTTAAGGTTAGTGGATGAATATAAATCTCTGACATTACCTTATAAAAGGGTAGAACCATCCTCGAGCAATAGTTACAATTTCAGAAAGGCTCTACAACAATCAACAATCAGAGAAGAGGAGGAGCCAGCATAGAGTGATTTTTATTTTGCTTAATCAATATGGGTAGAGGAAGAAATTTCGCAGTTATGGAGTCTAAGACTGCGTTTTAAGCTGACTACATCTACATTAGTTATTACCATATTCTGACATGGTCATAGCTATCCTACCTTCACGTTAAGATGAAACACATATGCAAGCAGTACTCCAAGAGGAACTCCAATGACATAATAGCATCCCAAATTAACATACGCAACCATAGATTGCAGACCAGCACCCACCGCAACGCCTGTAGAAAGAACTTAATGATCAAGCTTTGTTTTATTAACATGTTTGCCAGAAGAATTTCTCGCAGGGGCAATTGATAATTTTCAACCATCAAATTACATCTGTAATCTTTTCAGTTCAATTCCCAAGCAAATGATAAAAGAGAAACCATGACGCTACTTCATACTATGGAACTATACTTGCCTGAGAGTACTGGCTGGATGCTATTGAATAAGATTGAGAAAGCAAGTAGGACAGAAAGGTCAGACACAGTGTCAGCAATTTCCTCACTGTCAGTAAACAGGATTGCGATTTGCCGACCGAAGGCTAAACACATAGCCCAGAAGAATACTCCAATGCATATTGAGGTACTGACGATGACTTTGATCGAAAATTTTGTAGCTTTTGCATCTCCCCTCCCGAGTTCATTTGATACACGTACACTGTGAAGAATATATCCTTATCAGAGTTAGACTAGTGTGCCCTATATGAGAGATTCCGATGGTTGTAAGGGGAAGACAGTAATTAATAGAAAGACAGATTCATGATCACAAACCTTGCAGCGCCTAAGAGGCCAAGGCAGATCATGAATTCCCATGAACTAATGTTAAGACTGCAAGTAAAGAATAGTTATTCACAGAATTTAAAATAAGGAAGAGGAAGACAACCAGTTCAATCTAACAATTTAAGAAGTCCTCACCAAATTGAGAAAGCAGATATCTGTGTACTAGCATCCTTCATATATCCAGCCAGTAAAACTAAAATAGAAGTGTACCACAATTCCAAACTGTTGAACATAAAGGAGAGATCATTTGGATGAATCCGGCAGCTATTTTATACCTTTGTACGTAGAATCATGAGGTCATTATTGTCGCAACATTCCATCAAAGGAGGAGCAGAAAGAAGCTCTTGACTATGCACAAATATTAAATTAAGCGTTCCCTTAAATGTGAAAATTTTGACATACAATGCATTAATTACAGGGGAAGGCAGCTTAGGAAGACAGCAATTTTACCAGACCATCACACCAGATGATATGGAGAGCTTTACTACTGGAAGGATATCACTGAAGGCAGCTCTTGTAAATCCCGTCCATGTATCAGGATTCAGGACACCAACCACCAAAGATGTACGCAAACTCTCCAATAACCATGAACCAACAAGATATGTTCATCGCCCCAGTGGCACCCGCTACTCCCAAATTAAGCTTGCTTACCATAATCCAAGACAAAAGCAGATGCAACAAGAAGGAAACAGCAGAGAGCCATCCAATAATACTGTTCTTCATCTGTGCCTGTAAGTACATTTGGATGGTTAAGCTAAACATGAAGTAGTAGACCACGGGAATGAACCACAAGGAGATTGGTCCAGCTTCTTCTGCTATAGCTTCCTGCTGACCGATCAGTCTCAGAAATGGTGTTGCGAAAATAAACAACGGGAGCAATATTGTTGCAGAAATGCTGTCAACAACCCATGATCGCTGCAAGTAAATGCCCATCATATGATATTGTCCAGCTCCATAAGCTTGTCCACATAAAGTCTCCGTTGCACTTGACATGCCAATCTTAAGAAAAGACAAAATCAAAATCGGGTCCACATTGTTTTTTGGTTGCATACTTTTTTATTTCTTATCATTTCTGAAAAGAAACAAACTAATTCAGAAATCGTTTCGGAAAATTTTAAGAGGCATACTTATCCAATCTGTTTCTCTTGGTAACTTGGATAGGCAAAACAAACAACAAAAGAGTCGATTATCTCCTGAAAGATTGGAAGAACATAAAACCAATAGCAGGGAACCAACCAGTATGCCATTGACAAAACGTAGAAAGAGAGTCTGTTCAAGTGCATATGCAGCGAGGGGTAAGACGCCAATGTGTCCCATAAAGAACTGTGTCACCACAATAATTCCAAACGTGGTGACCCTAGCTGTTAGTAAGGTCTACTGTGCATATATTGTTTCCATATATAGGATTATTAATTGTAAATATCTTTGTAATTATTCTGTAGATAAGTTACTATATTTAGGCTCTAATTGTAGCAATTAGGAGCTGATTTTGGATCTGATTTTCTGTAATGTAATTAATAGTTTTCCTATATAATGAAAGACACTCTCATGTTGAGAGGCAATTCAGCCAAATTGACATGGTATCAGAGCCACAATTCTGAAATTTTTCTCAGCTCTTGGTCCTTTCGTTCTGATCTTGTTGTCAGTTCTTGCTTCTTGGTCATTTTCTGATCTGGTCCTGGTTTCTTCTTTGAAATTTCTGTTGTTATCCTTGAACATGACATCAAACAATTCTGAGATCTTTAATGTTCGTTTTACTGGAAAGAATTATTCTGCGTGGGAATTTCAGTTTCGACTATTCGTCATGGGAAAAGAATTACTTGGTCACATAGATGGGTCTGATCCAGCCCCAACAGAAGCAGCAAAATTATCTTTGTGGAAAACCAAAGATGCTCGGGTGATGACTTGGATTTCAGGATCTGTTGATCCACTTATGGTCCTTAATCTCAAGCGATTTCAAACAGCAAAATCCATGTGGGAGTATCTGAAGAAGTCTTACAATCAAGACAATACCGCTAGACGTTTTCAATTGGAATGTGACATTGCCAATTTCTCTCAAGGCACTCTGTCTATCCAAGAATATTTTTCTGGGTTTCAGAACTTATGGGCAGAGTTTACTGATATTGTTTATGCCAACCTTCCTGCTGAATCCATCTCAGTTGTGCAAGATATTCATGAACAAAGCAAACGTGATCAATTTTTAATGAAACTCAGGAGTGAGTTTGAGAATATTCGCTCTAACTTGATGAATCGTACGCCTGTGCCATCATTGGATGATTGTTTTGGAGAATTACTTCGCGAAGAACAGAGGTTGCTCACCCAACACACATTTCAGCCAGGAAATACTCTTGCTTTTGCTGTACAGGGACAAGGAAGTGGGAGAAATATGCGCACTGTGCAATGTTATAGCTGCAAAGAATACGGACATATTGCAAAGAATTGCAAGAAGAAATTTTGCAATTATTGCAAACAGCAAGGGCATATCATCACGGAATGTCCCACGCGTCCACCACGTAAAATCAGTGCTTGTCAAGCTGAAATTACTCCAACAGTGCATGCTGCATCAACTGCTCCTGCTGCACCAACTGCTACTGCAGGTGTTACTCCTGAATTGGTACAACAAATGATTGTTTCTGCTTTCTCAGCCTTAGGGCTTCAAGGTAAAAGTCATCTTTCATCTCAGTTTTGGCTTGTTGACTCTGCTGCATCAAACCACATGACCAATTCATCTAGTATGCTAACAAATGTTCGTGGTTATCATGGATCATCACAAATTCAAGTTGCTAATGGTGGTAGTATTCCTATTAGTCACGTTGGTGACATCACTCCTATTCTCAAAAATATATATGTCTCACCGAACCTTTCTACTAATCTTATTTCGGTTGGTCAATTGGTGGATACTAATTGTGATGTGCATTTTTCTCGTGCTGGTTGCATTGTGCAGGATCAGGTGTCGGGGAAAATAATAGCGAAGGGGCCTAAAGTTGGCAGATTATTTCCATTGCACCTTTCTATTCCGCCAGTTCTATCTTTTGCTTGTACTCATGTGAACAATGAAATTGCAGTATGGCATAAACGTTTAGGCCATCCTAATTCTGTTATCTTGTCTCGTTTGTTGAACTCTGGTGTTCTTGGAAATAAAGATAAATCTTTGTCTCATACTGTTTCTTTTGATTGCTCTACTTGTAAATTATCCAAGAGTAAGACTCTTCCTTTTTCTTCTTTTGGGAGTCGTGCTACACATTGTTTTGACATTATTCATAGTGATGTTTGGGGAATTACACCAGTCATTTCGCATGATAAATACAAGTATTTTGTGACTTTTATCGATGATTATAGTCGGTTCACTTGGGTATATTTTCTTCATTCCAAATCTGAGGTCTTTTCTGTTTTCAAGATCTTCTTAGCTTATATTGAGAACCAATTTGATACTTGTATTAAAGTATTAAGGTCTGATTCTGGTGGGGAGTATATGTCTCATGAATTTCATGAATTTTTGCGTCAGAAAGGTATTATGTCACAACGTTCCTGTCCTTATACACCACAACAAAATGGTGTTGCTGAACGTAAGAATCGTCATCTTTTGGATGTTACTCGGTCCTTATTAATCGAGTCTTCTGTACCGTCCAAATTTTGGGTTGAAGCTTTATCTACTGCTGTACATTTAATAAACAGATTGCCTTCTCCAGTGATAAACTTTGATTCTCCATACTCTCGTCTCTATCATCAAGCTCCTACGTATCATGACCTTCATACTTTTGGTTGTGTTTGTTTTGTGCATTTGCCTTCTCATGAACGACATAAACTTTCTGCTCAGTCTGCAAAATGTGCGTTTATGGGGTATAGTGTTTCTCAAAAAGGTTTTGTCTGTTATGATCCAACGTCTCAGAAAATACGCATCTCTCGCAATGTTGTTTTTTTTTAGAATCAGTACTTCTTTTCTACTTATGTTGAGTCATCTGCTTCTCCTATTCTTCCCATTTTTGAGGATTTGCCCTCTCCTCCTATGAGGTTCAAACCTGGACATGTTTATGAGCGACGTCAGCGCACTTTGCCCCTTCCAGTTATTGATCCGTCACCTGAACCGGCTCCTGAAGAGAATTCTGAGGTACTTGCACCTGAGGTTGTTCCTCGACGATCCACTAGGGTATCACGACCTCCTGATTGGTATGGTTTTTCTGCCACTTTATCATCTATCTCAATTCCATCAGGTTATTCACAAGCTTTTAAGCATGAGTGTTGGCAGAAAGCAATGCAAGAAGAACTTCAGGCCCTTCAGGATAATGATACATGGGATATTGTTTCTTGTCCTTCAACTGTTAAACCCATTGGGTGCAAGTGGGTGTACTCTGTGAAGCTCCATTCTGATGGCACTCTGGAACGTTATAAAGCAAGGTTGGTTGCTCTGGGTAATAGGCAAGAGTATGGTGTGGACTATGAAGAGACATTTGCTCCTGTTGCAAAGATGACTACTGTTCGTACTATTATAGCTATTGCAGCTTCTCAGGGTTGGCCACTGCATCAAATGGATGTGAAGAATGCCTTTTTACATGGCGATCTTAAAGAAGATATTTATATGGCACCTCCCCCGGGTATGTTCTCATCATCTACAACTATGGTTTGTAAATTGAAGCGCTCTTTATATGGGTTGAAACAGGCACCCCGAGCATGGTTTGACAAGTTTCGATCAACTTTGCTTCGCTTCTCTTTTGTGCAAAGCCAATATGATCCATCTTTGTTTCTTTGCAACACATCTGCTGGTATTGTTCTTCTTCTTGTATATGTTGATGACATAGTCATCACAGGGACAGATTCTTCACTTATTAGCAATTTGCAGAAACATCTTCAGGCATCGTTCCACATGAAGGACCTTGGTTCTCTTACTTATTTTTTGGGTTTGGAAGTTGATTCTCAATCATCTGGGGTATTTTTGCATCAACACAAATATACCCAAGATTTAATCACATTGGCTGGTCTTCAAGATTCTTCTTCTGTTGATACTCCTTTAGAAGTAAATGTAAAGTATCGTCGCGATGAGGGTGATCTTCTTTCTGATCCTACTTTATTTCGCCGATTAGTTGGGAGCTTGAATTATCTTACAATTACACGACCTGATATCTCATTTGTTGTTCAACAAGTTAGCCAATTTATGCAATCTCCTCGCCATCTGCATTTGGTGGCAGTACGTCGCATTATTCGATATCTCTTAGGCTCTTCCAATCGTGGTTTATTTTTTCCCACTGGTTCTCCGATTCATCTTACTGCTTATAGTGATGCTAATTGGGCAGGGTGCCCTGACACACGTCGCTCAGTTACAGGTTGGTGTATGTTTTTGGGTAATGCTTTAATCTCTTGGAAGAGCAAGAAACAGGATCGTGTATCTAAATCCTCCACCGAATCTGAATATCGGGCTATGTCTGCTGCGTGCTCAGAAATTGTGTGGCTTCGGGGGCTTTTGGAAGAAATTGGATTTCCACAATCTAGTCCTACTTCTCTTCATGCTGATAACACGAGTGCTATTCAAATTGCTACAAATCCTGTTTATCATGAGCGTACCAAACATATCGAGGTGGATTGTCATTCTATTAGAGAGGCTGTTGAAACTAATGTTATTTCTCTTCCACATGTCTCTACTACTCTTCAAATTGCTGATGTGTTTACCAAGTCGTTGACTCGTCAGCGTCACCAATTTCTAGTCAGCAAATTGATGCTTGTTGACAAATCCGCATCAATTTGAGGGGGGATGTTAGTAAGGTCTACTGTCCATATATTGTTTCCATATATAGGATTATTAATTGTAAATATCTTTGTAATTATTCTGTAGATAAGTTACTATATTTAGGCTCTAATTGTAGCAATTAGGAGCTGATTTTGGATCTGATTTTCTGTAATGTAATTAATAGTTTTCCTATATAATGAAAGACACTCTCATGTTGAGAGGGAATTCAGCCAAATTGACAAGGTTAACTCCTTGAAATGCACATATTACGTTCAAAATGAAAAGAAAAAGGAAAAGAAAACAGAAAACAGAAAACAGAAGCTTCCATGAGGAAATTTACCTGTTGCATCCTCGGATGAACCTTTTGTACAAGATAATTCTCTTAAATTATCTTCCTTCAAATCTTTACTCTGAGTGCACTGATCAAGTAGTGTATTCCCACCATACGCTTGAGTAGGGATCGAGTGAGACCCAGAGGGAAGAAAAGAGAATTTCTCTAGAGCTGCCTGTGAAGCAGGCTGACAAAAATCTACACGCTTAGTCTCTGCCATCCTGCCAATCGATGAAGTGGGATCATGATATGCCAAGTCTGGAGTAATCCTCACCATGTTTGACACTGGCATCCGATTACCGTGGTTATGCAAAGCATTTTTCTTAGCATAATTAGGCTGTAAATTCTGCCTATTCATTATCCATTTCTCAGCATCATTCCACTTAGATGGCATGGGCCTTGAAAATGATCTTCCGAGCTGATTATGTATTGATCTCTCTTTGTGAAACTCGAAGCTAGATGAACTAGCATTGCTATCATAATCAAGATTCTCATCTTCGAGTGTTCTCACTGGATGAACTGCACTTGAATTACCACCTTCAACTTTTGAGAACTGTTGCATTTTGACTCGCCCCATGTCAACTGTTTCCTTTGGCTGAGAAAGAACTTGGTTCTGTTTTACCACAGGCTCCTCGGCTACGGTCAACGATGAAACTTCTGTGCTGGAAGCGGCAACTGAAGAGTACAATTCCATATGCATCCAAAGTTCGGAAAAAAAGTTAATTATCTACAGTTGGTGCAGCCTAAAATCTAAATAAAAACACAAATACCATAATAAAAAGAAATGAACTCGCACTGCTAGTCTTGTTATGCAAAATAGTATCACTATCCATCAGTAATTCAAATGCAGTTGAAAGGTCATTATGCACGAACCTTCCTCTTCAAAATCTCCACTTTTAGAGGCTAACAAACTATTCTTGACAAATTCGTTATCCTCAAGCTTGGACGGGGATGTTCTCGCAGAATTACTGTTTGATCCATCTTTTTTTCTGTTGTTATGAGGTCCTATGAGCTTCATCCTGAGCTTGCTGGGAGAAATTATGCCAGTCTGCAAGTGGGTATAACAATATGGAGAAAGTGTATAAGTTACAAAAAGAAAAAAGCATCGTAAAACGTTTCATCCATGGCTTCAGAGAATAATAATTAAAAAAAAACGTTATGCATGAAAATAAAAACTCATTTAGATCCCAATCAAGAACCAAAAACTTCTGACCAACGATTCCTTTGAACATTCACTGGAGGCATTTCGCTCAATAGTCAATACTAAATAAAGAAAGAAGGGAAAATCTTCTACAAAATTATAGCTTTTAACACAGGAAACCAAGGGAACCTCGAATTTTCAACTTTTATGGAACAGACAAAAGACACTTGGAAGTAAAAGAACTAACAGAACAGTATTATTAAATACTGAAAGTGGAACACAATTATTGCAGAAACCCTGTTGATTACCAACCCAGAAGGCAATTCAAATCATTTTTAGCAAACCCGCCGGTCTTGCTCACTAGACATAGAAGCAGGACAAAACATACCCAGAAAGGAACAAGAACCCAGAAATGCAACCGGTAAACTCGATAGAACAATACAAACATAAAAATGAGTCATCTGATTCCCAGTCAAAGCTGGGTTCTTTACGAAAAAGTTTGAGAAAAAAACAAAAGCTGAAACGATACCTGAACTTTGTGTATCCGCTCGTACTCCATTAGATCTATCTCTCTCTCTGGACACTGTTTGTACTCTTAACAATGCATATGGAGCAGAGCCAAACACAAAGAATCCTCTCTCTCTCTCTCTTCACAAAGAAGAAGAAGGAGAAGAAGGTGGCAGGGGGTGAATCAGAGGATCCAGTATTAGCTTATGAGGGGTGTACCTTACCTCTGATATTACCATGTCATCCCTTGGGCCCACATTTTCAGTGCCCCCAGAAACCCCGCCTTTGAAGGTTAATTTGTTGGGGGATTTGATTTGCGTGTGACCAGGCGAGAAATTGACGAGTTTTTGAAAAGCGATCGTCATGATAAAGACAAAAGGCAACGAGGGAAATGATTAAAGAGGGAGAGAGAGTGAAACAGAGCAGAACAGAACAGTACAGATTGCTTTGTTTAGTAAGTTTGAAACTGTTTCACTTATGAGTAATACTTGTCACTCTCCATCAATCACTCTATTCACTTTTTTTATTTTATTTACTAATTAATTTTGAAAAGAATATTTCATTATAAAAGTCATATTTATTTATAAAAATATAAAAAACACTAATATGATATATTAATAAAATTATACTATTCAAAATTAATATTTATTGTACTGTTTTAATTAAGAAATATTTTGTTATATGCGTTTTATTTAATCTTTAATAGTGTAATCACATCAATTTATAATTAAGGTATCGTCAAATCAAATCATATTTAACAGAAAGTTTTTGGCTTTCGTCAATCATTTGTCCATGCCCAGCACCTCTCACCCCATGCACGATAAAATCTCGTCCACCATCATTTGAGAAACTGCTCACCTATTCGCATGACATAACATATGCTTTAAAATTCTAACAAACTAATTAATGGGTACTGATCTAAATTATAAATTATTTATTAACAAGATGGTTTGACCGGTAAAATCATATCGCAACACACGAAAAAGTGAAAGGGAAGATGCCATCTTCGTCTTACTAAAAGTTCTACCTTCTGTTAATATTATATAAAGTGTTATCTTCACATGTACAAAAGGAAAAGGAAATCAGAAAAAATTCCATCTTTGACATAAAATCAGTTCTGGTTTTGAAAATTTAAGCAGTCACGTTTATTATACTGAACTAAAAATGAAGGGAAATCCTATTCCCGTCAGAGTTCAATAAATTTTAAAAATTAATTACCTTTAATGCAATCCTTCCCTAGCACCAAATGGTTATGGAATATGGAGAGTCGGAGCCACTGAGGCAAAGGGCTCCAAAGACTCAAGCCATATAGGAAGGAAGGAAGCAAACTAACATTCCTGGAACTTAGCAGTCAAAGATACTTTGAGACACAGCCACCAATGCTCTGTTACATAAATGAATTAAGAGTGTCAGAGTGCAAAAGGGTTCAGAATTCTATAATGTGACCCTTTGCCTTGGTCTTATAACCTATTCCCTATGCTCTATTCGTCTTCAACAAATCCACTGCAATTAGATTTAATTTAATATATTGAGCAGAGGATTGTGAGACAGAGATATGACACTTCCTTGTTCATTGCCCGTGAAATTTCTCAAAACCAAAGGTATGGAATTTCCTGAAAAGAGAAGAATGGATCCACCTATGCTATGGTAATCTGTTTGATTGGCATGGAATTCCGTAAAACAAAATGTGTTATCTACCTATAACGAAAGGACGTTTAACATGAAGAAGATATTATAATTACATGGTACATTTCCTTATTTTTTGCTATGTTGGAGACATAAACAAACATTTATAAGAAAGATATAAAATGTCGAACCTAGAGGCACTACTTACACTGGTTTTTGTCCCACTCCTTGGCCATGGAATTGGAGGGTTCAAACCCCAATAATGGAATTTAAGAAGAAGACTTAATCCAATGGAAACCTCCGGGAGAATTAGACTGCCGAAGTTTCAAAGGATTCGTTCCAAAACTCGATGCACAAAATTACAATGAAGCCGACCCTTTATTTTGGGGAGGGCAAAAGGTCCTTTTTTCTAGGATTCCATAGAAAAGATGTGCTTTTTGCACATAGTCATGGTGATTTCTGATTTCTATTATTGCCTAGTACTCAAAAGAAGGGCCTCATTCAAAAATTTCTTCTGATGATTTTACTAAAATATAGTATCATGTGAGCCAACACTAATCCTATATATGCACATATTACAATTCTTATGATATATTTTCATTTTGAAAGAAAGGTGATTAGAAGGTCCAATGAAGTCTAATGTCTTCATTTCTTAAAAAATCAATAATATTTTTATTTAAAAACTTAATTTATTAGATTAGGACAATATACTTATTTAGTTGTAGTATTTATTATCAATTCCATTTCTTCCTTATTTAAAATGGATGATTAAACTACTACAACTTAAGAGTTATCATTTAATAAAAAATAAATTGGCTTAAACTAAAAGTTCTCAAACCCCACCATCTACAATGCTAAACACTATCTTATACTATGCTTTAATGGCTCCAAACCCAACACACCTTTTCCCTCAATTATCCATTGAAAGTTGTATTATCAAACTCAAAACCCTAGGCGAATTAAAGAAGAGGCCAGTTTTCTTTATCTAATGAGGGTGTGGGGGGTCGGCTAGCTATGCTCCCATCATTTCCTTGATTATTCTTATAATTAATCTTGAAGATATGTGACCAAAAACATTCTTTTTTCATACATGAGAAATGTGATATCATTAAGTAATGTCCCAACTCCCAACCTCTCAACTGTGGCATTTTAGCCCTACTCACATGGCGTGTCCTCTTGTCGCCAGTCCATGTCCTTTGTTGAGAGCTTTCCCCACTGGACCCTCTTTGCTTTCTCATGTGAAAAACAATAGATATGAACAGGTTGACTACGTACGTACCCTATTCCTTTGACCACATTTTCCACAATCGTTAAATGCTCAAGAATATATCTTGGTACAATTGCACGACGGTGGAGGGTGTCGTTGCGATGGCAATCGTTAGCTGTCCATCGTAAATATACTGGTCTTTTGTATTCACCGATATATATTTGTCTACTGTGAGGGATAGAGATGAAGATTGATATATATATGACTTTGAGCAAAATAGGTAATTTTCTAGTTTAGATGGCTTCACATCTTCCCTGATTGTCTTTTTGTTCATTCTAGTCTAAACTTACAGCTTAAAGACTCTCTTTTCTGCTTAATTTTATTTTATAGAAAAACCATTAATTGGTGAATGATACCAAAATAATTTCTTAACGATTCATTTAATTTCTTTATACATTTCAACAACTGCATCTAGCTAGCTAGAATGTATAATAGTTTGTGTCTCCACTTCTTTATGTCCGATTCAAACTTGAGGCTACCTAACTTAGACCAAGACATGCCAAAGTAACAACGTACGTACTGTTGAAAGGGAGACGAATTTGATTTTAGAGGGAATACTAATTAGGTGGATAGGACTCGTCAGTTACACGAGGGTTTGACTAGAATGGCATTGCCATCTTCTGATGGGCCCCCTCCCCCTGGACAACGAAAACTTCCCAAATCTTTTCAAAGTTTTGGCGTGTAAAGTCGTATTTTTCGCTCTGTACAATCAATAGGTTATGGTCAATGACAGTTCGTTGGTATGGCCTTTTGGAAGGGGTTCGTGAAAAGTTAGGTAGCACTGCCACTGTCGATCCAAAAATCTCAATCATTCTCCTTCTCCCCGTACCTCACGCCCCTCACTGTTGTTAATCCATCCAAGTGGGGTATGCTTATGCTAGCTATTTGGTTTTGGCTCAATTCTGTTAACTGATTGAAAAGCTAATTCAGATTGCAAGCACTGTTACCGATTGAGCAGGAGTCGTAAAAGGGACCTAAGACTAATTGACACTGTTACTTACATGTTTGGGAGCAATTGGTTAGAAAACGAATGAACTTAGAGGAGAATAGAAGATAGATTGTTTATTTAAAGAGGGAAAGAAGGCCCCGATTTCGTAACAGTTAATAGCCTTGTCCAAGAAGAAAAATGAGAAAAGAGCCCATTTCTGTTATCGTATACAGTACACTCTCCATCTCCAGGTAGAGAATATCACATGATATTCTCATGGATAGACTCGAATGTGAATGGACTCGTTTATGGTTTAATCGAATATTTTACAAATTTAAATTAAGATACATGTAAAAAAAACCTAACATAAGTGCAAATATTCTTACTACCCCTAATCGGTCGGATCGGAAGAATTCATTTTGCGATTCAGAAGCTGTCATTCATTTTGCGATTTATATAATAAAGAAGCCCTAAATCTGTTCCTTACTTCCCATTCACGGCTCCCTCACAACACTCGCTGCCTTGGTAGAAATATCATTGATTTTGTTTCCACTGAAATCTTCATCCTGTTACTTCTCCAAATCTATCGCCAACCCAAAATTTACTGTCTTCTCTTTTCAAGATCTGCAGTCTTCCACTTTTCTCCAGGTATTCTTTACTGGTTTTTGGATTAAAATGAGTAATGCCGTTGTTTCATCCAAACATATATATATCTAGACCCTCATCTGGAATTTATTGCTTACTTTCCTTTTCTTTGCCTGCAATTTGGCTGGATCAGTTCTGGTTCTTTGTAGTCTACTTCATTTTCTTTGTTTTTCAGATCGGTTGCAGCCAACTGAATGCTTGTTTGAATTAGATTTTTAGATTTTATCGAAAATGTTGCCAAACTCCTTGGATATTGAGGCTCCAAGGACAACGCATTCCTGCAGTTGTCCATTTGCATTGCTGGGTTTTTTTTTTTCTTTCTCTTCTGCTATCTGGATTTACGAAACCCAAATTGCATTTTTCACCTTTCATTTCTTTTAATTTGACATGGGTGCTTGCTTTTGGTAGGATGCGTTAAATCTTTTGCTGTTTTCCTCATATTTGAATCATTAAAGTAATTGTGATAAATTTAATATGTTTAAATTTATTAATTAAAATGACGTTATTTTATTAAATTTTAATATATTTTATTTAATTTAAATTGAATTAAATTAGCTTAATTCACTAACTTATTTGTGGAATTTTTAAAATGATTATCAGTAACTAAAATCAAATATAGATTTCGCACTGTATCAATAGAAAATTATCATATCCTAAGAATTTAAATTGAGCAAAAAACAAATTTAACAGCTATCACACAATCAAAATTTTCACGCCTCCGTCACTGTCACAAGCTGTCAGTCTCCCCCTCGTCGTCAGTGTCCTCATCTTGTATTCTCCGTCGCCGTGAGTCCTGATATCTCATTTGGTTCTTTGGGTATGTGCTTTTCTCAGTATTGGTAATTGCTTTCCTACTTTTTTTTTTTTCTATATATCTAAACTTGGTTTGATTAAATGCATCTTGGATCTCTTTCGTGCTTTGATGCTTCTTTATTGATATCTCAACTTGTTGTATAAGAGCTGCAATTTTCCGCTGCTCTTCAACACGGCAAAGATTGCCCAGTGACAAGATTTCTCATCTCTTGATGAATGCCTCCTTAAGTGCAAACTAGTGAGTAATTTAGTTTGCATAATTTGGGACCCCAGCTGTTCTATGTCCAGAGTTCATCACTGCACATACTTGTAGCATATTCTCTGCTTAGTCTAACTCTGCAATTTTAGTTTCCTTAACAGAAGTGTTAATAGCATCCTCAAATGCTCCAATACCCCGATCCAAATTCGCCAAAACTGCTTGATTAGAATACCTAACCTCATCTTTGTCTGAATTCCCATTTTTCTGCTGCCAGTCTCTCTGCACACTATTCTTTATGTTTGATCTTTTGCTCTTTATTAACCAACCTATCTTCAATGAAACTTCCCATAGCGGTGATCAATGAACTAGCAATCCTCTTCTAGTAATTTTGAGTTATCTTCCATCTGGGTGATCTTGAGTCAAGAAGTAACGTGCAGTTAAGCTCTGATGGAGTGTGGTTGTCTAAGGTGGCTACAAGTGATGGTTATAGTGTTAAGGTATGATGGTTAAAATTTTGTAAAAATTAGAATTTACCGAGCACAAACGAACAGGCAGATTGTAAGGGGAATTTCGGACAAATGGCTTGGAATTTGAAGATGATTCTTGAAGCAAAATTGTAGAATAGGATGTGGGCTACAACTTTGGTGAAGGAATCGTGGCAATCTGACGCCTAGAAAAAAAAAAGTTATGAATTTTCTTGATAGATAGATTCTGAATTAGGAAAGTGCTGAAACTGCGGGCTCAATAGTTAGACGATTTCAAAGTGCATTTCTGGGCAAACAGCTGGGCATTTTTAGGTGGTTCTTAAGGCTAAATTGAAGTTCAAGAAGTGAACAACAACATTGATGAGAAAGTTTTTCAATTGGATCAATGGTTTAGAAGTTATGATTTACTTAGTTCGGCTATGTCTGGAAAAGTGTGGCAACGGAATTGAATAAGAAAATGAATGAAAAGGATGAGTGTTTTTTGAAACAAACAAAACCCTATTAGTTTTTGAAAACTAACAAAACCCAAGGAAAGTTAATAAATTGTAAAAGCAAATTCTCTCTTAATTTTTTGATGCATGATCATCAATGTTAGAGAAATTACAAATACATATATAAGGAAATGTAAGGGAGTTGATGACAAATTTTGAGATTCTTAAAGAGAGAATTTAAATTTGATATCTTTATA
>JANITW010000002.1:19079343-19090590 GCA_027564335.1 Erythroxylum williamsii | reverse complement strand
AAGAATTCAATTTGGAGACGCAAAGATTATAAAAAGACCAATTGGACCCGGCACAGCGGAAAAGGAAAGAGAGTATTTGTGAAAATCACATGCAGTATTTGTGCAAGTTTGCTCGTCCGCTTTCATGATTTTAAGCTCTTTTGCACGGACATATTTGATAAAATTAGATAATTAGAATTAACGATTTATATATAAAATAAATTATAAAGATATAAATTTAAAAAATCACAAGATATAAATATTATATATTTTAATATTTCGTTCAATATTTTTATAAAACTTTAAATTTTATAGAAATAATGTTCACATGTAATATTAAAATTTTATTCAACTCTTTTTATTTTTATTTTTATTTAATGTCAATATTTTATTTTAAATCTATAATTACATAAAATAATTATAAAAATAAATATTATTCCTAAAATATAAATATCTAGAATCTTAATTAACTGTTTATCTTAATTCAATCATCGAATTTGCTATTTTTCAAATAATTTTTGTAGCATCAAACACAACAAATGACAAATGAGTTGATTGGTTGTCGGCCTTTATGAGCTAAATTCCAAGGAAGACGTGAAGTGACATGTGAGCTGATAATCTCGGCAAATGCCAGATTCAAAGGCTCTGTTGACTTCTTAATTAAAAAGTAAATAACAATTTGGCGTTGTTTTGTTTTTATCTATTTGTCTTGTCGGCAACCATACAAAGTTTCAACACCCTTATTTTCTTTAATGCATTGGTTAGTCTACTTGTAAAGAGAGCAAGTGTACACGAGATTTAGAGAAATTTCTCTAAATCTACGATTAAAGTTTTTCAAAATTAAACTTAAACAAGTATGCAAGAAGTTGTACTTAAAAACCAACTTTTAGTTCTCTTAATTTAGTTCATGTCAATCTATATCTTAAAGTGAAACTACTAGAATATCAAACTTTAATTACTAATTAGAGTATTAAGTCATTTAGAAATAATTTAATGAGATTTACTTACAATTTATTATAATTATATATAGGTTAATTATTAAACCAATTTTAAATTTTACAATTATAACTCAAATTTTAAAAAATAGTAATAAATTACACAAATTTTAAATTTTTAGTAAAAATAATATCTTCCTCTCAAGTTTTTAAGGGTGAAATTCTTCAGTGCTCTATTATTATTTCAGTAGTCCTGTTTTCAATAAGAAAGGATGACTAAAATATATTATCTAAGTTATCAATTATATAATTTTCAAAAGAAACTTATCAATTATATGAAAATGTATTAATTAACATGATTTATGATGTCAGTATTATTAGTGACTTATCATGTTAATATCATTAATAGAAGATTTAAAAATAAATTATTTTTGTTAACAAATAAAAATTAAATATATTATTATTTTTAAATTCTAAGTTGTAATCATAAATTTTCAATTTTTAAATTTTTAGTAATAAATGCTTATATTTTGAACAGGACAAACAACTTTTCATAAAGATAAAAGCAATCCTACACAACACAATAATCTAAACTAAACTGGAAAATATAATAAATAAAATGATAATATTGGGAGGCTCGGAGTTCTAATAAATTCTTTAGAGATAAGAAGGAATCTTTAACAAGACCGTGCTTACAATAATTTTGGTCCACTAACACTTATCATTTATCTTTTGCATTTCTTTAATGAAATGGTTTATTTGAGCATCAGTCTAAACTAGGGGTCATGGAATTTGTAAGTTTTGGAAATAATCTGGGGTTGATTATCGGAGAGAAGTGTGAGAGTCAAAGGGTTTTAAAGTAATTAGGATTAAGACTGAGCACTTAAAATGTAACTTTTCAGGTCATCAATTGGATACCAATATGGAGGTAAAAACTGGATCAAAAGTTATATTACGGAATAAGTGTTTTAAGCAGATAGGGTCTATCATCCAAAGCAATGTAGAAATCGATGAAGCTCATAATATTATATTAGAGTAGCTCAAATGGAAAAGTACATCAAGAGTTTTATGTGATAAGAAAATACCACTCAAGCTTAAAAATAAATTACATCGCTTAGCACACGATTAGTCCAACTATGTTATATGGGCAGAGTATTTGGCTATCAAACAAATACACAATAATAAGTTTTTGGTGACAAAAATGAGAATGATCTAGTAGACATATAACCTTAACAGAAGGGATAGGATCAAGAATCTAATGTTAAGAGATAAATTAAATGAGGTTGGTATTAATGATAAGTTAAGAGAGACAAGGCTTAAATAGTTCAAACATATTAAAAGGAGACACATTGAACTCCAATAAAAAAATGCGAGAAAGTAATACTTAGAGATTGTAAGAGGAAAAAAAGAAAGCGTATAAAGAACTGAGAGTAAATGATCATGAATGATATAACTATATTAGATCTTATCGAAGACTTGGCCTGCAGTATGAAAACATGGCATATTAAAATACGGGTAAAGTCTCTCTCTTAAATAAGACATATTTTAGGTTATATTAAACCTTATCCTTTACATTTACTACGTAGTACCTCCTAGTTAGTTTAGCTTATTTAGTTTTCTACACAAAGTAATTAATGTAGTGTACAGACATGGTTAAAATTACTCGTGTACAAGGCTTTTCTGGTATATTTCTTATTGTCAATTACTGATATGTTTTGTATGTACGTTATTTTGTATTACCTTACCTTTTTATTGAATTTAGATTTTATTGTTTATTGTATCTCTTTTTTTTGCATTTATGTATTTAATTATTTTTACTATTTGTATCACCTTTTTATATTTATTTGATTTATTTTTTAATTTTTTAATTTTTCTGTATATGTATACACATTCATTTCTAATTTAATAGTATCTTATGATATATTGCATATAAGTATATCGAAAATAGTCTCTTTATTAAGTAAAGATGAGACTGTATATTATTGAACTTCTCAAAATCTTGCACATTAACAAAACTTCAACAGGATATTGATGATGACGACAACGATGATAATGATCGATGAATTTAGATCACTAAAAATTATGTCTTGAAAATTGACACCGATGAAGAAAAAAAAATTATGTCTCAGTTGGATTACTTGAGATCTTGATAAACTCAACTTCATAGAGTTGTCTACGAATGGGCATATAACATATGAAACATTGAAAGAGGAAAAAGGGTAGCATAAGCGTTCCGATCTCGTCATTATTGACATAGACGAGCCAAGTTGGCAACTTTAAGGAACCCTTAAGTGTTTCTAATTTCTACATTACTTTGCGTGTTTCTACTTTCTACATTACAGTGACTAAATTAACATGTCAACCTCTCAAAAATAATCACAATAATAGAGATGTGATGGTCATTTACATGTCGCCTTAGAAAAGTTGAAAGATCGATTGATTAGTATTGGTAAACGACTAGATTTAAAAAAAAGTACCAAGGTACACTAATTCCCATATATTAATCTGATGTATTGGCAAAAGTGACTAAAACCTTTTATTATTTAGATTCCATTCTGGGTCTGGCAAATACATAATAAATAAAATTACAAGCATTAGGCACCAATTACCAAACACACACAGAAATACACACAATAGGCATGCACAAACTAGAAACAAAACGTACACAACAGGAAGAGATAGGATAGAAGACTTACAGATGATGATGGACAGAAGGAGCAGAAGCTTGAAGTATATTTGCCTAGCTATACATGTATAGAATAGAAGACTTACAGATGATGATGGATCATGGACGGAAGGAGCAGAAGCTTGAAGTATATTTGACTAGCTATAATACATGTGTTTATGGATCTCGATGGAAGTTTGGAGTACATTTGCCATCTATAAATGTATTTATGGATCTGGATGGAAGTTTGGCGAAAACGACTTAAGAAGTGTAACGTAGTACTGCTAGTTCTGTATACAATAACTAAGAGTTCACCTTTAGCATGTAGCAGGAGCCAGGAGGCGTGGTGAACCAGTGGCTCCAATATAACTGACGTAGGCCGGGAAGGCGACGGGGTGATGATGATGAACCAGTGGCTCCAATATAATCCACGTTGGCCGTCGACTCATTGGAGGGTCTAAATCTAACATTCAACTCTCTCTCCCTTGGTCGTCTCGTCTTAATTATTAGTCTTGTCCTCACAAAATTCATGCGCTCTGACAGAAAGGCTCTGTAGTCTGTATTCAATAGACTGAGGCCCACATAGTAAAACAGTTGGAGATATAGATATTTAAATTAATTTATTTTTAGACATAAAGTTAGTTGTTTGTTATTACTAAATTGTATTACTTTTATCATCAAATTCGTACTAAATTTTAAGTATTAAATATATAATTAAAAATTTTATTCAATTTCATAATATAAAAACTTAAAAACCGATAAGAAAATTTGAAAATACTCTCGAACTTTTAGAATTATCAAAAAACTATTTTTAATTTTCAATTTTTAAAAAGACCTTTTCTTATAGTTCGATTAAAAGATAAATACATTTTACTAGTGTAATAACTCAATTCAATTTTTTAATTTGATCGAACAAATTAAATCTAACTTAAATTAATAATTAGAGATAATTATAATAAATGATTTATTTATGTCAAATTTAATTATTTTAGTTTGAGATTAAAATTATATTAAATCGTCATATAAATAATATTTAACTAATCTATATTTGATGTTTAATACTATATATGTTGAGAGAAGCCTAAAAGAAGAAACTTTTTTGAAAAACTAAAAATTAGTTCTTTTGAAAATTTTAAAAATTATAGTTTTTCAAAAAATTTTAAACTTGAAGGAGGTTTCAATGTCATCCATATGCCTGTTTAAAATAAAATTAATCTAAATTTTAATTAAACTTAATGTCTTTTTTAACTTTTATTTAAATGTTTATTATCAAACGACCTCTAAAATTCAATAAATAACACTTAACAATTTAGACTTGTTTAGTTCAGTTTTATTCTATTTTTACTTTAGTTAAATTTAATAAGAAAAAGGTTGTTTACTTAAGCTTGATTTATACCTAATAAAATTATAACAGGTTAAATCAAGCACTCGATAGAATTCAAATCAAAGGTCTATCTATTAATTCAGATTGTTCAAATCACTCGAGTTCAAGCCCAACCAACTAGGTCTTTCGA
Organism: Erythroxylum williamsii; assembly: GCA_027564335.1. Lineage (NCBI taxonomy): Eukaryota > Viridiplantae > Streptophyta > Magnoliopsida > Malpighiales > Erythroxylaceae > Erythroxylum > Erythroxylum williamsii. Next base: position 19,085,497 of record JANITW010000002.1, on the reverse strand, counting down.
CGTTAATGTCTAACCGGCCGGACCCATATCAAATTCACATCCTTTACCATATCATCGCCATATATGGATGGCCTCGGTCAGGTTTAACCGGCGTACGGATGGAAGTCCAACAATAAATAGCTGGTAAGAGTGAATATGAAAATTTTTCGACTTTTGTGTCAGGTCAAACAAATTGCAAAACTAACTCACCAAAGTAACAACACTGCCAAAACTATTTGAATCATGTAGCTTTTACTTTTACAAAAATGAGTATATGAAGTGTCTTCTAAGCAGGATTAGCATCTGTATTGCCCTCCTCGCCAGAGTCACCCGTAGTCTCAACTTCTGCTGATGACACCTTTTGTTGATTCTTTTCAGGCCCTGGACCAGCTGATACTTTTACCATCGATGGTCGCAGAAGCCTGTCGCCCAATTTGAACCCCTTGCGAAATTCTTGAAGTATGATACCTTCTTCAAATTCAGTTGACTCCTCTCGCATAATAGCTTCATGCAACTTGACAAGAGACAATGAAACAAAATTGTTAGGGAACAGTGAAAACATTCGACCAACTACAAACTGTAAAACATCCACCCATCTAGGAGTAACAGAAAGCTTGACAAGCCCAGGCTTGGACACGCATCAACCAAAACTTAAATTTGTACTACATTGAGAGATACCAAAAGATTTTTTCAAGAACCTAAAGTTTCCATCACAAAATATTTCACCGTTTCCTTGTATTTTCACTCGCTCAAGATTCTATTCTAGAGCATTGTTAGAAATCTGTTCTTATTAAAGTCTTTTCACTTTTCCTAACTCCCCAACTTATATTTTCTTATCTCGTATAGCTTTTGTACAAGTCCACACTTTTCCCACACTTATCTAACTTGCATATAGACTTTACTGAGAGAGAGAAATATTGGGTTTAATCTTAGGTATGCACCGTTCCCTTTTTTTAATTGATTAATATTATCATTAATTACTTAGTGAAGTTATATCATGCTTAAAGTCAGCATACAATGTTTGTTTTATTTAAAAAATGTAGTTCTTCTGTTAATCAAAATGAATACAATTTTCCTTCTTTGAAGTTTAAAATAATGGAAAATGAGAGGAAAAAAACTGAAAGTTAAAAACAAAAACACTTCTTCACACCTAAACAATCTTAACGGCATCTCATGAGGATAGATTCAATTTAAACTATAAGAAGTCGTATTTCTCATATATGCTACACACCAAGAAGTTCAAAGAATGTTGAGAAACTCACCAGAGGATCAAAAGGATGGCCAATTGTCTCAACTGGAACAACACCAAGTGAACCTAAAATCTCCACGAATTGCTTGTATATACTCTGATAGCTGTTGTTGATCTTCTCCTCACCTTCAGACTCAACTTTTATTTGTGCTTTAGCCCTCTCGAAATTGTCTAGAACAGGCAACAAATTCTCCACAAGCTCCCCTTGGGCATTTGAAACCAGTGAAAGGCGTTCCCTTTCTGTCCTCTTCCGGAAATTGTCAAAATCTGCACTAATCCTAAGAATTCGGTCCTTTTCAGTTGACAACTCTTCAGTCAAAGTAATCAATTTCCTTTCAATTTCTGATTTCTCATCTTCAACAGATTTCAGAAAGGCTTCTATCTCGGTAATTTTAGATTCATCATTACTTGCTAGAGCCTCACAGTATGCTTGAAGTGAAGCCATGATGACTGAAGAAGGTATTCTCCCACCATCATCAACCTCTTGTGTTTCCTCAGCATCAATGACCTCTTTGCTTCTGGCACTATCTTCTGTACCATTGGGAACATCTGGCGAATCCTGCTTTGCAAATTATTAGCAAAATACCTCAGGCAAAGACCCGACTCTTACAGGCAACAGAAGAGGACAATTATTATATGAAAAGCACTGATAAACTAAACCAGAACCAAAGTTCAATGACATAAACAACCAATCCAAAATATGCAACTCACAGAGGCACAAGTTACAAACTAACAAAGACCATAAACATCTTGTCTGCAACTGATACGGTGAATTTCTTAATAAAATCTTTGAACCACAAATAAAAAGATAAAAACAAAAGTGCAAAGTTATCTCAAAATATAAAGAGTAAAAGAAGAAGAATCAAAGTTTAAGAATAAAATTGTGTTCGGACTATCCCATCAACTTCAGAATCCAATGGAGGAAACAGAAGGGGATAAGATCATCTTACCAGTGGATAATGGGTTTCCCTAAAGAATACAACATATGCTCAAGAATCTTTACATTTAGATACATAAAAACCCTCTAATCTGCCTTTGATTGCGAATTAAAACATATGATCATGACTGTGCATAGATTGCAGTTATTTCATCGAAAAAGCGACGATAAGCTCGTACAAGAAAACAAAAGGAGACAATAAGCCATGACATACGTGTCTAATCCTACCAGAACCAAATTTAGGCACGTAGAAGTTCTAGTAATACAATGGAATGTCATTCTTATAGCACGGAATGTAAGGTTTCTAAGATACCAACAATTAGAAACATAAAGAACATTACATTTTCACCATAAACTTTCTAAGAACTCGAAGAACCTGAGACCCTAAAAAGAAGGAGAGAAAAAAAGAACCTTTAATGTACTTTCTAGATCAGCGAGAAGAAACTTTACATTTCCAAGTTAATCTCACGAGGAATTCTATCACTCCGCCTATACACCCACGAAGTAACAACTTAATAAAAAGAAAATTACAGAACGAAAGCGGGTATCCTAGTTAACAGGACTCAGGCGACGTATAGCTTTGAACTAGTTAGGGGAAAACCAAAACAGAGGAAATTCCAGTTCCAATCAATGACTATTATCAAATCAGTTCAGTAATAAGTCTCAGACACGAACAACAAGTTAACCTCTCTCAGCTATATTGCCACAAAATGGAAGCGAAAAACTAAAAAACCAAGTCCTCAATTTTCTCACAGCCCGAACTGAGCTCGACAGGACCACCAGCGACGGAACAAACATCAAATTCAAAACTCAACGGTGAAAGCCCCGTTCAAGGTTGCTCCAAAATGCAAGAAAGTACCTCAATTTCTGGCTCTTGCACAGACTGGTCCGCCTCGGTGGTTTGAGCGAAAAGGACGAACCGGGGCGAAGGTTTAGCAGCGAACCGGAAGGAATTAGTGCGAGACAAACGAGTGCTCATAAATTTATGTCCCAACCGGAGGGAATAGCTTCTCGATGATTCCAATGAAAGGTTTTTGTTCACAACGACTACACGCGGAGGCAGTGGCGGCCTCAACGCTGGCGTTTTGAGGATTGTCGCCATTTTTAGAGAGAGAGAATCTACTAAGTAGACAACAAGTGACTCGAGGAACTACTGGAAGACCACCAAATGAGATTGGGGAGTGATTTCATGTGGACCGTTGGACGAAACGAAGTTTCTAGAGGTATCGGCCATGTTTTCATTGTTGGGTTAATGATTTTGATAGACCCAAACCCTATCGCCTTCAGGTCTGTTCATTCTTTTTTTTTTATTCGGATAATAAAATAGAAAACCAAAAACTCGTTTTTTCTTGACCTTGTTGGCTTCAAAAGATCTTTTATGGAAATCGTTATTGTAATTTTTTTTTTAATTATTCGAGAAAATATTGTAGGCGGGTCAAGCGAGCTCACTTTTTTGAGGATTTAATTGACGCACCACCTTATAGATTGGCCAAGTAGGCGCACCTCATCAATGAAGACCCAACTAATTCTCCATCTATAGGTAAAACTCCGGCTGCCTCAGACTCTTACAAGAGGGACTAGCATGAAATCGAATCTAGGATCTAATCAAAGTTAAACCCCACTCTCAACCATCGAGCCACACCCCTTGAGGACTGTAAAGATATTAACCAAAGATAAATTATAGTTTTATAAAATTATTTAAATCATAGGAAAATTTCTTTGTTTTATTTAAATACATAATTAAATATTTAATAGAAAACCTACATTTTGTTATTTTCTTTATATATAATTATTATTTTTACCAACATATGTTGTAGTCACAAATAAAAATTTTATGCATTTAAATACCTAATTAAATTGTTTTTTTAGTAGACATTTGTGAAATCCTCTTACTTAAGGACCTTAAAGAATTTCATATAATAAATTATATTGTAATCCTTGTTTCTTATATTGTAATTTTGCATTCCACATTTTTACTATCTACAATGTTGTTGTACTGTCAATAATTAAGGATGTCCTTGATTACATTTTGTATGGTTTTATGTTGTGGTTATGAAAAAGATAAACATAAGAAATTACTTACCAAAAAAAAAAACATAAGAAAGTAAAACATGTTTATTATATTTTATTTTTGTTTCAAAATTTAAAAATTATAATAGGATTAAACACAAATATGTGCTTTTGTATGTTGTCTTAATCGATTTCTTTATAATAAAAAACAAATTCCCTTTTTTACAAAATTAGAAAAGAAAAGGGTTATTTTGTATTTTTCTCTTCTTTTTGGTCTATCTCTTTTTCAATCACTACAAGGAAATTGATGAATAGCGACGGAACAATACCGACGGAACGTATATCGTATGTGAATTGCTACGGGAAACACTAATCGGTCAATGAAAGAAAGAAAATTTCCAACGGTAAAGAAATCCGTTGCCAAAGTTGGAGGGAAAATTTGGCGGGGGCTTATAGTGACGGAAATATGCCGATGAATACCTTACCGTCTGTAAATAGGGATGGAATTTAAATTCGGTCGGCAAAATTATCGGCGAGAAATGATTCACCGACGGAAATTGGTCGTCGGTATATTGCAAAACGTCGTCAGGAAACTAGATTAGGAAGCTTAATTCTGCGACGGAGTTTTTAATTATGCCGACTGACAATTCCATCGCTAAAATTAAATTAAATCCAGATGCGGCCGTCCCTCCTCTCTTCTCTCCCTAACGCTATGAATCTCATTCTCTCCTCTCCTCCGGCGAATCTCGTCTGTCGTTTGCGTCCGACCACCTGCTGCGTCTCCGGCGACCACAACCTCCGTCTACTCCGGCGATGACATCGTGCGACGCTCCTCTCCTGGATCCGACGGTAAGAAAGTCGTGGGTTGGATCATGGTTGGATTAATGGCTTGATTATTGTTGTTGATTTGTGTTTAATGATTTGAGAAAGGACAAATAACATTGGTGACTGTTTTTGTTAAAGTTTGGAACTTGTTTCCCGATGCTGTTTTGGAAATTGTTTCCCGAAGGCTTGAAATTGTTTCTGTCTGATTTGTTTTAATCGTTTATGCATTGATCTGGAAATTTCATTCTATACGCATATACGGTGATTAATGGGTTTCTGAAATCCTTGTTATTCACTGCATGTTTTGTTGTCCTTCTGGAAATTGTTTCCTCCACTGCCGCATACGTGTTTTCGGGGTTTCTCTGTTTTAGGTTTATGCATGCGATCTGATTTGATTTTTGCATATGCTTCTGCGTGTATAGATCTGGAAATCAAATTCTTAGGGTTTATTTATTCAAATCCCTGATTTTCTAACCCTAATTTGCGACGTTTGATTTCTGTAATGTTTTGTGTTTTGGATGAATCACATGCTTGAGTTTCTGGAAATCGTTTCCAGATTGTTCGTATACATCCCTGTATCTGCTATTTGCGTTATTTCGTTTCTCCCTTATTTTTCTTGGATCTGCGTTTTTTCTTTCTTTTTCCCTTGTCTTTGTGTTTACTGCCATGGTTGTTGGAGAACACCGATGGTGTTCTTTGGCAATCCATCGCGTGCGACGCCACTCATGGGCGTCGCACGGTGTCTCTGTGGCGTCTCCGGTGATGCCACAGGCAGTGATGACGAAAAGGGCACCATCGGGTGGAGACCCGACGATTCAACCTTCACGTTTTTCGTTAGATCCGACAGTACAGGCTTCGAATCATGGAACGTGGGAGAGTTGCGGTTGATTGGTAGTGGAAATCATGGAGAAAATGGGAGAAAAACCAGAAGAGGGAGAAACGGTGTGCGTGGGTTGGAGAAGACGACGGGCACGTGTAGGACACGCATCCGCGTCTGCCAGGGGCGTGGGCACGCTCCACGCGTGCCGGACGCCCCTCCCTCCCCTTTATATATATTTTTAATTGTTTTTTTAAAAAACCCTAATTTATCTTTTATTATTATTTTTTAATAATAGAGATTAAATTAATAAATATTCCTAATAATAATAAAAGGT
>JANITW010000002.1:19062555-19075042 GCA_027564335.1 Erythroxylum williamsii | reverse complement strand
TAATTATTTCGCTATTCATATTAAATCTACAACTATTAATCAAAATACGGTTGGTAAATTTATGGATCTGTTGTTTATTGTATATATAAATAGTTGAATTAAATTGTTTGCATAAACCAGCAATTATATTAAAGAACTGATAACTTGAATCTTTTTTGTTGATCAAGATTTTGTTGACTTAAATTTTAAGCTTTTGGCAAATAAGAAAAAACTTACATATCCTTTAGTATCGTTTAATAAACTTTGGATTACTTGCATAACGTTAACTATGCAAATATAAAAAGAGGACATAAGATCATCGATCGATGTGATCAGTATAATATACAGAGTAACTTTGACCTTCAAGGAGTGTGGCTCGATTGAGAGCGGAGCTTAACTTTAGTTAAGTTTCAGGTTCGATTTCATGTTAGCTTTTCTTGTAAGAGCCTGGAGTCGTCGAAATTTTACCTGTAGATGGAGAACTAATTGGACCCTCAATAATGAGGTGCGCCCGCTTAGCCCACTTGTAAGATGGTGGGTCAATTGAGCTCTCAAAAAGATGTACCCGCTTGATACGTCTACATAATTTCCCCGAATCTTAAAAAAAAAAAAACTTTCTTATACATTCGTACATGCAAATTATACCAACGTCACCTTATAATGTTTTGCTCGGAAAGTTAAGATCAAGATTCTCGATTTTTTTTTACCAATTCCTTCCGTCCGCAGCTCCTCAAGTGTCAACTGTCAACCACAGACAGAGCCGACACTCGAGCGCCCAATACCATTGTATGACGCATCGCACGAAAACAACCGTTGTCGATTTAATTGAAACAACAATTACTCATTAAATGAACATCTCCGAATAAATAACTGCTACGTAGTTAATTGATTCGAATTTTATAAAAAAATATTTGAAAGGCAACGTATAAATTAATTTGAAATTTATTTCTTAAACAGAAAAAAGCAAATTCTTGGAATGAAAAATAAGAAAAGGACAGAGAAAGCTAGGCTCAGTGTACGTTTGTGGTCCAAAGCTTTCGGTTTCAAAAGCTTTCGCTTTCCGGTTCGTTTAGCTACTGAATTCAACGATCCCAAACAAGCCCTTAACGTTCTTCTTTCCTCACGTTTCTTTTTCTCTCGTGCTAATTATTTTCTTTTTCTCTTCTGTTGATTGGGAGAAGAAGAAGGGAAGAAATTACTCAGAGAGAGATACAAGTTCAAATTGGTGTTTTAGGGTTTTGAATTTTTGAGAGAGGCAGATGGGGAGTAGAAGGGAAGAAGAGCGCAACGAGAAGATAATAAGAGGCCTCATGAAGCTCCCTCCAAATCGTCGATGTATTAACTGTAATAGCTTGGTAAACACACTCCCTCTGCTGTTACTCCTAGTGGATTGAATTTGACTGTTCTAGTTCATAACATCTTTGTGCTGTCAAGTTTTAACTCATGGCTTTAGTTGATTTGTTCACTCACTCGCTCACTCATTTAAGAGTTTAGGGCTTCTTTTTTGGGTACTCGGATCCGTCGTTTAGTTAGAATTGGGACCTGAAGAAAGGCGACTTGGCACATTTTTCAGTTTTTAAGCGTCCAGTTTTAGAATTTGATGTTGCTGAAAAGGCTTTTTTGGGCTCGAGTAAATGTATGATTAGTGACTGATCTAGGGATATTTGTTTCTGCAGGGTCCGCAGTATGTTTGTACTAATTTCTGGACTTTCATTTGCATGACTTGCAGCGGCATACAGTGAGTATTCTTTTCTGATTTCTTCTGAAAAGTTTTGTTCCCTTTTTTCTGTTATTTTCCCCATTATGTCATGTATCCTTGTACAGATAGGGATGGAATTAATGTTCAGACTAAAATAAAATGATTATGCTGATCTGAGTCAAAAATTTCACAAAAGATATCTCTTAAGCCATTTTAGACATTTCTGTGTACACTTACACTATTGACTTTTCGAAAAAGCCTTTTAATTGGTGTGAGTAATTGAAAACTGGAGTAAGCAGCTGCAGTGACAAGATGTTTCTTCTGTAACTTCTGGAATTGGTTGCTGTTGTGGATTTGACTTCCTTAGTCCTTAATTCTTAATGTGGCTTTATCTCTTAGATTTGACTGCAAAAATGTCTTGCTTCTTTTAACTTGTTTTTGCTTGTCATGATGAATTCCTCTTGTTTTAACCTCCCAAACTGTTTTCCTATTCATAGTCGTGAGTTCACTCATCGCGTGAAGTCAGTGTCCATGTCTAAGTTTACATCCCAAGAAGTTGAAGCACTTCAAAACGGTGGTAATCAGGTAAAATATTACAAAAATTCTCTTAGTTTCTGAAAACCATAGATCTATTACTTTTTTGCTTACGATATGCATTTTTATTTAGCGAGCTAGGGATATATATTTGAAGGGATGGGACTATCAAAGACAGAGATTGCCTGATAACAGGTACAGGAGAAGTGATTCTTTTTGCATTTTTCCGAGTTTTTACTGGCCAAACATGAGACTCTTTATATTTTCCTCTTATGTTGCAGCAATGTTGAAAGAGTGAGAGAATTCATAAAGAATGTGTACGTTGATAAGAGATATGCTGTTGGAAAGACCCTTGATATGCCCCCAAGTGATTCTCAGGTAATGTTACCATCAATTGTTAATTTCCATGAAGAATGTTTTTAAAGTTGATTGATTTTCTTATCTGAAAAATTGTGATTTAAAAGTGGTTGCAAGCTTGCCTTTTGTTTCTATTTAACTTGATATTTCTATTAGATCAATTTTATTTCAGCTTCTGTTGGTATCTATCGCTTTTCTGGGCACTGCTGAGTGCCACTGCATGGGACAGGTGTGAGCTTAGGATGGATGTAACCTGTCCCTTTGCCAGAACTTCTGAATTCACAAAAAACATCACATATTTGTGAACAGCATGAATCAATCATATGTTATTGATGGTTTACCTAGTTCCTTACCTAATTCTTCATTTTTGTGATTAATGGATGGTATTCTTTAACAATTTGATAGGGGCTTGGAGGTCATGCAGATGAGACAAGACGGGCAAGCTCCTACCATTCATATTCTCAAAGTCCTCCTTATGACTTCCAATATGAAGACCGGCGATATGGAAAGCATGGCGCTGTGCTCACCCGTAAACCTGGTTCAGATCGAGGGGTTTATGTTGGAAAAGTGTCTAGTTTTATTTCCAGTCCTAATCACTTGGGTGAAAGAGTGGTTGAGGACAGGTTTGCGAATGAGGGCTCTATTTCTAGAGTTTCAGACTACTCGGCTTCTAGTGGAGGTGATCCACTTAGATCTGGCCCAGAATCTCCTAACTGTCTGAAAGAAATTGGATTAGGCAGTCCGCCGTATCACCCTTCTATGGATATTCTAGGTGATCATGTACAGCTTCAGACAGCAAACTTATTTTCAGAGGCAAACACTAAAAGAGATCAAGTTGGGATACCTCGCCCTCAGGTTAAACTTCTCATAAGCTTTTTATTGATGTGGACTGCTTTATAGAAGATATGATACCATAGAGTATTTGCTTGCATGAAACGTGTAGATTGCTTTACAGTTCTTTGGGATAGCTTGGTTTCCGTGTGAAATTGCTTAGTCCAACCTTACTTCACCAAGTCAGCATGAAACGAAACCTGGAGCTTCTGCCATGCATATGCTTCATTTTGGAACACTTACGTACTTCAATTTTTGCAAGCTCTGATGCATGAAATCTTGTTTCTTGTTGCTCCAGTTTCTTTTAGGCTTAATACATAAATATTGGGTGAACTGCTTGTTTCAAAGAGAAACAAAAAACAAAACAAAAAACAAAAAACAAAAAAACAAAAGGGATACAGATGCAGCAAGGGTTGTGAATCCTGAGTGAGTACCTCTTAACAAGTGGCCCTGTTTTTAGTATTGTTTTCAGTGTTGCCAAATTTGGAGGCTAATCTTTATTAAGTCAGAATTCTTCTTGCTCTTACATTAGACGTACAATAGTTTAGATGGCTGCCAGATTTTCCTAAAGAAGTCTTGATGAACTTGATTCTCAAATTTTTTTGCCTGGATTTCAATGGGAAGGAGATCAATCCACACAGCATCTATAATATCAATGAGGATTCTTCATCTGCAGTTGATATTAAAGCTATATAACCAAATCCAGTTTATTTTTAATCTGCACTTAGTTTCTCCTCATTGGATTGCTGACTGGCATGATTCTCTGAATTCTCTATTGCCAATTTGAGCTCTTCCTCGGTGCAATTCTCTACTCGCATCCTAGTATATCCCCATTTCTTGATTTTTTTTTTTTTTTTGCAACGGGAAAACTGTAAAAGAAGTCCTTTCATGTAATCCAAACTGGAAGGGCTTTATAAACCACTTTTATCAAACTAGATGAGCAGTACAAGACATCTATTTGATCTTTAATGTGTGGATAGAATGTTTAAACTTGTAACTCTAGAGATTATCAATATGGATATTGATATCTTGATTTAGAATCTCAAGCACAGCTTTGAACTTGTTGGCAGGAATTGATTTTTCACTTAATGTCATATTCCAGTTCTGCATTCTGATTATGAAAAACTTTGTTGCTTGTGAGGTTTGGTGGTAAATGCTTTGGTTTTGCATAGAATAGGTGAACACTTAACCCATGGATTGTGAAGTTGGAAAGCACGTGGAAAATTTGACAAGGTTGTGCGATCATTTGTCAGTGTTTGATGCACTTTCTTGTACTCCCAAAATGAATGTCAGGTTGTTTCTGGTGGTAAATGTGATCTCATTGCAAGCATCTTTTACGGCTGGGAGGATCTTTTTGGAAAACTAAACCCTCTTTAGTTATTCTCTTGAAGTACACAACCCTCTGGCCTACTTTTCTTTGATGTCTAAAATAAATTATAGTGGTGATGCATAAAAAATCTTGATTATAAACTTCACAAAAATTAATATTTGTACATGTTATTTTATCATGTTAATTTGGTATTCCTATCCATGGTATTCTTAAAATACCTTATTAACTCATAAAAAATTATTTCTTTGTTCAGAGAACAACATCCTTGGCGAGCTCATCAACTTTTGACAGTAACGCGACTTCTCTTAAATCATATAATTCAGGTAGTTTAGCTGATGTTGTCCCAGGATCACTAGCTACAACTGCTCACTTGGAGAAGACGTTTACTTTTCCTCCCTCTTCTGCTTCAGTGAGTCATGGTAACTTGGACCTTTTTAGTGCACCAGTTGTTCCAAAATCAGACTCTTTTCCCACTCCAGCTATTGATTTGTTTCAAGTTCCAACCACCTCTTTGACTCCAACAGTAGATCTGTTCAACATGCCACAGACGAATGTAGCTCCATCTGTGAATTCATCCCAAACATCCCAGATTCCACCATCTGCATCTTTAGATTTCTTTGATGGTAGTACCCTTCAACAGTCAGTTGCTACTTCACATGAAACATCACTAGAACAATTGGTCTCTACAAATCAAGGTTGGGCAACATTTGATAATACTTCTGCAGCATCTAAAGCAGGGGCTGAAAATTGTAGATCTTCAGATGTAGCTTCCAGCTTAGGCTCTTCAATAAAGTTTGACCAAGTTTCATCGACAACTGCAAGTATGCAGTGGCCAGAATTTCAAAATTTTAGTTCTCAGATTTTCTTATCTGGACCTAATCCATGGCCTGAAAATTTGAACAATGTTGGAGCTCCCAGTAATGCTTCTACCATTCAGGTTAGAAGTTCTAAGCTTGTCTTTTCTGAACCTTCTTTCACCCTTTTGGCATGCATGCAACATATGGATGCTATGTTGGTTTTATGGACTTAATTTGCTTCATTTTATTGACAAAGATTTTACTTATAGGTGCAAATCTGGAATGCTTTTGGCGATTCAGTTTCACATCTTCCTGCTGATGGTATGAAACAAAGTAGTGGGCTGCATATTTCAGGATACAATCCTTTATTGACTGGTGATGAGTATTTGGGCTTAACAGTTTCAGAGGTTGGATTTATAGCAGTTCTTCATTATGCTTCTATTTTTCTCTAGGCTTGCATCTGATCTTTTTTATGTCCTTTTCTCGGCAGTCCACTGCTAACGATGAGGTTCTGGGGCCTGCTTTGAATGGAGTACCTGCTCCTAGCAAATCATTGGATGATGTATTGTGACCATAATTTACACCCTTCTCTCCTGATGATTGTATGACTAATGTTGTAGCCTCTTCAATAATCAGCTTACATCCTTGTTCTTTTGACAGGAGGAGACAAAATTACACACAACTGATCATAGATCGACTAACCCTTTTGATCTTCCATATGATTCTGAGCTAGAGCCAAGTGAAATGGTATGTTGTAGTTGTAGCTCTTACTGGATTGGCAGCTGATACCTTTTATCTCAATTGTTTGTGTGAGATAGTGTGAATCTTCTGTGACTTGTGGCTTACTCGTAGCTTAGTCTAAAATAGCTCATATTGTGAATCTTCTGTGGCTCATAGCTTACTGTTGCTTAGTCTTAAAATAGCTCCATTTCACTTTTTATCATGATCTACTGACCAAAATGGGCGAGACTTTCTCTTAGAATGCATCTACACTTCCATTGAGATTAATTTTGCACCATTATGAACCGGACTGCACCGTTCCACTGTACCCAAGCAGCTCTATGTGGAGCTGGAGGCATTTCATTCTTGTTTATTAGCTCATACATACACGATTAGGTCAATATCAATATGTGATGATTCCAGTCGCTGACATTAACTTGGCATTTCAACGGGAAAGACCTTTCTTTCAGTTTGGGAATTTATTCTGCACTTTTTTGCATATGCTGGTGTTGCACATGCATGGAAGGATGTTTTCAGTTCTATGCTTTTTCTTTTATGAGATTCTAGGTCATAGTATTGTTGGAAACTGATATTTTGGTTGCGGAGAAGTGGAGAGAGAATTTTTCATATTAAGGGTACGTGTGAACGGTGGCTTGCTTAGCTGGTTCTTGGCATCATTAATAAAGAAAAATGCTGCCAAACTCACATCAAAAGAGAAGACTGGAAAATTATAAACTGAGCATGTTTTAGTAGCTACCAAGTTACTAATATTGGAGAAAGAATTGTTATTTTAGTAACCTTTGCTTATTCACCTATGGCTTCACTTGGTTTCAACTTTGTGAACTTTTGCAGTTCTTTGACATGAGCTCTTTGCAAAATGTCCTACCTACTTCCCATTTGCCTGCTACTCTACTTGGTGATGTTACACAACCATGGTTTCCTCAAGAAACGATGACATCTTATGCTCCAAGTATACCGCAAGGTACTTTCTCCTTGAATATTTTCTAGAGCCAAACCTGAAGTTCTGGGGACCTTGTTGTCAGATAAAGCTTCTAGTTGAATGCTTAAGAAAAGCTGTTGAAATATTATCCTTCCATTTGATAATCTGCTCATCCCATCTTATTATCTTAGGTGGTTTAGCGTATATAGCAGGCCAAGCACAGAATCCTCAGTTAGCGTAAGTTTTGAGGTGGTTAATTTCTTCTATTGTTGTTATTGTATTGGCATTCGATTTCACTTGATCTAAGGAGTTGCTTTTGAAAACAGGAGTGTTCAGACTCATGAACCTGTTGCTTCCATCGGAGGGAATCCATTTGCATAGGATTCAGCAATCAGAAATAGCTATATATCATTTGGGGTTTGTTGTAGAAATTTTCCCTGGAAGTAATTGTTTCTAGTCATTTGGTGGGCTTAATCTTAACATTGTTACCATTACTGGTCTCACTGTTGCTTTTGGAATTTCTTATTCTGATGGTTATTGTACTTGCATTCTTTGTGAAAAGAAAAGCTAGTTTCTACCAATTCACAAGGCCATACAACTTTAAGGCCTTACGGGCCTTGTATTTTATCTGGTACATGGAACAAATGTTGTGTAATCTTCAGATGAAAACGCCGGATTGGCTGGTTTGCTGTTGTTTCATACGCTTAAATTTGATGTTTTGCAGAATTGATTTTTTCTTGTTATTTATCGTAGCGCTTCCTTACGCCCGGAAAAGCTCGGCAGATCGAAGATAAATAATGGAGCTTTTCTGAATGTTTTAACATTTGTGTGTACATGTATTAATTTGACAATGATATGAGCTTTGGAATTGGATGTAGGCATTGGGATTTTCTTAGCAATTGGAAAACCAATACGAAATGAAACCTAATGGAGCAGAGCAAACTTGCAGATAAAATTAGGGCAGAATTTATATTTTCATTTTTAAACTTTAAATCACAAATTATCTCACTCAGCAAAAGAGCAAAAAGCGGAAAGGGAGACTTGGCGGAACAGCAATGCAGGAAGTGGTTCTTACGTACCAATTTTTCCGTGAGGGTGAGGCATTGCGTTTATCAGCGACCACCGGTTCGACGTAATTCCTCATCGAAACCTAAACCCAAAACCTACCCATGGAGTCCAGCATTCTCGAGACCATCGGCACGGAGATAATCGGGGTGATGTCTCCGGTCTCAATCTGTATGCTTCTCGTTGTCCTCATAGTCTACTCCCTCTCTCCGTCCAATCCTTTCTCTTCCGCCGCGACTTCAGCCCCGCCGATCCAAACCGCCGCTAACCTTGTTTACCTCGAGAATCCCTCTGATTCTGCGACGCAGAAGCTCGAGGGAGCCCTGCTTAATGCGTTGGTCTTCGTTATCCTTATTGCTATCGTCACTTTCGTTCTGGTGCTCCTGTATTACTATAACTGTACCAACTTCTTGAAGAATTATATGCGCTTCTCTGCCTTTTTCGTGCTAGGTAGTTTCGCCGTACTGTTATTACCCTAATTTTGTAGCGGTTGATATGTTTACGGATTGGGAAGTATAAATTGCGGGAACACCATCTCTGACTGTCCTCTGCATCTGGCACACTCCTTTCTACCATTTGTTACTATTATCGTCTCTTCCTACATTTCTCTATGACTTGTATTTATTCTCCCAAGTTCACACCTTGTTGGCTATGTAGCGGAAACCACATGCCCATTCACTCAATTATATGTTTACTGTCTCTTGTCTTGCCCAGATTTGTGAATGTGGGTTTATCAATTTCGCATCATGGTCTAATTGCTGGATTGACTACTCTTCTTCCTCTGCATCTGATAGTTTATGTTTTGCCTTATACTTCGTGATGCTTTCTCTTTTCCTTATTTGTTTCCTTTTCCTTTCTAGGTTCAATGGGCGGCTCTATCTTTTTGTCGATAATTCAGCACTTTTCAATACCAATTGATTCGATTACCTGCTTCATCCTGCTGTTTAACTTTACAATTGTTGGTGTACTGTCTGTGTTTTCAAGTGCAATACCAATTGTTCTGAGGCAAGGATATATGGTTGCTTTGGGTGTATGTGTAGCCGCTTGGTTTACGAAGTTACCAGAATGGACTACATGGATTTTACTGGTTGCACTTGCCATTTATGATTTGGTCGCAGTTTTGGCACCTGGTGGTCCACTTAAATTGTTGGTGGAGTTAGCTCAAAGTCGTGATGAGGAGCTTCCAGCATTGGTATATGAGGCTCGCCCCGCAGTTTCTATAAACGGGGAGAGTCAGGTTCGAAGTTTTGAACTACTGGCTGGCGTGGCTATTCAAACTGGGTCATTGGAGATGCAAACAGCATCAGGGAGTGTTGTGGATGGAAGAGAAGGTGAAAATGAATCTAACACTGAATATTCTGGTATTGAGCTGAGGAATCTTGGAAATGTGGATGGTGTTTTGAATAGAGATGAAATAGAGAGGTCCCCTCTGGTGGAGATTTTGCGGGGGCGGTCATCTAATAGTGACTCATCAGAGTTCTCAACAGTAGTTGGGAACCGAGACTCTGAAATTGTGATGCATGAGGAAAGGTCTCCTCTTGTTGATATGCTCGATTTAGGGGATGAGAGCCAACAAATTAGGAGGGATGGCTCTGATATGGGTGCCAGTCGAGGTATTAAGCTTGGTCTCGGAGACTTTGTTTTCTACAGTGTTCTTGTGGGTAGGGCTGCCATGTATGACCTGATGACAGTATATGCTTGTTACCTTGCAATTATTTCCGGGCTTGGTTGCACCCTTATCTTGTTGTCAGTTTACCATCGGGCTTTACCAGCTCTCCCTATATCAATAACTTTGGGTGTTGTCTTTTATTTCTTAACTCGATTATTGATGGAACCTTTTATTGTTGGGACAGCAACAAATCTGATGATGTTTTGATCCTTAGCTTGTTGTAAGAAATGAGAAGATAACTTTTGCACTGTTTAAGCGTAAATGTGTAGACATGTAGTCAGTGTTGCTCTCTCGTTTTCCTGTCCTTTGTACGAGTGTTCTTTAGATTCAGGAAATGACTAAATAGTACAGCAATGTCAACAAAAAGTTGCAAGTAGTTGAACCTAATTCGGCTGTCCTTTAGTGCTTTGCAGAACTAGGACCTTATTTTTTTCCTAGTGAAGTGTGTCAATGAATGTTTTGTCATTGGCCTTGACCCTAATCAGATGTACAAAGGTTTAAGGGTTGGAGTTATATGTTTGCTCATATATCACAGATTGGTAGCAATATAACTTAACTTCTTTTGGCGTTTTATAGAACAACAATGTGTACTGTGCAAAATGTTATGAAAGATTTATTGAAAACAGTGTTTTGGGCTCTTGCAGACATTTTTATATTAAGATTTGCCTTTACATACGCATAATCAATTCCTTTTAAACCATGCTTAGAGTTGCCTTTTTACGGAACGGTACTATATAAGTTGGTTATTGTTGAAATCTGGACGTTGGTTTAAATTCTTTTTAGTTGCCCTTGTGTATTGGCAGGAGTAGCAGCATATGTTAATGTATACATATAGCTATATGTAGATTATTTAACACAAGGACATTGCCCTTGTTGGCTACTCTACTTTTTATTGAAAATGCTTTCCATGATATGTAGATATGGTTCAGTTGGTGGGATTTTCTGCAATTGCAATCTTTGCCATGTTTGGGTTACCAATTCTGCTAGCTTGCAACTCTTGTTAATTATCTGAATATTTTAAAACATGCCAACTTTGTCCTTCAAGTTTCATCATTTCTGTCTGTGCAAGATTTGCTGGAACAGCAAAAGGAAGTGAATCTTCTTGCTATAGTTGTTTGCGTGTTTGCTATTGGTACTGAAAAATATGGTGTAGTGGGCATTCAATGTAAGCCAGATTACTGGTTTAATAAACATGTTGATCGTAGTAACTGGTTTGTCAAAAACTTTTGTACTTTGTTATATATCCAAAGTCCATTTTGGAGTAGGATATGCGTAAACAATTACCTGTGGAAAGAAAGAGTTATTTTTGCAAATGGTTCCATGTACAAAAATTTATTTCTCTTTATTTAGAGACATTGTTTTTATGTAGTACTTGTTAGTCATACAAACTGTTATATATTGAATCGAATACAATCTTGTTCTATACTCTATGTGGCAAGTATTTAACGATAATTGACAATAGGAGACTCCTTAACGTCAATAAATAAATTTAAGGAGATATTAGTAGTTTTCTAAACTTAAAGAGCAACGTTAAAAAGGTTAAACCATATGAAAATTTTTAAAAAATTATATTTAAAATTTTATCAATAAAACAATTAATTTAAAATAATAACCCAAAATACATTATTATATTTTCATAAAAGCATTATGCTCGAAGTTTAATTTTAATTGTCTATATTTTTAATTCAAAATTAATTATTTTCTAAACATGTATTTCGAATTTAGAGGATATAATTTCTAAATTTAATTTATTAAATACACATTTAAAACCTAAACTAGATGTCAGATGTGTAATATATTTGAAGTAGTAATACAAGTGAAGACACATAGTTGAACTTAGTTTTACAATGTCTCCTAATTTTTAAAAATAATTTTTATTTTTCTAAAAATTATTGTCTCTTAAACTTCTGTCCAAAAAGTAACAATAAAACATACATAATTTTTAGGCTTCAAATAGTGGTTAGACTCAGTTCTACGTCCCAGCTCGGCCAGAGCTTGAATGTGTTTTTTTTTTGGTAGTCAAGAGAATTAAGGTAGCCTATAGGCACAACCGTGCGCCAGGACCTGCATCAAACAACAATAGAGATCGGAGCATTGAATCTGGCATCTCCCACAGTTGCCAGAGCTGGAGATGGGATGATCCATGTTTCGCTAAGTAATCGGCGCAAGTGTTGCCTTCTCGCAAGGTGTGTGTGATGGAGCAGTCCCATGAGTGAGTCAGCATGAGGCAAATGTCGGCAATAACGTTAGAATAAGGATGCAATGAGGTAGCTGAGCCTCAGATGAGGTGGATGGCTTCCAGGGAGTCCGATTCAACAAGAAGATGGCGGATACCACGGTCCTATGCGAGCTCCAGGCCGAGAAAGATCGCTTGGAGTTCAGCAAGCATATTGGTGGCGTGGCCCAAAAAACTGGAGAAGCCAACAAGCCAGATGCTGTGGGCATTGCGAAGTAAGCCACCAAATCCCGCACATCTCGGATTGCCAAGTTCGCTACCATCCACGTTGAGTTTGACATACTCTAACGGCAGAGGGGACCAAGAGGTCCAGGGTTCCGCCCGCGGTGC
>JANITW010000002.1:19011957-19026036 GCA_027564335.1 Erythroxylum williamsii | reverse complement strand
TTTAATATATTTTAAATAATATTTATATGTATAAATAATTTTTATTACAAAATAAAATATAGTTAAAATTAAAAATAATTTTTATTTTTATGTTGTCAAACAATTTATTATATGAAATTTTTTTAAAATATTATTTTTTAATTAACAGTTAAGCAGTTAACTGATATCTTAAAAAATCTGTTCTAAAATATTTCTACTAATAAAAATTTTACTAACAAAAATTCTACCAATACGAGGCCATCTGATCATGTACTAAGAGCAAATGTTTTGAGTTCCGATTTGAACTGGCCCTTGGAGAGAGGAGATCCGACCCAATTCTGCTACGGACTATGTAAGTTGAAACGAAAAGCCGTACTGGGTGTTATCTGACCAAGTCCGCGCTGCCGATGAATGTAATTAACATACAGCAACTATTTCGGCTGCTATATATTGCTTGCAGTATGAAGTTGACCCAATCAGCAGATATTATGTCATGTGAGATTTCCTTGGAGGAGATGAGTCTAACAGTGTCTGATTTGATGTGTGCCTTTCCTGACTATCTCTGTTGTTTGATAATTGTTAGTTCATCGGGTTTGGGTTGTGGGTTCTTAGGCGTCTAGTGGGTGGTGCTTCGTGGCCCTCTTCTCATCGTAACAAGTGTGACGTAGTTGTCCATGCCTTTTGCTTTAGATTACGTAATAACTCGGAATAGTCACACTAATGTCTTCTCAACAGGCATTCAGCTGAGAATCCAGTACAAGCCATTTTAATTCGTAAGGGGGCTTTTACATTTTTATTTCTTAGTAGACTTTAAATTGTTAGAGATTTTTCCAAAGCATCGTATATTAATTGAAGTGAGTCATATCTTATTTAACACTAATTAAAGAATATCATTCTCAAATTAGTGATAAAAATTTGAGTTTAACTACTATCATTAAGGGTTATTCCTTTTTTTTTTAAAAAAATCTTTAGTAGTATTTATATTTATCGATAGCCACGTGGACATTGAAGTACTTAATCATTGACCACCTTGTTTGACATTTATGAATAAGGGGGGGCACCCGTAGAAAAGTACATTGACAGGGAACTAGTGCCCACAGGGTGCCAATGTTATGCAATTGAGGCTCTCAATTATCTGTGAATAAGAGCAGGAGAGCAATCAATCCCAATCAAAAATTGTAAAGAGCGTAACTAATCAAAAATGAATATATGTTATAATTTATAAATTTTAGTTTAATTAATTTTATTATATAAGTAATTTTAAATATATAATTTATAAAATATTGTATATATTTAAATTATTATTCAACTAGACTTCATTAATATGAAATTAAATAAAAAATTTCAAATTTTACTAATGTTTGATTTTTGTATCTCCCGTAGTAAAACAGAGAACCGGACGTGAGAAGCAGGGAAGGAGTAAGATGAAGGTGATCTGTGTGCAAGTGTCATGCAACCGAGCTTTCCGTGATGAGAACTACAAGTGACTGAGTGAGAAGAGGCAGAAATGGCACATCCCAACAGGAGATTTATCGAGTTGCCTTCTGACTTTGGAGTCTCTGTTTATAATAAAGTTAATAAAGGGGATCGGTGACTCAGCTTGGTACATTATATTGTGTCAAAAGAAAGTTGCTTGCTTCCCTCCCTCTTCAAAGAGTAACCCATGTCTATAAATACACTCACATGGTTTTGCCACTTATTTGAAAGGTCCACTTTGCAGGAGAAGCTGCTTAGCACTGTGAGTGATCAGTTTGAGAAAAGAGAAAGAGACTGAGAGAGACGAAGGAAGGAGAAAGTAAGCCATGGGAAGACCTCCTTGCTGTGATAAAGTTGGCGTCAAGAAAGGTCCTTGGACACCTGAGGAGGACATCATCCTAGTCTCTTACATCCAAGAACATGGTCCTGGAAATTGGAGATCGGTTCCTACAAACACTGGTAAATTATGTAGAGATCGCATCTGATTTACCACTTCTTCTTTTTTTTTGTGATTTGAAGCTTACAAAATTTACAGAATTCTGTATTCATGATACTTGTTCTGCTCTATCTGGCGTTCTTTATTTTTAGTTTTCCGTTTGGATCATCTTCAAGTTATGGGGATGAAATAGAGTACTGACAGATGTATATGTTTGTGCTTGGAAAAGGGTTGTTAAGGTGTAGCAAAAGCTGCAGGCTTAGATGGACTAATTATCTCAGACCAGGAATTAAGCGAGGAAACTTCACACCGCATGAAGAAGGGATGATTATTCACTTGCAGGCTTTATTGGGTAACAAGTAATCCTCAAACTTCATCTATATCCTCTATTCACCTTCTGAATGCTAGTTACCAATTTTGATTCAGTTCTGTGTCACTCAGACATGAAAAGATCTTTTTCTCCTCAAACTTCATCTTTCGCAAGTAAGGATTTCATACCTGATTTTGCAAGTGTTTTTGCATTGGACAGATGGGCAGCTATAGCTTCATATCTTCCACAAAGAACAGACAACGATATAAAGAACTATTGGAACACCCACCTAAAGAAGAAGCTAAAGAAGTTCCAATCAGCTATGGACTCAACTGCACAAGACTCAACGACCAGTCAGTTCATACCAAAGAGCTTCAGTGATAGAAAGAGCCTAGATTTCACCACAGAATCCTCAAACCTCAGGCTTAGCCAGACTTCCACAACCTATGCATCAAGCACTGAAAACATATCTCGTCTTCTTGAAGGTTGGATGAGAACGTCCCCAAAGCCTAGTAACACCATTTTACTCAAAGAAAAATTGGATCAGGACAATGACAGACTGGAAAACAATGATCGCAGAATTTGCAGTTCATCTGTTCCAACATCTCTTCACTGTTACAGGCCAAAAGTTGAGGAGGAAGGTGGCGATTTAATGTCTCATGAAGATTACGAATCCATCTTGCCATTTGAGAACCTGAACAACGTTGTGTGGGACAAGTCGAACAGTGATTCTACTACTGTTACTATCACAAAGGACTGTCAAAATTCAGGAAGTGACGAGGACCATTCTACAATATTGACAGAGAAGAAGCAGAAGTCTGAGAACACTCCTCCATTATCATTTCTTGAGAAGTGGCTCTTGGATGAAAATAGTGCTGGCCAAGTGGAAGAAATCATGGAACTGTCCCCTATATTCTGAATATGTCCTCGTCTCTCATTTACTTTTCCTTGTGGGAGCTTCAAATCAAAGAAGAAAGTTTGCAGAAAGGAAAAGAGAGAGAAAAAAAAAGAAACAAAAAAGCAAAAGAAATTAAAAGGCAGTAGATTCTGTTCTGTCGAGCGTAGAATCTTTTAGCTATGGAGTTCTCAGAAGTTGGGATCTCTTCAGAAAATGTAATTAACTTTTGTATCTTAATTCGTACGAATTTCCATTGCAATAAGGTAAGAATTAGTTATAATTTCATTTCAGAGGAAGGACCTGGTGTTTCATAATTCCTCAGGATCCATTTACAGTGAATTTGTGGATGACATTCAAGTCAACAATGTCCTGATATAAGTGGAAGAGGAGAGAAGAATCTAATAACCCAAGTACCACGCGAAAGAAAAGGAAGAGATGAGTCCATCATGTATTAAATTGGAGACCCCTTGATAGGTCTACATCATTTGTTTACCTTTACATCTCTGGAGTGGATGCATAACTCTGAGCGTATGAAAGACACACATAATTGCAGATTGTGCAACCTTAGGTACAGTTATATTTTATCTATCACCAATTCAGAAATTGCTATAACCAAACCCCCTTGTCTCTTCTTCAAATACAACCACGACATAAGAAAAATGGATACAGCCTGAGTAGTCCTTGCAAAGGTTTAGAATTTTAGAAGCAAAGAAGTCTCTACTTTTGTCACCTAGATTTAATATCGTCTGCAAAACTAACTATCCATTATTCTTTCGTGTAACTGGGTGATTACTTGAAGAAGAGAAAGTAGGGCTTTGATACAAAGTAAAAGTAGGATCAGGAGAGGAATAATAATAGCCATGTAAGTGAAGAAAATGAGAAAGTGTCACGAAAGTCTTGTATACAAATGAGGAAAAAAGGGTACCTCTAGAGTCTCTCTTTTTAGCAAACTACTAAGCGAGAGAGAGGGAAACATGTGATCATCTTCATGAGCTTTCGGTGGAGACAGGGTAGATATGTATTGCTGGGGATGCTCTTGATCATCTCATGTCATCCATCATCCACCATGCAAAGCTTTGCTTGTATCTTCTCTACTTAATAATTCACGCCTATAATCGGTAAAAACACTCAACACCCATAAAAAGAGCAAGACAAGGACGGAAGAGATAAGTGGAATTTCGTACATGGTTTGATATTGAATTTCTAATCTCCAAATTGAGTATATAGTTTACTCATTGGTTAACAGATAGCAGACAAAGTCATTTCTATCATTAATGTTATGTATAGTACATAAAGTTATCTCACATACGTAGATCGACTTGTCTTTATATTTTTACAATGAGAAAAAAACATTAAACTTCATAGATAATGGGTTAGTTTAATTGACAGGATGATGAACACCTGTCTTTATTAATTAAGGTTTGACTTGTTCAATCTCATTGGAGAACAGCCCGTTTGTAAATACTTTAAGAAAGCTTAACAAAGCTGCTGTCTCGCCAAAATTTTCTCAAGCGCTCACGCTTTCTGACGTTTCAAAGTTGACCTAAGAGAAGAATAACATCAACTCATATGAAAACAATTGTCATATAATAAAACGTAACTCTTTCATACATGCATAAAAGCATGTCATGTGAATTCAACTCAAAAAGCGAAAGGAAAAGTGGCCGGAAAATAAATGAAAGTAAGGAAGTGCTGGAGCTGGACTCATTAATTTGGAAGAAGGATATCGATGCCTCAAGAGAAAAGAAACTTGGTGCAATTCATCATGCGATGACCTTTTTAGCTGATTTTAGAATGCCCCATGAAGCTTTTTCCGACTTTCATTCATTTCATACCTTAGCATTTCTCACGTAAAGCAACTCAACGGCTTGGAGAAAATGTCACACCATTACTTTTATATTATTCACCATTAATTTGATTACTGTGCTTGTTCTGTATATTCATCAGCAAAGAACACCGTTACATGAATGAACGTGAAGCACTCGACTATTACCAATATATCACTTCAATCAGCTAGGAAGCTACAATGAAAGCTAATAAATGATGCCAAGTAAGAATTTACCAAGACTACAGGGTTAGTTTTATGATTCAACGTAATTCCTTAATCCTTTTGTTCGGTCGGTGAATCTAGTCTTTCTTGCACATGCAAACTGGTGTCATAGAAGGTGGTCTCAAGTCAACATTAAATTGGAGATTGACATTTCTTTCCAGGAAAAATACCCTTTTCAAGTATTCTACAGGTTGATGATTGTATTTAATTAATTACAACCCCTAAGTAATTAATATAGCTCTTATGAAACTCATCACATCACTTTCTAGCTAGCATTATTATCTTATCTACCTAACATAGAACGGTTGGCATGAAAGGCGAGCGAGCGGCAGCACCTCCTAGTTTTATGGTCGTCATGAATAAATAAAAAAGCAACAATTATCTTTTAATAAAAATAAAAACTTTGGGACATGTTTAGTTAATGATTTTGGGACCACACTATATGTATGCCCTACAACCTAACAAGACAACCGGGTTACACACATTTAATTTGACGAGAACAGGCTAGAGTATGACTTAAATTGGCTTAAGAGAAAAA
Source organism: Erythroxylum williamsii (assembly GCA_027564335.1). Taxonomy (NCBI): domain Eukaryota; kingdom Viridiplantae; phylum Streptophyta; class Magnoliopsida; order Malpighiales; family Erythroxylaceae; genus Erythroxylum; species Erythroxylum williamsii. The sequence continues at coordinate 19,020,349 of JANITW010000002.1, read as the reverse complement.
ATAAATAAAACATAAGTTAATACTGCAAGAGAAATGAAAATTAGATGAAAGATGAGCGGTGGCCTGGCCGGTGTAGTAATTGAAGTTCTCTCCACTCATCAAAAAGCTTAAATATCGCCTTCTTTCTTTATATAAAAATGTAGAAAATGAAAACAAAACCGGATATGGTCTATGAGTAAGCTAAGCAAGCTTTAGTCATTGCCCAGTTACTATCTGATCCCACTGCTTTTAATTCAATTTAAGTCGTACCATGACGTTCAGATTTGTGTGACTATTCTTATCTGTTAACTCGAATCGTAAAAGAGCGGAGAGGGTTTAGGGCATATAGAGAATGATCGTGGGTCTACGCTTCTTGAAAGAGCTAAAGTGGATTGTTTCTTGCGACACCAAGATATTGTACTTATCCCTATAGAAAAATAATAATTTGTTGTGGAGGGTCTGGCTTTCAAATCACCAGCCCAATTTGCATATATAAAACTACTCAAAGGGAAAAGCATTCCATGCGTGTATATCAATCCATAACTTAAGGTTTCTTTTACCTAGTACATGATCCTCTTTGTTGTAGTCAGATGACCCTCATATGGTCTGTACATAAATTGAGAACACTACAAGAAAAATAGATTTTAGTGACAGAAGTTACTGACAAGAAATAAAGATTTTTTGTTGGGAAGCAAATTTGGTTACAAAAATTAATGACAAAAAGAGTTTTTAGAGAAACGACCATAGTTAAACTTTAGCGACGGATATAAGGAATCCGTCGCAAATTGAGTGATGGAAATTTGTACATTAGTCGATAAATTTAGAGACGAAAATTTGTATTTTCATCAGTAAATTTAGGTAAATCTATCGACGAAGTTAGAATATTTCGTTGTTAAGTTGCCGATGGAATCATAATATTCTGCCGGTGAATTCATCGACAACAAGTTGTAGGTCCATCGCTAAATTTTCTGACAGATATATAACATTTCAACACTAAATTTACCGACATAAAATATTATCCGTCGCCAAATTTTTACCGACGGAATATATGATCCCATTGGCAACTTAGCAATGTACTGACAAAATATATCACTTCGTCGCTAATTAGAGACGAAATATTGTATTTTTGTCGAGAAATTTAACTATGATAGATTTCATCCTCCATTTCTCAGTTCCTATCCGAGTTTTCAATTGATAATCTTTTGTACATTTAATTTATGTAAATAATATAAAATTGATTGATTAATATAAAGTAAACATTATCCTAAATGGTAATATAAAAAAATTTATAATGTACATAAATAAGTATTTTGAAAATAACTGTAAATTAAGAATTTATACAAAAACTTAAGAGTAACAGACCATCAAATACATTCACTTATCTTGAAGCTATGCAGATGGTGAAGGCGAATGTTTTGACTACTACGATGAGGTCCTGTCCTTACCCTTCACTCATCCACCTCATTACAGAGCTGAGTTATGCACTCTATCAGCCTCTCTACTGTGCTCTCAAGCTGAAGGACTCTCTCATTTGATGCAAAATGCCTACTAGATCTAGTTGTAGGAGATGTGAAGTATTGTAAATAATATGTATTTACAAATGAACCTGAGTCGAAAATCCTTCCACGATCGTCCTTATCATCCACTGCATCAAAATATGCCTGACTCTCATCAACAGTTTTAGATATTTTCTTGTATTTGGTCATATCATTATAATTTTTTCTGTTAATAAGTGGTATTTTTAAGAATTAATATTAAAATATAGAATTTACATATCTAAAGTTGTCTATATCGGGTATTGACGAAGATTACACCATCATACTTCTTAATATGAATGTGCAAAAAGAGATGACATGGTGTAGGCTTCCTACCTATAGACTTTTCTTATATCAGAATAAATTGTTACAAGTTAACTATAATTTAAAAAAATTTTGGCAAAATTTTCTCTATTTTTATGATATTTACCTCCTGTTAAACAAAAAAATTTGACCCAACAACACAACCATTAATGGCACATTATAATAGTATTATTCTCTATAATGCACCTATATTTTTATTTTAAACTTCATATATCAAATTACATACATTAAAGTACAAAAATCAAAATATACGTGTAAAGTTTTGATACTTACAAGTTAAAGAGCATGCTCCTGGTGGGTTAAAGATCCTCTAGTATGTACGGGTAGACTCTCTCCATTCGGTCTCCACGTCTATTAGCAGAATTGCGCTCGGAAATGGATGTTGCCTCTGGTGATACTCAATATTGCTACCAACGACTCCATATTCCTTCAAATATATATAGTGGTAGTACACCATTCTTGTGTATCAAAGTAAGAAAGTCTCTATAATATGTATGAGCTCGCCTCTTCCATATATTATAAATTATAGCATTAAATTTGAATCCAAAAATGATTTCTGAAAAAAAAAGAAAAACCTACTATAATTACTTATAAACGACAATATTTATCTAATTAATGTATACAATTAGATAAAATAAAAAAGATTAAAGAATATATTTTGTGTATCTCAAACTCCTGATAATAAAAAATCCTTTGTCACTTGAGAGACATTCTTTCATATATAACCCTCAAGATCTGTCATCTCCTTAAACTTGGATAAGATATTTCTTGAGTACGTTCCATATGAAACCAACCTAATATATAAGTTATTTTAGATCATTTTTAAAATTTAAACTTATAACTTTAGTATAAACCAATGGTATTATCATGTATTACAAAATTTTTAGAAATTTGCTTAAAAATTGTTGACAATTGTGAAGTAAGTTCTTTTATCAATTCCCTTAGCTCCAGGTTGGAGGTTGCCTCCTTCATTTGCAACGTTTACCCTTGATATCTCTATCAGTATAGGGGTGGTGGATGGTGTAGGGTTGGTGGCCAATGTAGCAGGACTGCTAAATGGTATAACAGTAGGTACAAAAGGTGAGTCCTCATCTGGATGTGCAGTAGCTGGACGTACAGTAAGTGATTCTGTAGCATTTACAGAAAGTGATGCTTCACTTGAAAATGCACTAGCTCTTTTAATCATGGTAACGTAAACCTTAGCCGCATCATATCTTGTTTTCTTTTTGGTGGCATATTTTAAACCTGAAATCCACACGTTGTTGAATTTTCCAATAAAACAATATAAATTCAATATATAACAATATATTGTTAACGTAGTAATAGATTTATTCTTAAACTATTTTATTATAAACACAAATTAATCACTATTAGCACTTAATTGTAAATGAAAATCATCATCATCTTCCTTTTCCAAAGAATTTGAATCAAACTCAAGCTCCTCTTCAAATCTCTTGCTCTCATCATCCTCTTTAGATGAAATTTCAACAAATTCATTTTTTGGATTGTTCAAATGTTCATTCTTGTCATATGTTATACATGTATTTATTTCACAAACATCTTCCTGAAATGCTTTACTTTTAATTCTTTTATTTTCTACTTTTCCATGTAATTCAAAAACACCTCTAACTTTTACTTTGCAAATCGCCAACTAATCTGACTTATCTTGTCGTAAGCTGAAAAAGGGACATAATACATGTAGATCACTTGCATCACTAACACGAAAAGTTCAAATTGTCTAAATCTCCTTCGCTGGTTGATTTCAACTAGATTGTATCGACTGTACACTTTTGTTCCAACATTAGGAGTTGGATCAAGCCATTCACACTTAAATATCACACTTCGTTTTATTGACAATACAGGGTACTCAATTTTAAGTATCTCAATAATTTTACCATAGTAATCCATCAATTCTTCCTATATGCAAACCCTACTATTTACTGTTGTCATTCTATGATCATGATATTCTATATGAAATTTGTATCCATTAACAAAATACAACGGATATGATTTAATAGTTTGCAAAGGTCCTTTCATAAGATCACATATGAACTTGTTCTCTATTGTATTTTATGAGGCCTACACAAAAAATATCATATTAAATAGTATAATGTCATCTAATCATTTTGATATGATAATTTAACCATTTCAATTATTACAAGTGAAAGTTTACATATTTCTCGAACCATCGAAGAAAGTGTCTCTCAAATTCTTTATTGATATCAACCTGTGTTGTTTCAGGAATTAACTCACATAATCATTCCTCGTATATTCTAAAAGCATTATTATGCATTTTAGTTGTGAACAATAGTAACTTCGAAAACTCAAATAATCTATTTCAAAATCAACTTAAACTTACTACACAAAAGGATGAACCTCTTGATAATTCAATAAAATGTAACCACAAGAAACCTCTATTTCTTATATTGTTAACATTTTTCTTGTTGAATGTCCATATGTTCGTCCTGGATATATAAAAAAGGATAAGTTACTATCAATATCATTCGTTTATCTCCTATTGTCATTACGAGAAATTTTTCTTTCTCTTATATGCACGTGTGTCTCAAAATAATATGAACAAAATATACTTACTTCCTCCATTAAATAAGCATTACATATTGAACCTTTAACTCTAGCCTTGCTTTTGACATTTTTCTTCAAGTGACGCAAATACGTATATTACAAATAGGGTTATTACAATTATGTGATTAAAATAAGTTATAAGTTTTATTTAAATATTAACTATAATTACCTCTTAAGCAGATATATCCATCAATATTAAACTGGACTAACAAGTTTAGCCCCATGTGCTAAATGTACTAGTAGATGCTTTATATAGCCAAAAAAGCTTGGAGGGAAAATCCCTTCTAATTTGCCCAAGATAACCACAATTTCCCTTTCTAGTTTTTCTATTTTAGCCAACTTTATTTGAGATGATGTTAAAGCTTTTAAAAAATAAAAACAATTTTGTTATAGCTTCCCAAACCTTATTCGATAGCAACTCTCGAAATGAAATTAGAATTAGCCTTGTATAAAAACATGATAATCATGACTTTCATCCTAAATAATTTATACTTCCTCTTGTCCACACATCTTTTCAAGTTCGAAACATAACCATTGGGAAACTTTATACTTTTCAACCATGCACACAAAATTTTCTTTTGTTTTTTGTCTAAATCATAACATGCTTTTGAATATTTAACTGTTCGAAGATCTTTATTTAGCTCATTCCTTCTACCAAAAAACGTCAAATCACCTCGTGATTTTACATTGTCCATTGTTCTCCCTTCAATATTCATTACAGTGTTGAACAAATTGTTAAAAATAATTTTTCAATATATGTCACATTTAAATTATGATGTATCAAATTACTTTTTCAATATGACAAATTCCAAATATGCTTCATTTTCTCCTACCAAATTTTTTACTAGTGCTTCTATTAACTTCTTCAGCTTCAAGTTCTATAACTTTCAACAACCTTAATTCATCAATCTCCTGCAATATCTCTTTACCAGCTTTGTGACAGGGAGGAGGTGTTTGTACCACCCTATTCTTAATGAAATTTTGTTTATTACGTCTAAATAGATGATCTGGAGGAAGAAATTTTCTGTGGTTATCAAACCAAGATATTTTGGTCCTATTATAAAGATGAAATGTATTAGAATTATTGGTATAGTAAAGACAAGCCGGTTTCCTGCTGTGTTCTATCTAGACAACTTGGCATCCAGAGGGAAATCACTAATATTCCACATCAAAGCTGCTCTTAACAAAAAATCTTGCTTAAGAGACACATCATATGTCTCCATATTAAATTTCCCAAGATGATACAATTCAGATACCAATAGTTGTAAGAATACATTATGCTTTAGATTCATAGGCTTTGGCACAATCACCATCAAGAACATATATGCCTCATTCATACACATCCATGGAGGCAAATTATAAAGAGTAATTATGATTGGCCATGATGGATATTGTTAGCTGGATTAACTAAAATTTTGGAATCTATCTATCGATAATCCCAGCCTAGCATTTTGACTTTCAGTTGTAAACTCAAAATGGGTGTTATTGAAATGTTTCCATGCGAGTGCATCCAATAGATGGCTCATTATTCTATCTTCCTGTTCATGTTCATTATGCCATCTCATGTAAGATGCAGTACATCAAAGGCATATAGTCTTTGAAGTCTCAGAGTTAGTGACAAATAATACATCCGCTTTCAGGGTAGTAATTTCTGTTTCGTAGAACACTTTCTAGGTTTAAACCTAGATTGACTACAAAATTTACACTTTTGTAATTCCACATCATCTCCCCAAACAACATATATCCAAAATTGCAACAATCAATTTTTTCAACTGGAAAACCAAGACTACTAACAAGTTTCTTCATATGGTAGAAATTATCAACTATTGTACGATCAAGAGGCAATGATTTATTATACCAAGCAAAAATTTTATCCAAACTTTGATCATAAACATGCCCTTCAGACTTTATATTCAATATTTGAGCAATAGAAGATAACTGAATCATGGTCTCACAATTTGGACATAATTCTTAATCAACTGATTTTAGTAAGTCAAAAAACTTTTTTGCATGTGGATTTTGATTCTTCTTCAAGATTTTCTATATTTACCTGAACGGTATAATCGGTTGTATAATAAACCTTTTCAGTGTAAGGATTTTCAGTTGTACCCACATTATTTATTATAAATCTAGTCCCCTTTCAAACTCATCCATATTTATTAATGAGTTTACTTCATTACCCTTTGAGGTGCTACAAATTAATGGCTCCTCATGTCGTATCAACTCAAAATAATTTGGAACAAACTCTTTTCTTAACAAATGGAGATTCACTTCATCAATAGGAAGAAAAAAACATGTTTTCACTTTTTACACTGACATTTGATCTTTGCACCATCCATATATGCAAGTTGAGAATATGCATAGTGAATAAAAGCTTCAACTCCCTTAAGAAACTCAGAATTAATGAAATCATAGGGTGTTAATCATCTATACGTTCAAGATCTATCAACATTACTCATTTTTGCAAAACTTTTATTTAAAAAAATGATTTCATAGTTAGTATCATTCATTTCCCCTAAGTTTACAGGACATTTAATCTTTACTTTACATGACATCCCTAAGTTTTTACAAGTGTTTGATCATTTAACCTCAAAATTGAAACCAACCTATCCCACCATATGAGTTCACAATTAGAAAACTCAACATATGTGAGTATTAGTCAAATAAAACAATATGCCAACCAATGTCCTATAAGAAGTGACATTAAGAAGTAAAAAAAAAAGCCCAACACTACATCGAACAATCACATTGAAGTTCAAGTTATTATGTTTGAATTAATCACCTACAAGTTCATTTCCAAAGTTTGATTTTAAATAAGAACTATGGTATGTGGCATTGTTACTCCATATGAATCGAGAAAGTAAGTTTTCATTGTGACTCTTAGGCTTATAAAAATTTTCACCGATAAGCCTCATATGAGTTGTGTCATAGGTTTCTAACCTATACATCATATTAAAGGTTTATTATACAAAGAATTGTCATACCAATTATATGTGAATTTTTTATGTTAATACTAAGTTTGAATTCATCACATTGAATTTCAAGTCTTTATGTTTGAATTAATCACATTGAAGTTCATTTCTAAAGTTTGATTTTAAACAACCACCATGGTACGTGGCATTGTTACACCATATGAATCAAGAAAGCAAGTTCTCTCTGTAACTCCTAGGCTCGTGGAATTTTTCACCGATAATTTTAATGGGAGCTGCATCACAGGTTTCCAGCCTATGTACCATTCTAAGAGTTTATCATGCCTCAAATCATCCATAATTATACAAACTTGTTCAACATGTAGTAAATACTTATGTAATTTATACATCTAGCCATCAATCATTCTAACAATAATCCAAATAACAATATACAAAACCAAGATAACCATTCCAAAGAACAACACACATTTGTATAATCTATAAAGTAGAACATAAAATATGAACAGAAGTTGGACGACTTACCTGGACAAATAGACAATCGGAGACGATGGATGACAAACAACAAAGATCTAAATAACATAATGATAACTCATTAGAAGTTGACATAATAATTTTTAATTCAAACAAATAATGAAATTGAACTAAAAAAATCGTTTCATTTTTAATTAAATAGATTAAAGAAAGTACATGACATTTTTCTAATTATATTTGTGTAAGAGTTAATTACACCAAGATAACCACAATTAGGTAATGTTGTTTTTGATAGACTCTATATTTTAACTCATCAATCATTGTTAGAGGTAAAGTTACAAAGAACAACACAAAACTGATCACATTATAAATTACTTAGTTAAAAAACTTTCCTTGATAGACGGACAATCACAAAAAGGATCATGGGGTTTTTCTATCCCTAATTGGGTAATTTCTGGAGGCATCGCATGCCTATAATGTTGGACCAATGGTTGTTGACAAATTAAATCCCTTTATGTTTTGATAATAATAAAATATCTAGAATTAGTTAAGAAATTATTTCAGGTATTT
>JANITW010000002.1:18838847-18849009 GCA_027564335.1 Erythroxylum williamsii | reverse complement strand
TGGATTGAATGAGAAATTGTTGTGTTTAGGAAATCAAGAAAACCTTACCCAAGAGCAAGAGGAAAGGCAATCTTGAGCTTGGAATTCAAACGAAATTAGGTGGGTAATGTATTTATAATTATTGTGTAATTAGGCAAATTCTTGCCTATGTGTGTATATGTTGATTTGCTTAAACTTAATTTGCTTGATATTGAAATCGTTATGAATATTTGAAAATGCATTGTGATTTATGAATTGTGATCAAGTTATGCCATTGAAACATATCATGGCATTTTGTATGAATGTAAAGATGAGAAACCATGAAAGTATGAGCATATGATAAAACGAATATGTGCTTTTGTTTGGATGAGAGTGGAACCATTCTATTCGTCACGTGCACGTTGACAAGAGCATTCTCTCGGCTGCCCGCTTATGACATATGAGCTTTAAAAATGGACTCATTTTATTCATGGTGTAAACTTCAGTTTCTTCATTCTGTTTCCATGGAACCCTCGAGCCATTTGTTTGTGCATTGCATCTTTTAATTGTCAAGCATGATGTATTTGTGTGTTATGCATAATGGTTAAAGCCTATGTTATGAGTTTTTTGCTGTGTAGTTCAACCCATTATTTTCCCTCCTCAGGTGCAAAATAAGATGACAATTGATCCTTTCAAGGTATCGAAAACTCCAAGATAGTTAGAGACTGTTGTACTAAGTTAGTGACTATTTTGGATAGCTTTATAAGCATATCAACATTGATCATCATTGTGTATTTGTATTAAGCTTTGATATGTATGTTGTTATGTAAGTAAAGTTTGTTCAAACTCTTTGGAATTAGTAATGAAATGAAGATTTGAAGTTTCTTTTGTGTATGATTATGTTTAGCTTGTGGTTAAGTTTGGACGGTTAGATTGAATGTATATGTTTGTTTAGAATGTTTGAATATTAAAGGCTGGGTTTCAGATCCTGAGGGCTTCGCCTTAGAATGTTTGAATGTTTAAGTCTGGGTTTCAGATTCTGAGGATTTCACCGCGGCGAAGCCAGAAGTTTTCCTTAAAGAACCTTTTTGAAGGCAATTTCTCCGCATCGAAGAATGACTATCACAGTGGTGTATTTGACTCGAAGAGGCTGGGAGAGTACTCTCAGGTGTTTGCCACCGTAAACCCGCCGCGATATACGCTGCCACTTCTCTTTGTTGTTTGAATACTTTAGTCCCTCCTCCTGTGTAATCCTTACCCGACGACCTCGAGCATTCACCTTAGGATAGGGAATGAGACTCGAGCCCAACATTATTTGGTATAAAAGCAAGAGTTAGAATCTAAAAATATGGGGTAATGAAGATCACGTTTTATGACTCTGAATGTTGGGTTCCAGAAACGGGGTCCAACACAATAGCTATTTAGAGCATACTGTGAGTAACCTAAGATAATCTCACCTTATTGTTTTGTACATTATTGAACCGAATTGCTATCTTATTGAACTGTACTGAATTGTGCTGATTGTGTACTAGATTCTAGACAATATTTGTCCTAGATGTTTTGATGCATGAGAATGATATTGGAAGTGCTGATTAAATGTGAATGCGTTTTCCTAAATGATTTTCTAATTCTCAACTAAAAAGTTGAATGCCGGACCTAGTCTGATGAGTACTGCTACTATGACTGCATTTCATTCCAATGTTTGTAATATAAAGAATTTGTGACTGATATTGCTATTGATACTGTTACTGATAAGAGCTTTAATCTCCAGCATATGAGGTTCGAATCTATGGCTCACTGTGATCAATGAGTCACAGACTGACTGACTAAGCTGATAATTTGGGATACTGTAAAAGCATACAGCCACAACAATATAAAAATGAATGTGAGTCTCATACATGTCTTAACCGAATATAATTTGAATTCATTGAATGATTTGTAAAACTATGTGAATGTTGTTATATGATTGAACTGTGTAACTGAGAAATGATTTATCTATGATAGTATTTGATACTTGTCAAGTGAAGTTGAATAGTATGATTAATTACTATAATTAATCTTGTTTTATGACATGAGTGAACCATCAAGGATGGTTACTCTGTTAAGTTCGCAAAGCTTATCAGAATTGCATCGTTGCTTTTCAGGTTCGAGAGTGAGACGACCTAGCTTCTAAAACTCCGTAGAAGCATATTTTGTGCAACTGTTACAGTCAGATTTGGCTCAAGGGTCGGTTAGCTAAGATTGAGGACTTAGTTTTTTCTATCATGTTTATTGTATTTGATGTGTACTGAGTTGTTTATTCTTATAGGATAATGTTGTAAAACATGGATGGTATTGTATTATATGAAATAATGTAAATTATGGATTTTGATATAATGTGATAACATTTTGGGTTTAGAAAATGTGTGATTGATGGTTTAGTGTATGATGTCATATTATGTATAGTGAAGGTGACATAGTTAACATGTCATTTATGACAGGCATGTACACTTGTATCCGATGGACATACATGCATATGTCATTTGGAAATGGGGTGTTACATTTTTGGTATCAAAGTATGGTTTGACATCTATAGGGATATGTGGTGATATTAAGTATGCAATGTTGTGGAAATGTTGGATGGTAATTGAAGTTATTGTGTATTATAGGTTATTTGACGTAGGTGAACACATGGAACACTTAGCTGACCTAAGATCAGATGGAGCCAGTAGGGAGTTGTCGATATCTCGACCTGAGCAAGTACGTCCAAGAATTCCTTAGAGAAGGGAAAGGAGGTATGACAAACTACAAAAGCAGGGAGTTATAGATTTCTGTGATAGTACAGACCCTGTAGAAGCTGAGGGATGATTAGAGTGGATAGAACGAGTATTTGATCAGATGGACTGTGAGTTGGACGAAAGATTCGACTATGCCATTTCTTTGCTACAAGGCCTGGCTTACCAACGGTGGAAGACTATTCCCGGCAGTGCCACCAGGCCATGCACTTTGACTTGGGAGGACTTTCTGAGGCTTTTCGAGAAAATGATATGCCCCAGGTATACATGGATAGGAAGATGAAGGAGTTCATGGATCTGAAGCAGGGTGGAATGTCTGTAGTAGATTATGAGATCAGATTTAATGAACTGATGAGGTATGCTTCTGTCTTAATTCATACTGAGACAGATAAATGCAGGAGATTTGAAGACGACATGAAGATGAAGATTCGGACAAGGCTAGCATTTACTAACCTGAGCAATTTCACTGAGCTCAGAGTAGCCTCGATCTGAATGGAACAATTGTTGAGGGAAAATCAGTCTGAGCAGAGATCAGAGACTGGTCAAAAGAGGCCCAGTGAGTCTCAGGGTGGTTCTAGCATAAGGTTGAATAAACGTCAAACTCGAACATTCAAACCACTAGTTGGATTTAGACAATTAGGATTCTGACAAAGGGGTTGTTTTTTTTCAGATTGGGAATAACAGGGGTGCAACATCTGTTAGTATTATGGGAATAAGCACAGGGGTGCAACATCTGTTAGTATTATGGGAATAAGCACAGTGGTGCATGCTGGAGATTGATAGGAGCCTACCTTCAGTGTGGCTCATATGATCATCAAATCAGAGATTGTACATTGATGCCTAAAGCACAGTCTAGTAGGAGAGGGAGTAGAGTAACAAAACCTACTATTTAGCATAACTAAGCCAATGAGACTGGATAGAGAGGTCGTGGCAGAGGCAGGATGAGTTCTGGAAGTGTCACTGGGAGGACTGAGGTACGGAGCAATCAGCCGCAATCTCAAGCCAGAGTTTATGCCATGATGAGGAAAGAGGCTCAGGATTCTCCAGATGTTGTGACAGGGGTGTTATCATTATTTACTTTTGAGGTTTATGCATTGTTAGATCCTATATCTATGCATTTATTTATCACACTGCATATGGCATCTAGATTGCATTGTAATAGACAGTTCTTGAGATGTGGATTAGAGGTGAGTACACCTATTGGTAGTACTATAGTGATTGAAGAGGTCTGTAAGAAATGTCTAATTCAAATTGATCAAGCAGAGTTAACAACAGATTTGATTGTTTTACATTTGAAGGAGATAAATATTATCTTAGGTATGGATTGACTCACTGCTGATAGGGCCATCATGAACTGTTATACAAAGGAAGTGATTTTAGAGTCTCTGGATCAACTGAGAGCAGTATTCAGAGGCATTAGCCAAGCAATGCCAACCAGACTGATTTCATTTATTAGTGCTTTAAAGTTAATGTATGGGAGATGTGAGGCCTATTTGGCCCATATGATTGATACTCGAGCTGAACATAGTGTACATGATATTCCTGTAGTTAAGGAATTCCTGGACGTGTTTCTCGCTGAATTACATGGTTTGCCTCCATATCGGGAAACAAAGTTTACAATTGACTTAGTTTCAAGTACTGCTCCTATATTCATTCCTCCATATAGGATGACACTTGTGGAACTAAAGAAGTTAAAAGTTTAGTCACAGGAGTTGCTCGAAAAAGGGTTCATTAGGCCCAATGTTTCACTTTGGGGCGCTCCAGTATTATTTTTGAAGAAGAAGGATGGTACTTTGAGGTTGTGCATTGATTATAGGCAACTTAATCGGGTTACAACGAAGAATAAATACCCGTTGCCTAAAATCAATGACTTGTTTGATCAACTGCGGGGAGCTCGAGTATTTACTAAGCTTGATTGAGATCTGGGTATTATCAGCTAAAGATAGAAAAGAATGATGTACTAAAAAGTGCTTTTAGATGCAGGTATGGACATTTTGAGTTCTTAGTAATGTCATTTGGATTGACTAATGCCTCAACTGCATTGATGACATTGATGAATAAGGTGTTTTAACCTTACTTGGACCGGTTTGTAATTGTGTTCATTGATGACATTCTGATGTATTCAAGAAACAATAAGGAACATGTTGAACATTTGAGAATAATTTGGCAGACTATGAGAGAAAAACAATTGTATGCTAAATACAGTAAATGTAAATTTTGGCTGAATTAGGTGGTATTTCTAGGTTATATAGTAACCAGGCATGGTATTCAGGTAGATCCAGTGAAAATTAAAGCAGCAATGAGATGGGAGACATTGAAGAATGTATCAGAGATCTGGAGTTTCCTCAGATTAGCTGGTTATTATTGGAGGTTTATCGAGGGGTTTTATTTAACCTCAACCCCTCTGACTAAACTTCTAAAGAAGAATGTGGCATTTAAATGGAATGACGAATGCCAAAGAAGTTATGAAGAGTTGAAACATTGGTTGATTACAACGCCAGTGTTGACTATTCCATCAGGATCTGGTGGATATGTGGTATATAATGATGCATCGCATCAGAGATTGGGATGTGTATTGATGCAACATGGCAAGGTGATAGCCTATGCATCAAGATGATTTAGAACTTGCAGCAGTAGTTTTTTCTCTAAAGATTTGGAGACATTACTTATATGGTGAGACATTTCAAATATACATTGATTATAAGTGCTTGGAGTATTTATTAAGCCAGAAAGAGTTGGACATAAGACAAAGAAGATGGATAGAGTTACTAAAAGACTATGATTTCACAATTAAGTATCACCCGGGGAAGGCTAATGTAGTGGCTGATGCTTTGAGTAGAAAGTCGAATACTAGTGTAGCTCAGATTTAGTTATTGAGGTTACTAAGCCTAATACAGTTGAGACCTTTGAATTTGGAGTTGAATTTAGAACAAAATGAAGCATTGACAACTAAATTGAAACTGAGGCCAATGTTGCATGATCGAATCATAAGAGTACAGAGTAAAGATCCTGAAATGGTGAAATTGATTGAAAAATTTAAGAAGAATACAGATTCTGAGTTTGAATTTAGAGATGATACATTGTGGCTAAAGCAAAGACTATATGTGCCCAATGTTGATGATCTGAGGAAGGAAATCTTAGAAGAAGCTTATATGGTCACTTATGTTATACATCCTAGTACTACCAAGATGTATAACACATTGAAACAACATTTCTGGTGGCCTGGAATGAAAAGGCAAGTAGCAGAGTTTGTTCTAAATGTATAACATGCTAGCAGGTTAAGCCTAAGCATCAGGCTCCAGTTGGAAAATTGCATTTGTTGCCTATTCTGGAGTGGAAATGGGAATGAATTATTATGGATTTTATAATGGGATTGCCTAAGACTTCGAGACAGAATGATGCAACATAGGTTGTGGTGGACCGATTAACTAAATCGGCCCATTTCATACCAATACAGGAGAACAATACATTAGACCAGTTGGCTTGGAGATATGTGACTGAGATTGTGAGATTTCATGGGGTTCCAGTGTCTATGGTATCAGACAGGGATCCCAGAGTTACTTCGAGATTCTGAAAGAGCTTACAGTTAGCTATGGGCACATAATTAAATTTCAGTACAGCATTTCATCCTCAGACAGATAGACGGAGTGAGAGAACTATCAAGACTATTGATGTTATGTTCAGAGCTTGTGTTCTCAAATTTCAAGGAGCTTGGGATCAATACATAGCATTGATTGAGTTTGCTTATAACAATCATTATCATAGCAGCATTTAGATAGTATTATATGAGTCATTGTATGGCAGAAAATATCGATCGCCTCTATACTAAGATGAGGAAGGTTTGAGAATGATTGAAGGTCCAGAACTGATATAGGATACTGTAGAGAAGGTCAGATTGATCAGGAGTCAAATAAAAGCAGCTTAAGATAGACATAAAAGCTATATGGATCAGCATAGAAAGATATGAGATACAATATTGGAGATAGAGTGTCTTTGAAAGTGTCAACTTGGCGTGGGGTACTGAGATATGGTAAAAAGGGCAAGTTGAGCTCAAGATACATTGGTCCTTATGAGAACCTTGAGAGGAATAGACCTTTAGCATATAAATTAGCTTTACCTAACAAGATGTCTCAATTGCATAATGTGTTTCATGTAAGTATGTTAAGAAGATACAGATCTAATCCTACTCATATATTACTGGCTCAAGATATTGAGATAGATAACAATTTGAGTTATATTGAAGAACTAATCAAGATAGTGGGTTATAAGACAAAGCAATTGAGAAATAGAGTGATTCTATTGGTGAAAGTTCATTTGAGAAATCACTCAATTGAGGAAACAACGTGGGAAACTGAGGATCATATGAGGCGACAGTATCGCCGCCTCTTCGAATCATCAAGTAAGAATTTCGAGGACGAAATTTTTATAGGAGAGGAGATTTGTAACATTCTGTCACTTTAATTAGGGTTAAAATGATGATTATTATAGATTAATGAGAATTTAGGAAGCATAACTCATGTTTATCCATAATGTAACATACACATACACGATATTATTGATATTGCACATTAAAATTATTTGTACATGCATTCATTGACATTTTTTGGGTATATTAATTGTTAAAAATGCAATTAAAATGTGAATTGTGAATTATTTGAGCTGAAAATTTATTTGGAAAACATTTAGATTATTTCAAATTTTTGGAGAATTTTGGAGAAATTTTTTATTTATGGACCTATTATATAGCAACACGTGGCAATATATACATACATGACAAATGACTAATTGGTATTGTGGCAAATGGTGTGTAACTATGGTGAAAAGTGGTTGATTGGTTTGAGTGACACGTGAAATTGCATGCAAATAGCCACGAAGATAGGTTTGACTAAGGAAAGATTTACTAAAACTTTTGTTTATTTTCACTGTGAAGAACATTTAGCACCGAAGTTCTCTTCTATATTCTTCATTTACAAATATTGAATTCTTATGTGTGATTGAATTATCCTTACTTTTGGGATGTGTAGCTTGAGTTTTTTTGGATGTAAATAAAAACATGCATGCATGGGATTGAGAAGTGAGGTTACGGTGATATATGAACTAGATGATGGATTTGAGAATTGGGAACTATTCAAAAACTGTATGAAATGGATTATGGATTGAAATATATGAAAATTTAAGTAAGTTGATGAAGAAATATATGTCCCCTGTTCTAGTTTTAAGAAATACGTATATAGAGCTATTTGAATTAAGACATTTTAATTCAATGGATTCTTAAGACATTTTTCTTTCTCTCCATAACAATTTAGAGCTATTTGAATTAATTTGAAAGTGATTGATAGGATGAAAGTGTGAAAGTCTACTGGAATGTTATGAATTGGAGAATTCTCATGAACATGATTTGGTATTCTGATTATAACTTGATATGTAGATTTCTGAATGAGTTTATTATTAATTCAGATTAAACTATAGACATATTTCAACAATTTTCTTGAAAAAGTCGAATTTAATTCTATCTCTAAGATTGTCAAAAATGGCATGAAATTGAGTTCTAGTCTAGGTTGTAGCACTACTAGGGATAAAAATCATTTCCTGTTGTTGTTAAATAAATTGTATTGATTTAAACTGAATTAGGCTAAGGTTTCTCTATAAAAGTTGTAGCTTATTCCCTTAGATTTAAATTGGTATAAAGTTTGTAATTTTTGGATTTGGGTATTGAGAGATATGGGTTGTACAACTTGAATGCATAATTGTACATTAGCCAAAATTTCAAATGTGCACAGTCTGTGGTATTTTGAACATAACTCATAGAATTTTGAACCAAATTGAATAATCTTGGTATCAATAGAGACTTAAGACATAGGAAAATAATTTTATAGAAGGAAGTTTTCCAAGTTTCTTCACTTTGCTGATGAAAGTAATTGTGCAAAATTCACCCGAAAGTGTACCTTAAAAAAAATCTAAGTTGATAAATTGAATGTGGATATCTGAATGATTATTGTGACTAGATTGATGATAAGAAACTCGGAATTGTCATGAACATGCATTGTACATATTCAGTATACATGAATGTGCATTAATGAATACATAATTGCACAATATTATTGTTGGACCCCGAATTTTTTTTAATTATGTCATTGAGTATGAATTGTGATAATTGTGGTTTTATGCTTTGATTTGAGTAATTGCGAGTATTAGTGGGTTTATTTAAGGTTTAAGTGTGGTTAAATGAGGATTAAAAAGGGTAAAAAAGTTATGAGGGTATTTTGGGAAAATAACTTGGGTTGGATAGGTAAGAGCTTTGTTTAGAGGGGTATTATAGTCTTTGTCCCTCCTTTAGGTTTAGAGGCTTAGAAAAGAAAGAAGAGAAGAAAAGAAAAGAAGAAGAGGAGAAAAGAAAAGAGAGGAGCCGACGGTGGAGAAGAAGAGAAGAGAAGAGAGGGTTCGCGATTCTTGTGATTTCCGACGATTCGAAGCGATTTCCAGGTAAGTTGGCTTTTTGTAATCTTGTTTTAGCAAGATTTAACTTTGGATTTGAGTTGAATGAGGTAGAATCAAAGGATTTAGGGTTTTAGGGCAAAAATGTAGAGATTTCGTGGGTTGATGTGTTTGTGATGGATTTGAAGCTTAAAATGGGTTAGAAATGGAGTAGAGTAGTTGATCTATTGTTTAGAAGTGATGTATTTGTGTTTGGGGAAGGATTGAAGTGGGAAAATCAGGAAAATCTGGAGTTCGGGGTCGGTTCCTCAACCCAGACGTCGCGACGTGTGTATGAACACGCCGCGGCGTGCGAGGAAGGGAGCCACATCACGGCGCGCAAATAATTTATTCGCCGCGACGTGAAACCGCCGTAGACGTCGCGACGTGCGCAGGTAGATGTCGCGGCGTGCGGCGTTTGGTTCACCGCGTGGACATACGCCGCGGCGCATGCGCGCACGCCGCGGCGAACCCGAGTTGTTCGCTGCGGTGAGCGGCCAAACGTCGCGGCGAGCACCCCATTTTCAGAAAAGATGGTTTTTAGTATTTTGGGAATATCTTTTGGTATGGATGCCCGATTGAGGTGATTTTGGATTCGTTGTGAACTTGAGAGAAAGGACTTTGGGAGGTTCGGAAAGGATTCGAGAATGTTAGTCAGAAGTCGGATGGAGACCTTTAATGCTTTATTTGATTTTCAAGCTTTATGGAATATTTTCTATGGATTGTTAATTTTATGAGAACTTGGTTGCTTATAGGGAGCCAAGCCGATTTGACCCAATCGCGAGAGGAAGGACACCAGTGAGTCGACTACTCGAGCAATATTAGGTGGGTAATATGTTTATGGTTATTGTGTGTATGGGCAAATTGCCTTGTGTGTGTTTATGTGCTTGCATGATATGACCTTGTTGGTATTGAATTACATGAGAAATATTGAATGTGCCTTTTGATTATGCATG
>JANITW010000002.1:18707521-18727484 GCA_027564335.1 Erythroxylum williamsii | reverse complement strand
TTACAGGTGAGTAACCTAGTTGGTTCCTCAATATTTGTGTGTTTAATTAAGTGCTTATGCCATGTGGATGAAATGGATGGTTACGTGTTTGATTGAAATTGGGTTCGGACCAAGGGTGTTTGAAGGATCGGTAAATTGTGATTGAAGTGCTATATGTGTGAAATTAAATGTACATTTGGCATGTATAATAGGCAATTGGGGCATGTACATTGCATGCATAAAAGTATGACCAGATAAAGGCAGTTGTGACCGAAGCAGCCACCGTACCAGGGCATATCACGCCCAACGTATATGAGAGCTTTAAGCACAACGCACAGGACCTCAGGTCTAACGTATTCAAAGCCTCAGGCTCAATGTATCAGGGCATATCACGCCTAACGTTTTCAGTGCCACTGGCTCAACGCAATGTGCCCGTCACTGGGACAGTTTCAGGCGCACGGTCACAACAACGTAAGAAAATGGACGTGTCACATGCGCATTGCATATGTATATGATGGATTGCAAAATGTGAAATTGAAAATGCATGTGATATTTTTTGTAAATGTTATTGTGTGATTATGTGTATATGATCTGTGTATGCATGAGTTCGCAAACTCACCCAACATTGCAATATATATTTTTTCAGGAAAGCGATAGTAGGTTTCCTAGCTCTAGAGTTAGAGTTCTTCTCTGCCTTGTAGATCATTGCGGCAAGAAAAGTTATGGCGCAAAGGTGGGTCAGCTGGGATCTTCTTTTTTGGATGACCTAGTTAGGAGATGATATTTCTTTGAGTATTGTATAGACTGTACTTTTGGACAGAATTGTATTTATGGATTTGAGAAAATGAAAGGAAATTTTGGTTTCAATTTTTAGTGATAATTATATTTGATGCCATGTGAATTGTAGTTGGTTGCTTGGTAGTGCACCTTTATCGTAGGTTACGTGTCGGAGTGACCTGCGGGTGTCCCGATATGTACCCTACTGTAAGGGGGCGCTACAACTTATTTGAAAGGTAGAATTAGATTAGGATTAAATCAGGAAAATCATAAAAAAGGGGATGTTTCTCACAACTAACAAGGTTTCTCTCTTCTTATTGTATCTTTCTTCTATTTTTGTTATTAGAGAAAAAGTCATATGTGACTAAACTTAATCACTCTAATTCAAGGAGATTCAATATTCTAGTTATAACTTTGTGAAGTTTTATGTTCTTAACTTTTATTCTCTTTTAATTCTAAGTATTTCTTAGTTTGAGTTATCATATTTGATGAATATGAAAATTTAATTTAATATTGATTATTATATCACTATCTACAAATTCAATTATCCGTAATTGTCATGAAGGATTGATACAAGTATCAAATAGGTTATTTATAAAATTTCATTTTTAACTTATAATAAGCAAGAAAAGTAAATTGAATAATTACAGCTATCTCCATTATTTAATTTAGGGTTAGTCTTTTTCACTAAGCTTATTGCTGTCATTTATTTGATATAGAATGTTATCACACCCAGTCAATGAACGGTAAGTTTTGGTTTGGATGTTGGATTTGAACTATTTAATTTAGAAAATTTGATGACTTATTATGACTATTCTAAATTGATTCGGACCAACTATTTGAATTGTGAAAATATTCTCTTTAAACTAATGATAAATATTACAATTATATGAGATCTTTCGCTTGAATCGGAATTAACTAATCATGACTGTCTCACTTTTATATCAAGTTGATTTAATTAGATTTTTATTAATTTTAGTTAATTAATTACTTAATCAACCCTCTTTCAATTTTATTATTTGAAATTAAGAAACTAGTATTTAGTTCTCTAAGGATTCCACCTAATTCCACAACTATTATAAGAAGTTTGGAGAATCAAAATTATTTTGGAGGCTTCGACAACCTAATCACAAGAGAAGATATTTATTACCCTATGGTAATGGTGAGTCGATATTATTCAAGTCTAAATTAGAAACATTATAACGTAGTAAAGTGAATATTAAGGCATCTAAAAGATATTGTTAATTACCCATTATGTTATTAAAGTAACAACCTACATATGTAGATTGGAAAGGAGATTTAGATGAGAAAAAGTTTACTCCTAGATCTGTTTTCTTACTTAATAATGGTACAATATCATGTAAAAAGTAAGAAACAATCTTGTATTGCATTATCCGTAATGGAAGTTAAGTTCACAACATTTTCAGTTATAGTATACAAAACTATTTTGCTTTGGCGTTTCTTATTGATAATTGTTTCTATATGAATGTTAATTCATTATACTATTGTGTCTAATTAAATAATATATATTGGCATGTTTATGTTAGTGTTAGGAGGGCACACGACAAGGAGGGTGAATTGTGTATTCACTTTTTTACCTCTTTCTAAACTAATTAATGAATTACTTTCTCGATCTAATGAATAATTATGAAAAAAATCATACAAAATAATTGCAAAAGCAAAAACAAGAATGATCATGAAAATGAGAAGTACACTCTAAATGAAAAGAGTTAATGCCCTAATAAATGACTAATACCATATGTTTAATATCAACTATAGAAAGAGATTAATGTGAGTTAAATGATCTTAACTGACGTTGTGCGAAATTCTAAAGGTTATATGAGCCTCATAATATACCCTTAGAACTTTTATTTAATTCATATGAATTGTACTTCAAGTTTACTACTTTAAAGTATTATCAAAGGATCACGTCTGATGCCTCCTATAGCACAATTCTAAAAAAGTAAATTTAATTTAATTTAAGAGAATTACAATTAACTCATATCAAAGTATTGGTATTTTCTAATAAGAATAAAAGACTTAGTTTCGATCAAAACAAGTATATTAAAAAAGGACGATTATGCAAGTGATAAATAAGTGTTTATTGACCTTTAAAAAAAATAAGTGGTTTTGTTCTTATAATAATATAATACAAATATTCTTGTGTAAATCTAACATAAGAAAAAAAATTGTTAGGAATAATATGCCCAAATAATTATTTAACAGTATAAAAAGTTTAACCTAATAAGTCAGAGTTTACTTTAGTATCAAATTTATGGGTTTAAGTTTATTGATTAAGGGGATGAAAGTGTATTGCTACTCAATTGAAGCACCCCAACTGTACAATTCTAGAACTAAAAGATTAATATAAACTAAATTGGGGTTAATAAAATATTTTTCCATTATATAAGCACAAAAATTAAGATACCCAAAAAGGTTAGTTACATAATTTTAATTAAAAATGAAAGGTTGAGAGTCCAAATATATTTTTACATTTAAAATTTTCATTATTATGTATTGCCAACCAGTTCAAGCATTTCACGCTTGACCAACAAATTTTCATATGGGAATTTTAAGCATTTCATGTTTTATATTTAAGATGGATGGGGTTGAGTAAAATTGATGGAACTATAATTAAATAAAGGACAATTATTAAAGTAATTAATAAAAATTGATAGTTTGTATAATTTAATTGTTAATGAAAAATAAACATATGACATATATATAGGTGTTAGTAATTTTAATTACTATTATTCATTATGACCACTACATACTACGTTGATTAAATTTAAGTATAAAAAAACAAATGGTTTAATTGCTATTTATTAACGTCATATTAAAGCTAATGTTTTATACATGTATTATCTAATGATATTAATATTAAAGACATGAAATGGAAGGTCATGTTATTAGATTAATGTTTGTAATTAGGACTAAAATTTAAAATCTTAAAAAGCCACATATAAAAGCGCCTGACCTTTCTGATTTTGTAGAAGTTAAAATTAGGGTGGACATAATATTTTATTCACTCTTATTTATACACTATGACTTCTCAGTTTTTCATATTATACTTTGTTTGATGACAAAGAACATTTTGAACAAACAAATCATTCGTCTCGGTATGTTAATGATACTAACAAAGCACTGATGATTTACAAGTTTAGATTGTTATTATTGTGAGCGGCCGCCGCTTCAGGAATCTCTTAAAGACGCCCCCCATACGTGCATTGAATGCAGCTTCAACTAATGATATTGTCAAGCAACTTTTCGTTATATGATATCCTTAGTTTACGGGAAAAAGAAAATAAAATATCCTTATACCATGTGCCTGCAATAATCTTTTTACCATTCAATGTAATTGTTCTTAATGCCAGTATAAGATTATTGGGTTAATTATTTAAAAGTTTTTTATTTTTTAATTGTTAAAAAATAGTAATAAATGTTAAATTTTTTTAATTTTAATCCACATTTCAAAAAATAGTAATAAAATATTCGAACCTTCAATTTTTTAATTCTAACTTACGTTAATATTTTCATTAAGTATGTTGACGTGACTTGTTATGTGTTTCAGAAAATTAACTATTAATACGCATTAGCTCAAATTAACACAACAAATAAAGATCAATGAAACGATATCGTTCAATCACATAATCACATAGAAAGATATATATGTGGATATTTTTATATCTTTCTATACACCATCATATGTAAATATTTTATTATTGTTATCTAATTCGAAATTATTATTATTTAAATATATATTGTGTAATGTACATATAAAAATTTATAATTTATGTATTGTAAATGATTTGCTTTTAAAAATAAATAATAAATTTAATTCAAACAGTAATAATTGGAATTCTTTAATGCATTGTAACAAGCATCTCTTCAAAGACACTTTCCAAAAAACAATAAGCAAATAAAACATTTCTCAAAAGACTCTACTTATCAGTTGGATTTCGTTCTCATTGATTTGTATATTTGTTTTTTCTTCTACTTCAGTTGCGCAGATTGAAATACAACCATAAATTCCTTCCCCATCATAGATTCCTCCTCAAACCACTTGCAATATTTATTATATATATGAAATTTCCTGGCTTAAGAGTTAGATATTGAGATACTTAATACGTCTTCCAAGTGGTAGCGATGAATATTGTCTTTGCAGGACCAAGTCAGTAATGCATTATTATGATTTAGCTCACCTTGTTCTTATTCGGGATATTTAGGACATGTTCGTTAAATAGTAGCGTTGCTCCCTTTATCATATTCTTCGCGGGGCAATCATTGTGTAGACTTCCTTGTAAAGATTGAATCGTCACATATGCTCATGTGGTCTTATTGGTACACTTTGTCCCCTGGGCTTCGTTTACACCTCAAAGAAGACTGTCAATTTATTGTCTTTTTGCGAATCTAGCTTTCCCGGCCTTCCCTTCTCACCAAAAAAAAAAAAAAGCTTCTCATCACCCTCGTCGTCGGGTACTAGCAGCTGGTTGCAGGGAAATTTTGCAGCATGTGCGTACTGCAGTTACGATAATTTTCAATTACTTTTAATCACCACCCATATGATATGACACCACCAAGTGCTGACATGCCGTGCTGCATAATTTATTATATTTTATCATTAATTTATAATTTATAAAAATAGATTACACATTTCACTAAATTCTTATTTTTATTTATATAATTAATAAGCAAGATAATGAATTTTATTATAATTAATATTTTCAAATAAATATATTAATTGAAACTCACTATTAATCAATAATTATTAATTAAGTCGAAATTGTATCAATTCACTATATTCACTTTCAAAACTAATCGATTTTTTTCTTATTATATTTTATTTATTAACTTTATTGTCCATATTGATTAATTACTCATGTCTTCGATGTTACTACTAATTAACTTTTCTTATCATATATATTTGAAAAATTCAATAATAGTGCTGAATAAATTTTATTGTTTTATTGGTCTGATGGATTCAATATTAATGCTAATTGATTACCACTACTAATAAATTATTTATAGTTCATATTTTGTATCTTATTGATAAATAGTTAAAATTAATAATATTAGCTATTAAATATTTAAAAATGTTATTGTAAATAATAATAAGAAATTAGTCATCTTATTTATTACTAGTATTATATACTGAATAAAAATTTTATGAAAAACTTAATTTATTATCCTATTAAATTAGTTAGTTACGTTATTAATTTAGTAATAACATGTAAATATGATAACTTACTAAAATAATAAACTTTTTAGTTAATAGTAAAGTTAATTATTTATAAAAATATAAATTGTAAAATATAATAAAATAATAAACTTTTTGGTTACCTTATACATTGTAGTAGTACATCATATACAAAATTTAATAGTTAAACTAATTTATCATCATATAAATTAATAAATATATTATTAATTAGTAATAAATATGACAAATAAATATTCTAATATTAATCAAAATAAATATTCTAATATTAATCAAAATAATTAACATTAAATATTAATTATTATGTAATCAATATATCATATATTACTTATATTATTTCAATAATTTTGAAATAATCTTCACCTGTCCACATTTAATATGGACAAAGTCTATCAATGTGGCTTTTGTGGCATCAAATCCTTTATTTCCGTTGCTCTGTTTTAATCGTGTTTTCACCTCCAAAATAACATTATTTTATATGTAGTTAGACATAAAATGATGTCGTTTTGGTGCAGAAACAAGATTGGAACAGAGTGACAGGCATAGAGGACCTAAACCCAGCTTTTGTTTGTACTGAAAGTTATTTGGTGAAAATAAGAAAGCAAGAAAGGAAGTGATTATATTTTAACAAATAAAAGTTATTAGATTTTTTTTTTTGAGAAATCTTACTATTTTTCTGAAAACTTTTTTGATAAAGAACCTTTTGTTCCCAAATGATTTGGCTGCTGTGGCGGGACCTTTCAACTAGTAATTAATCCATTTTTCCAACCAGCTGTTCATAAAATTTGCCAAAATTTCATGAGAAAGTAAGCAGTGAGTGCTCGATGCCCTTGCTTTTAGCACATCGCCTGTCCATCCTTCTGGACTGTTGTTCTACTTTGGAGTGCAAAAAGGGATGTTTGTAGACGTTTCGTGTGTAGGACGAATTGGAAAATTTAGTAATGCTTATACCTTTCTGAAACAAAGAGAGAAGGATAAAAAAAACTTCAAGTTTTTCAAGGGTAGTAAATGGATGCCGCCGGGCATGTTCATACCCTATGTATTAAGGTTAACAATTTACACATTTATTAAGCATCGTATAAAATAACTTAAAACTAATTTTTATAGAGCATCATTTCATATTAAATGAAGCTAAGCCTCTTATATATTATAAATAATATAAAAAGATATTGCATTTTTTAAAATCAATTATATAAGTAAAATATTAATTGTTAAAAATAATTATAATTTAAGACGATTGAGTTTAAGAATTCCTCAAAATCAATAGATTACATACGTTGAATCCCAATATCTTTTACAATTATATGGCTAATTTACGGAATGTTGTACATATTGGCCGTGAAATTAGTCGTGAAAATTACAAAATTCCCATGGACCGAATGAAGCGAAATAAGGAATTAATATAATTCTGGTAGGTGATTAATCAGGTAGGTGAAGTAGAACAGTGCATCACATTTGTGGTGACAATGAAAACATATATATGTAGCATTGAAATGTCTCATTCTTTACTGATTATTTCCCATAACATATTCTAACCAGAAGACAGATTGTCTTGTTGACACACCTTTTCCGTAAATATACCGAGTTTGGGAAGCTTCCTAAGAAGCTAGAAGAGCAAGATTGGGAGTTTCAAGATAAAGAAAAAGTGAAGAAGAAAATAGTAACACCAAATCCCTTTTCTTTTATCTTCCACCACAGTTAGAGTACCAGGCCCTAATATTAATATATGCTGCACACCAACACACAGGGAGCTCCGACTTCTTGAATGCAGCTTCTTGACACAAGTTAATTTCATGTAGCCCTCGAAACCTGTGACAAAATTTGTTATTCTAATAAGTTGTGAACAATAGGACAAAACCTAATTTACATGAGTGTATTTACATGTAATGAAAACAGAAAAGGGAAAGAGAGATTACTCAGTTGAATATTTGCTTAACTGTGCTTTGAAAATCTAAACTTTCTTATTAAACCAAAATTTTTGTGAAACTGCTAACTGTAAACAGTACTTAATTAATCTCCTGGAATCTTGAATCCAGTAAAGTACCAAAAATGATATCAGCACAGGATTTCCCCAATTACATAAAAGAAGTTGAGGAGAAAATTTCGCTCATACCAGGTTTAAGCAAAAAGGACTAGTACCACAAACTAAATTTGAACAAGAGAAATTGGCATGTTAAGGAAAATATTAACTGAGAAATGAAAACTAACTACCACTAAATACAAGACAGTAGAAGAAGAATACAGTCTGGATGAAGAAGAATATAGAGATGTTGATCTCAGAGTAGTACTTTGAGTTGCGAATTGCTAGTCTCTAAGAAAGATTTTGGGTTGTGAAAAGATGGTTACCAGGTAATAGCTTTCACCGTGCTGCAAGCTTTGCATTAGAAACCCGAATTCATTAGTTGGAACTGGAACCCCGGAGGAATGAACCAATACAATATCCTGACCACACATGGCTTTCAAGTCAAGTGGCCCTCTTGGAACCTCTGTTGGCACCCCATTAATGAAAACTGTGATGAATCCTACACAACATGTACCATAGAGAAGATTATGTTAGACCCAGACCCAACAGATGGCATCTTTTTCTTGTATTCTAGCTTTGTCATGCACCTGCTGGAGCAGCTTATATGATCGTTAATTTCTCTCTGAGTGAGTGAGTGAGTGTGTGTGTGAGAGAGAGAGTGATCTGCAAAATGCCGGAAGCAACAAAAAGAAGATCTATGGAAAGGGAAGGACCACTTTCTTGCAGTTAGATCCTAGTTAGATCTAAAATTTTGACTTCCTGAAACTTCAGAAGTTGTCATTTCTCAATATTTTCCATGAAGTAAAAGTAATTAAAATGTTGTGGTCCAGGAGGGTGTAGATTTGTTTTGGAATTTTCCTAGGTGGTGTTAGAGAATGAGAGGGGGGACCATTGTTTGCCAGTGAAAAGTACGACTTAAAACATAATAAAACACAGCTACAGTCACATCATTAAAAAGTTGACCAGCCAGTTTATTCTCTAGTACTCTTGCTCCAGAAACTATTATTCTTAATAAACCTACTTAGGACACACAACTAGCTGAGATTTGTTATAGGGGGGAGAGAGAGAGAGAGGGGACTTAGGGTGGATATCAGGAGAATTCAGCGTCCAGCCTCTCAGTTGATAGTATATGCAGAATCAAAACCTCAAAACCATCTTCAGGTAAAACAAATAGGTGCAAGGAATATTACCGTGAGGAAAGGCATTGATTAATTAAACAGATCAACTTAGCTATCTAGCCATGCACTCACCAGTTTGGTAGTGCAAGTTAGAAGGGTCTGATGGGCACAAAACTGAAGACATGCCAGAGCTCTGCCCCAGTTCTTGAAAACCCATTTGGTTAGAGATGGAAATCAGGCCCTCTACGCCATCATCACCGACAATTCCACAGGAAGAAGAACAACTAGAGGAAGATGGAGCCAGAATGTAAGAAGATGGAGGTGCACAAAAAGCATGAGAACTAGCAAACCCAACAGGATTACTATTGCTTCCACTTTCATACTGAATTGCACCAGAGCTGGCTGATGCTATTTGTTGATTTCTTTGCTCTCCTGCGAGGCTAGCCTGTAACTGCCTTTGACGGCGGCGTGATCTTGACCGCCGGTTTTGGAACCAGTAGAAGACATTTGCATCACCAACAGACCCAAATTTCTCAAGGAGTTTCCTTATTCTCACGGTCTCATCTTTTGGTGGATTTACCATACCACTGTTGAAGATGGACTCGAGTATCAAGATTTGCTCAGGCTTTGGAGTCCACCTCGACCTCACCGGTTCACTTCTCTCAGTGCCAGGGTTGCTTGGACTATTGGGGTCTTGGCCTTGATTATCTTCCATTACTGTGAAGGAAAACAAAAGAAATGCTGTTGCTGGGTTTTAAAATAATATAAGGAAGATAAACAAAAGCATGAATGTACACAAGCCAGAATGCATTGAAGAGGTGAGCCACATGCATATAAAGTGGTGGAGGAATGTTATTTGTGCAATTACTAAAGAAACCCTAGTAGTGGGCGAAGTACTTTCATTGAAATTACCTTTTCACCTATCTATCATTAATTTTCTCTTACAAGTCAACCGCCTTACACCTGGCCTGTTAGTTTAGGGGAACATTATTAGTCAGCTAGAACCTTAAGGCCACTAGACATAGGTTACATTCTAAATCCATCATTAGGAGCTTCTATAAAGAAAAACAAAAAAAAAAAAGAGCTGAAAATGGGCATGGGCAGAAGCCCGGATTCGACTCCTAGTACTGCCCTCTTGCATGATTAGTGAAGGAGAAAAATAAGTGATAAAACCATGTCAGTAACTTGGAAGCCGACAACCTGTATATGATTGGAGCATAGCCTATGTATTTGTAGGCTTATAGGTGATTATTACTAGCAGTGTTTCCGGTCTAGATAATTGAAAAAAATAATTGACAATAATATTTTCTTTTTGACATAAGAAAAATGGGAAACTAACACCTTAATTTAATGATTTAAGAGTAACTTATGCTGGCAAGCTATCACTATAAGTGATTCTTATGCTTGGTAAAAGATAAGCTTGCGTCACTGAAACATTACAGTTCTCTCTAATGGTATGGAATTGTTAATAAGACTCTATCACCAACTTGAAACTTGGCAATATGAACTAGCTAGTTACGACTCTATCACCAACTTGAAACCTGGTAATATGAACTAGCTAGTTAATTTAATATAGGGAATTCTCATTGATTGAGTGTCTAAATTTGACTTCTTTAAGGAAAGAAAGAGAGGATTATTCTCAAAGTTTACCCGTCTACCAAAACTCTGTGTCTGAAATCAACAAAGGCTAAGAATAATAAACTAACGCACCGCACGCACGCCAAAGCTCCCCCACTTTTGGATTAAATACTAATGAAATTAACAACGAAAGAAGAAGGTTGCATGGGGAAAAAACACAAAGGGGGGTGGTCAAAAATGGTAATGTAGTGAAAGATGGAGAAAACAAAGTTGGCTAGGGTTTTCGGCTTGAGGGGGGAAATGCATGTGAAGGGCTGCATGGAAAGATGAGTCAAGTAAATATAAAGAATAAAGAATGATGTAAATGAGAGAAAGAATCCAAATATAGGGTCAAGAAACCGTGCAATTATTTATTAACAGTGACGTACAAGGAAACATGGCTTCGAGTGGCACTGCCCCCACCTTTAGCTTCTCTCTCACTCTCAATTCTTATATTTAAACCGGAGGAGCTTAAGGCTGGCTTAAGCTCCCAACACTTTTTACGTGTATCTACATTTGTATGTGTGTAATGTTATGCAGTACGTATTAATAGGCTAATAGCTAATCTGCAATATATTATATGCCTTATCAAAACCTGTCTTCTCTTTTTACTAATTTCATGTGTGTAGGAAACAAGAACAACTCTGCACTCTCAGACGCGGTTTTCTGTCCCCGTTTTAATTTTTTCCTTTTGTTTTCAATTTCAAAGATTCTAGTTGGTCATGGGATTCACGATTCATTGTCGTTAATCATCAAAATAAATTGGTCTTTATTCTTTCCTTTTGTGGGGGATATATAAGATGGAAAATATTTACCAGTCTTTCGAGGTCGACTGTTGTCTACATATGTTTAAGTGCTTTTCAACTATATAATTAAACAAATTCAACTATTCTCTTTATCTTATGTGATATAAGGGTGTTTTCATGAGCTATTTTTCAACAAAAAAAAAAAAATTAGTTGAGCTACAGTCACATGGTCATGGTTATCTAGCTATTTGTCTAGCTATAAATCATAACAATATTTAATACTCCAGTATATTTCCTTCAGCTATAAGGTTCAAATATTATATGATAGGCAAACATTTATGTATCCATTTAATGTAACATAAGAACCTTACAACAAATTCTAATTAATTAACAATAAATGTTTAGATTCTTAAAGTTTGGTCTATTATTTTTATCCTAGTTTAAAATTTAGTGATTATTAATTTTTCATTTATTGATATAAGCTTTCTCCTTTCATGTGGTAATTATATACAGGACAAACTATATGAGTGACAGCCTCCTAAATGTTATTGGTCACTCTACAATGGACTAGTTTTAAGCTTCATGAGTATGAAGTATTTACTTTGTACATCTATGTCTCATCTTGGCTTACATATGCACTATAACTAACGTACATATGCTCCATTGCATCTGTTTATTTGTGGACTAAAGTGAAACAAGTTGGTAAGCAGCAACTTTAAATTAATTTTTATCACAGTCTTTTAATGTGCCATATATTTTATATCCATAATATATATCTTGTCTTAGACTCGAAAGGTTAGGTAATAAAAATATTGTGTGTTTATTGCTTCTTTCTAAGTTTTTCTCTCATAAAAGCTTAATTCTTGAGTAAAGTCTTAGATCATAGATCCTATTTGAGGTTGTTATTAACAGGAAAAGATTGGAAAGTGTAAATTCCTAAAAGGCAGGCCTTGAGAGTTGATACCCGTTGAGGAAAAAGGCTTGTGTCTCAGCTAACATACTTGAAATTTATACTATAGTCAATTTTTATTTATCTTTAATCTCTTATGAATGATCTATTCTATAACCCACTTGACTAATATAAAGGATAAAAACCTGCGATGTAGCTCAGGTAAGACTTATTGGTGAAATATTAATTCCATGAGTCTAAGAATCACATCAAAAAGAGTCTTTTTTTATTCACTGAAAAGAACGCCACCTGGTGATGTTAGAAATAAACAAATGAAGAAAAATGGTGTTGTTTGAAGTTCACAAGCAAGTCTATTGTTTTAATTTTTTTATACCAAAAAAGCATTAATTCCTCACTTAATGTACCAAAGCAACTCAGAAACATTATTGCTTCAATTAAAATCACGTTTTTTTTCTGACGAAAATTAAAACCATGTTTTAAATAATTGAATCACATCACATATAACGCTGAGCAAAACTCAGTCGCGCTTTTACCAACATCTCGCTCTGTCTTCCACTATCATGCAGATTGGAAATTCCAAGGCCAAATGATATTTTAAAATCAACAAGAAGATGGATTCTAAGGTGTGCATGCTGGTTAAGCAAGAACAGTCATTATACGATGTGTCTTGTATTTCAACCACCCTTTCCCCGCAGAAGCACTGTCATTATAAGCTTTGTTCGATGCTTTTGCAGGTCAACACATGTGGAGTGTTACACGCATATATTCTGTCTGCTGCCAAAGCATATGTGAAGAAATTAAGCATAGGAACCGCACGGAGTAGCTTCATTAGTTTTGATGAAAAACACAGACCTCAAAGATCGAGCAAGTGAAAGTGAAATTGCTTAACACATGCGCCCTAAAAGCAGTACCAGATGTTGGTCACTGTCTCTCAAAAGATACGTCTTCAACAATCTGCCACAACCAGAAAAGCGAAAAAACGAAGAAACCCCAGAAAAATTGTACAAAGGGAAGAAGGTAAATAAACAATGAGAGCATGATTATGCAACATGGGTGAGTGGGAGTTTGGTAGGTTACCACTTCTGTCAACTTTACAAGGTTTTCTAGGCCTTTGGACTTTAGCTACAAATGGAAAACTGCCTACTCAATTAAGTAATTAACAGTGATGAGAATCTTCACTGTGGTAGTACTGGTTGTGTCAGGCTTTTTGTTTTTATTTTCTTAACAATTTTTGGTATTACTGTAGATTTTAGTACTGCTAGTCTGCTACTGTGACTGTCACTCCACCCAGCATATGTGCTGCTGTGTGTTTGTAGCTTAGATTGATTTGACGCAGCAAAAGCTTATGGCTTGTCCATATTGCACAACCTCGTCCAGCCGACCTCAACCTGCCTCTTTCCTCACCGTCCCAATTTTTTTATTATATTTATTGGGTTCGTGAGTACCGATGTTACGCCGCTGTTTCCATGTGAAAACTCTCACTCACCGGTGGATCAACAGTCCATACAGCTAAAGTGTGTGCGGATCCAACTACTTGAACCCATCAAAGTCTTCTTAATGGTCGGTGTGCCTCTGTGGTCAACCTGTATTTTCTTTTTTCCTATTAAAATATAGCTCCTTTCCATTTTACAGGTAAATATTTATTTTACAACCATTTTAGGTGGTACCGCTTTAATATATTTAATTTACTAATTACACAAATTGAAAATAAGAACTTTAATTCGACCTCAAATTGATTGACTACGAATCAAGCTTCACAAAAATGTGTCAAAATATATTAAAATTTTGTCGTTTTGCTAAGAAACACCTTATAAATTTGCTCTACCGAAGAAACCTGCTTATCCCTTAGTGTTTATCACCTTTTGTCCTGTTAGCTTAACAGCTGCAGAGAGTTTTCCACTATTGATTGTGATTAGCCTTAGAAAATATAGCCAACTTTCACATCTTTGTCAAGCGGGGAGCATTGATTTCATGATTAGGAAGCGAGTAAGAAAAGAATTGAATAAGAATTATGAAAATTTCTTCGGAGTTCATTTATTGTCTAGATTGTTTATAACTAGTTTGCTTAATAGTCTGAAGCGTGTATTATCAAACAAAATCGAAAATTTAGTAAAAATTACTCATGGAGAAAATTGTACGTGTGAAATTTCTTTATTTTTATTGAGTCTTTATAGTATATATCTGGTGACCGTTCTAATCTTTTATTTTTTAACAAAATCTACACTATTATTGTGATAACTGATAAGAGATATCATAACATCGCGCATTGGCACTCAGATATTAGAATTTAGAACCCTTTATTCCTGGAAATATTAGACAATTATAGCTAAAACCCCAATTGTAGGCACTGGGCAGGCAGTTAGCCAGAGAAAAATTATAAACAAATGCGTTTGCCGGGAGTCGAACCCGGGTCTATTGCTTGGAAGGCAATTATCCTAACCGTTGGACTACAAACGCTGCTTGTTATGAAGGGTCATTACTACTTAAATTTTACAAATTTAACTGCATCCGATTCCTTCCCTTGAGTCCACGTGTACTTATGTTTTTAATTTCCTGGAAGCAGCTTAAGAATTAGCAACTTATAATACTGCATTTTGACCTTGCATGGAAGAACCGACGCAGGCAGGCTTCTCCGTAATTCATACATGGCTTGGCCTACGTTATTTATAGCTGAAACGATTGCTATTCCTTCCTGCCGGTGTTTACCTTTTATCTCTGGCGTCTGATTCATCACAGTCAATTTCTAGTCCCACCAAGCCAATTTTCTTTTATGTTGCTCTTGCACCAATCGTTTCTTTACTCTTCAGCTAACCACAACAAGCACAAAGATTTGAAGCTACCGGCACAGGGCGCTGATAAAACATGATTTAAGTATCAAAATAAGTCCTTTTTTATTTTACATTTAAGTTTTGTTAATCTTCTATGCTTGAAAATTAAGCAGTTAAACAGACGATTGTAAATTTTGGGTCATATTCAATATCTTTTGTTTCAAGCAGCTTTAGTGCTTGAAATTTTAAAAAATCAAATTAATTGAATTTTTAGTTTATATATAATGGTTAGATTTACTCATTGTATTGTTTCTAAGAAATTAATGTATTGAGTTTTTCATTTATTTAGAAAATTACTGATATCAAAATGGCATTTCGTGATAATCAACCAGCTTAAAATATAATGCGCTATCTCACGGAAATAAGGCCAGCAAGAAAAGTTTCTGGTTATAAAAGGATTGAAGCCACCAGGAACTGAACAGCTGAAACCAGGTTGAACAATTAAAAATATAAGCTCCAATTTATAAAGCATGTGTTAGCTCTTTAATTGATATACATAAAATCATTGGGTGGAGCTTACTCTTATTCTTCCACTGAACATGGTAGAGAGGAGATGCATAATGCATCGTTGAATGAACTGAAACCTACAAGGCCGCAGACCATTAAATACTATCACCAATCACCATCCTCTGCTATTTACAAAGCCAACTCTTACAGGGATAAAAACATCAAATACTACTGATAATAGCAAGCTAGTTCCTGTCCAAGAACTTGCTTGTTCAGACATCAGGAGTGAGAACATTATGCTAACGCAGAGTGCCAGTGCCACATTCACATGGAAAAGATCACAAGATCAAAATGTATGAAATCGGACCTTCAGCTGCGTTCCTGGAACGAATGAGACCGAGAAAGGGCAGCAGGGTTTGCTTCAAGGATATAAGTAGCATCTGAATCATGGCGTTTCTCTTCTGCTTTGGTGCCAAATGTTTTGAAGATAATAGCTTGTGGCATCGCATCCTTGTCTGGTTTGAGACCAGGGGTAGCCCATGACGAACTCTTTGAAGCTTCCTGTGGGTGCTCGATTCTCAATGCTTTTGGAACCAATGTGCACTTTTGTGCTTTTCCTTCTTCCACAGAACCTGGATCTCTAGAATGCTTACCTAATGTTGGCGAGACATTTCCTGAGCAGCAACTAGTGTTGTTAGAGGATGATGGAGAAAGACAACCACTGGAAGCACTAGCCGACCTATTTTCTGTTCCTGAAGCCCAAACAGGCATGCAACCCCAATATGATGCAGGTACAAATTGTAACGGGATGTTTG
The DNA here is from genome assembly GCA_027564335.1 of Erythroxylum williamsii. NCBI lineage: Eukaryota > Viridiplantae > Streptophyta > Magnoliopsida > Malpighiales > Erythroxylaceae > Erythroxylum > Erythroxylum williamsii. Next base: position 18,711,009 of record JANITW010000002.1, on the reverse strand, counting down.
GTGGACAAAACCCAGGAACTGTTAGTATTGGCGTTGGGCACCATTTAACTGGATTGGAGCTGTAGCAATTTGGCATACAAACCTGTCCAGAGGAGTCCTGGCTTGGTGTTGTGGAAGTCATGTTGTTCCATCCTGGATTCCAAGGGAAAACTACAGGAGGAACAGAGTAACAGAGCATAGGATGTGATGCATTGAGCTCATTAGAGACATTCAGACGCTCTTTTGGTATGGGATTTTCAGGCAATTTGAATCCATGAATAGTGGATGCAGTCATGGAGGACCCACACGAGGACAGTTCCTCCCCATTATCTTGAAGAGTGACTGAACTCATCTCAACATATCTTTTTTGGTCTCCAAGGTTAAGCACAGTCTCCATGGATTCACAAAGAGGTGCTTCTGGACCAAACTTAAGAAGCATTCCATTTCCTGCAGTAGGTTTCAATGCAGTTCCAGATTCAAGGGATGATGCAAGTTGATGGTTGGCTGAATCAGTGGTTTCAATCCCGGTCATGGGCATCCCATCAGAAGAAACTAATATCTGATGGTATTGAGAGGCTAAATGCTTATTTTTCCTCCGACCTGCACCAATAGGGACATTTCTCATCGTTCCACCAGCTGTCCAATATCTCTGGCAATTCTTGCAGAAATGCCTTGGTTGGTTGACATTGTAATTGTTGAAGTAACAAAATTTTGTGTCCAAACTGTTGCATCGTGGACAAGGTAGAATCTTGTCCGGCTTCTTGAATACCTTGTCTTGATCTGAGCTGCTAGTGTCCACCTGCCCTTCCTTTGGCTTAGAAGTTACCTGTGCCTCATTTAATCGTATTGGATTTTGGTTTTCTTCCTTCTCTTGACCTGAAGCAGAAGACTTATCCAGATCTCCGGTGTTATCTTCATTTACACCCTCAGTTTCTACTTTTGTTATTATGCAGTTGCTTTCCTGCAATCAAAGTCCAAAATGATAAAATTCCATCAAATACTGAAAACTTGAAAGCATAACAAAAGAAGAGAGATGCTACAGAACCACTGATTCTCTGACCAACAATACCATGAACAATAGAGACTGAGCAAATACACGAACAAAAATACTTTCGAACTATAAGATTATTTAAATCACAATCTATGGGATTTTTTCAAAACTCTTCAAACTGTAATTCCCATAATTAATCACCAATTCACCACTCTGTGGTAACAAATAACCTTTTTATTAGCAGAATGGTTCTCTTTGCTCAATTGAAAGACTTTAAGTACTGATTATTGGTTACAAACTCACAACGTTTATCGTCTTAACACAAGATTGGAAACAGGCCAATTAAACAGTGTCCAATTTGGATAAATTACGGAAATTCAGGAGTTACTAAATAGATTTTTAAGTGGAAAAAACTAGAATTTTAGAAAACTAAAAGTAGATATATCTTTCTACAGATAAAAAGAAGAAATTTAAGAGAGGCCATTTGAAGATCATGTTATGCATATTGATAAGATTTGCAAGAGCAAATTACTACATGGATCGGACAAGGAAAAAGGAATCAACAAGAGCTAACAACTGGTCCTAGTTGCTCCCAAAAGATTCAAGTACAGTACTCTTTCTAAGAAATCCATAAAAGCAGTACCTTTTCACGTTTAACAGAACATACACACCTCTCTGATTACGACAGGGAAATTATTTTTAACAAGATGCGTCCAATTACCTTTGCTCTTTAGTAAGAAAACTTCAAAAGCAAATTAATCTTCAGGTTTTCATGTCAGATTTTGTGACCAAAAACTGAATAACATGAAACATAACGTCATCTAAATAATTTCAAGATTCAGATAGGCTGAAAAACACTATATTTAGGAAGAAATCCAGTAACACTTGAAGTTAGTATTCACCTACAGAAACGTCCGAGTAAAAGTCTGTCTTTGTCAAAACTTGTTTTGAACCAAACCAACAGAAAGACAAGAACCGAGAGACCTCAAGAACAACCTGAAAGGACTCTGATACCAGCTTAACATTGAACTTACAGACCCAGCTTCAAAGTTCAAATCTTTTTTTAATAAACCGGCAAACAAACGAAATCTAACTCCTCAAAACACATAAAACTAAAATGGGTTATCTGAGAAAAGGAATAAAGTCAATAAGCAGAAAGAGACGCATCGAATAGGCAAGAATACAGTGATACAAACACAAATATGAATAAGCACCTTGGATTCAGAGTTAGCCGGAACCTGAGCATCGGGTACCGGAATCTTTCTGCCAAAGAGCTTGAAAGCTGGATCCTTGAACTGAGGCATATCTGCACCGTTCATTTCTGTGTCAAAGTAATTGGCCGCAAAATTTGAAGAGGGTAGACACCAAAACGCATACAAAAATAACAAAAAGAATGTTAAAAGAGTGAAAGAGAAAGAGAAAGAAAAGAGGCTTTATAAAGTTACCATTTTTCTCTTCTCTTTTCTCTCTCAAAACCCTCCGGGAGGAAAGTCTCCCGCAAACAAAAAAAGCAGCAGGTGATAAAGCATAAAGAACGCCAGGGATCAGAGTTTTTTTTTATTGTTTTCCAAACCTTTTGTCCTTCCTTTTCCCAATAACTAAATCAAAATGTCCATTTGTTTAAAATAATTGGTTGGCAAAGCAAAACTGTCAAAGTGGTCTTTGGAAATTCTTTAATATTATACAATTAGAAACTCTGTTTTTGGGGTCATGACTCATATCATGTGGAGAGTGGAGACAAACATGAGCATTATGAATTCCTTCTCATTATATATCTGATATCTGGGCTTCTAAAGCTAAAACCACAAAGGAAATCCTAATATTTATTCACATAGTTAATGATTTTGATATGGATAACTCACATTTCCACCAAAAATGATTAAACAATTGCAGAAGCGTAACTCATCAATAGAGGCAGAAATTCAACACTTGTTTCGTACAAAAGCGGGCAAAGAAAGAGAGGAAGAAGTTTAATTTGGATATGCAAAAGTCGACAAAAAGAGAAAAAGATTTGGTGCCAGCTGGCATCCGAATCAGCAAAAGGACTGATATGGTGACCAAGAGCGTAGTGGCTAAGGATGGATCTGACGCAAGAAAGACGACCAAAAAGCAAAAGTTAGTACTAAAAAGACGCTAATGGGACCCACTGGGATCCACTTTTCTTTTGGGGAAAAGATGAAAACATTAAAAAATAGAATAGAGAGAGAGGGTAGAGTGAGAGCTTTTCACGCCGCCTTCGTTGTCTTTGCAGATTGCTCCTAAGTCCTCACAGGCCTTAGGCCCCACATATCTCTAACAACAAGAAAAAGTTCCAAGTCAACAAAAAACTTGGCTTTTCTTTTTCTTTTTTCTTGCTTTCTCTTTTATTGCGGAATTTGTTGTCATTCTGCCGCTTCTTCTTATGATTTAATTTATCGCCGCTGCTGCTAAGTGGGTCTATCTGTAATTTTTTTTCTTTTTTTTTTGTTATCTATAAAATATTTTAAGACATCTCAGTTGTAGAAAAGTACATTTAAGT
>JANITW010000002.1:18580678-18593031 GCA_027564335.1 Erythroxylum williamsii | reverse complement strand
TTTATCATCCAAAATAATTAAAACCTCTTCAGTTTGCGCAATTACTTCCTCAGCAGCAACCAATTGCAGATCAGTTTCTGCAGTTACTTCCTCAGCGACAACTAACTGTAGATCTAGATCTGGCTATTTCTTGAAGTGTTCTCTTTTGACATCTCCATTTTGTTGTAGAGTTTTGAGTGCTAAAAATTCTTGTAAGATGCCATACTCATCACAAAACTCATTAAAGCTTTTATTCTCAAATTCTCTTCCGTGATCCGATCGAATTTTCAATATGGTCAAAATTTTCAAATTCATGACCTGCACACATAGGCTTCTAAAAGCCTTGAACGCATATGATTTTTCTTTCAAAAACGATAATTAAGTATATCTGGAATAATCATCAACCCAAATTAGAAAGTACCTCATTCCACCAATGCTATCCTGTTGTGTTAGACCGACTAAATCCATGTGAATTAATTTAAGTGTTGGACCGACTAAATCCATGTGAATTAATTTAAGTATGCGAGGTAAGGTAACATGTCTAACCTTTTTAAATGACACTCTTAGCTGCTTTCCTATTTGACACGCACTGCAAATTGATTTCCTTCTCTGTTCATTTTGGCTAGACCTTTCACACCCTCCAATTTTGTCGATTTGCTGATGAGATCAAAGCCCAAGCCTTTGATGCCACAATTCAATGTCATTCTCATGAGTAGCTGACTTACACGTAGTCATGACTTACAACATGTAGCAATTGTCGACTGATCGCTTACATCTCACGATAGATTCTCCTTGTTTAGTAAGTACCCTGCATCCATCACTTGTAAATTTAACTAGCAAACCATCATCACAAAGTTGGCTTGTACTTACCAAATTGGCTTTTAATCCATCGACAGGAAGCACATTCTTGAGAGGAGACAAGCCATCCATGCATAATGTTCCTCTACCAATTACGGAAGCTTCCTTTCCATCTCTGAAAGTCACATAACCATCTATATAATTCTGATAATTAGTTAAGTAACTCAATTCCCCCGTCATATGATGTGAGCATCCACTATCAAAATACCAACCATGTTGTAAAGTTGCTTTGATTGATGTACGAACTATAAGAGCTTGTAATTCACTTCTTTTTACCCAAGTAGATTTTGGTATTGATGATTGATGTTGAAATTTTTGTGGAGAATGTATACTTTTTCGACTTTGTCTTCTTTGAAACAACATCTGTAGCAACTGATAACATCTTGGCCTTATATGCCCAATAACTCCACAAAAATTACATATGGGTATAAATGTTTGACTCTTTTTCAATGCTTCTACCTCTTGGGCTAATTTGGACATTTCAAACTTTTCTTCATTCACTTTTGAGCACTCGCCTTTATGGCCTATGCCTTCAAAATTTCCTTTTAACCTTACCGTTTTCTATCAACTTATCTAATTTTTCTGTGTCTCCATTCAACATTCTCAATCCCTTTTCAGTACTTATAAATCTTATTCTAGCTTCATCAAGCTCATCCAACGTCAACATCAGCTTCTTTTATAACTCTTGTATGGTGTTCTTCATGGAAAGATCATGTTCCTTCAATCTTTCATTCTTTTTACACGTTTTCACCTATTTTTCATACATAGCTTTGTAATCCTTGTAAATATTCCCTTTTTCATCATCTAGGCCACTTCCATCACAGTCATAATTTGATATTGGATCTTGAGCTGGATTGTTTTCGAAATTTTTTGATTTTCTCCTTTTTCGGCCTTCAGTTACTTCTTTCTCAGTTACTGTTAAGCAAGTGACTGGACTTTTGCTATGTAAGGCAACTAACGCAGCACTATTCGCTATTTCTTCTTCACTACCATATTCACTCTCGGAATCATTCTCACTTCAAGTGCTTGTGAAGGACTTTCCTTTTCTCTTCATTAAAGTATTGGCACATTCGGATTGAATGTGTCCAAAACCTTGACATTCTTGACATTGAATTCTTCTTGCCTTCCGTTCTCCCTTTTGTGTCTTAACTTGTTGTCTTGGATTGTTACTTGATGAACTTCCACCATATTGTCTAAAGTCAGGTTTGTCCTCCTTCATTTTTTTCAGCCATTTACCAAAATTTCATGTGAGTAGTATCATGTCTTTGTTTTCATCTTATTCATCTTCCACATCGTTCACATTTTTTTCCAATTTTCACCTGTAGTGCCAACCTTTTACTTCTTTCTTGCTACCTCTTAAAAGATTCATCTCAAAGTTTGTAAAGATTTCAATAACTTTTTCCAATGACAGATTATCAATGTCGTGAGCCTCCTCTATTGCTACAATTTTTAGAATAAATCTTAGAGGTAGCGATCTCAACGTTTCCTTGACTAATTTCAAGTTGGAGTATTTCTTCCCCATTTGATGAGCCTGATTTGTTATATCTCTCAACATTTCATGAAAGTCTTCAATAGTCTCATTCTCATCTATCGTTAGTTCTCTAAACCGCACAGCTAACATCTGTAGTTTTGATGTTATCATAAATTTTGACCGTTCATAAATTGTTTGCAAAGCGTCCCACTCTTCTTTTGTCGATTCACAAGTTGAAATCATTGAGAAGCGTCATTCATCAATAGCACTGAATATCGCATGCGTTGCTTATGAATTTCCCATTGCACTTTCTTCTTCAACTCTTATCCATTCAGATGGATCTTTCTGAACTGCCTCTCCTTTATCATCAATGATCATTGGATGCGTCCAACCGTGTACTACCGAATGCCAAGCTTTCGTGGCTTGAGCTTAGATGAAGACTTTCATCCATGATTTCTATGCTGGATAATTAGATCCATCCAATAGTGGTGGTCTGGTGATTGATGCACCTTCTTTGGTAGTCATGTCTGCAAAACTAGGATCTGCATCAACTTACTACCAAGTTCTGAATTGGTGACCTAACTCTGATGCCAATTTAAAAACCAAAGGGGTTAATTGTTTCGCAGACTTTCCTTAAACTTCTTTAGCACGAATAAACTTAAAAACAAGAAAACCAAAATAATAAAAACACCAGAGATTTGGTAACGCAGTTCGACACACTCTGCCTACGTTTGCGGGGCCCTCACCTAGATTAATACTTTCAGAAAAGTGCAATAGATTTACACATGATCTCCCTAGAGCAACACTGCTCAAACCTTATAATTATCTCTCAATCCCACTACCCGTGAAAGATTTTCACACCTGATAACACGACCAACTTGTGTTAACCTCATCAGAGGATTTTCCTAACTAGTATCAATCAAACGATAGTTAATATATATAAAGAAAGACAACATTCCAAGTTATTTAGCTCCTCCAAAATAGATCCAACGTTATTCGGCTCGCTTCCAAAATGCACATACAGCCGTGATTCATAAACACCTGAGACTTATTACGGTCTTCTCAATAAATCAAAACATGTGCGTCACACCACTGACTCACCAACACGTTGTACTGTTTTAAGTAAATTCACTCTCACACACACACGCTTTCTGTTGCCGCACACACACCAATCACTTCACTGTAGCTCTCACACCCAAACACATTATTCAGCTAATCTGCTCATGTGCGCCGCAAGTAGTATATGTTTCCAAGACATATAACGCACGTCACATCAGTCTTGCACACCAACATGGCAAATAGACTTCTACTCTTAATCAAAGATGTGGGCAACAATCACTGTAGAGATTCACGACAGCTGCCTTTTATTAACGTGTATGACACCAACTCAATTAATTAAAGAGAGTCCACCTTGACCACGCAATAGTAACATCCCAATTTCTCACGTGTCCCGCCATATAAATTAATTCCAACATCAACATGATAATTATATCCTATATGTCCAATTAAAATGTCAAAACTAACTAAAAGATAAAGTTAATATATCCTAACAAAGAGCAATTGATGACCCTTGCACCTATGTCCACGTGTAAATTTTTCATTACAATGAAAGCAAAGCCCTTGTGCACGCCTCTTCTGTATTTCTTCCCAGGACAATTGTTTTGCTGTAGGCACAAGCCGTGGAGGATGAACAAACTTTTGTTCCCTAATTAATTTCTCGTCTCTCATTCGCACCAAACCTATAGCCTCCTTCAATGTTTTGGGCTTGAACATACATATTTCATTAGCAACTTCAGGTCTCAACCCTCTCATGAATGTTCCTACTAGTCACTTTTAAGTCCATCCCTGGATTTGGTTGCCTAATCATTCAAATTCTCTTTGACAATCTTGCAAGGTTTCTGTTGGATTTTAGAAAGTGCCTCGTCGAAATCTTCACATTCCATTGGCTCGAACCTGGTCTAAAGTTCTGATTGAAAATTTTCCCATGTCACTTGCTACCCCTCGTCGATGTATGTCTTGCAAAGCCATTACCACCATTGGTTTGCCTCACTTTCAAGGTGGAAGGAGGCTAAATGAACTTTTTGCAAGTTCAGAGTTTCTTAATATTAAAAACATTGCTCCACCTGACTAAACCATTCAATAGGGTCGCTGCCGACAAATCTCGAGAATTCAAGCCTTGCGAGATTAGAAGAGAACGTCTGGCTTCTATCATCTACAGCCCCTTTGATTCCTTTTTGGGTGTTTGTGGGTCAACCATGGGAATTGCTAGTAAATCCTTCCCTTTGAGAGAGGACTACATCAGATAACCGGGTAATCGCTTCTTCTATTGAACGAAGCTTATCGGCAAGACCTTGCTCCATTTGACTCATTCCATCAAGCAAACTGCCTAGACCTGCTTCAAGATTCTTGACTCATTCTTTGTTCGTCGAGATGGCTCCGATACCAATTGATAGGTCCCAGTGAAAACCTACTAAAACAAATGAAAAGAGAAAAACAAATATGCAAAATTCTACTTTTGGTGAGAATAAACTAGTAACTTAAGTTGACGCTAAAAATCCCCTTTAACATTGACAATTGAAACATTTAAATACAAAGTTTGTAGCAACAACCTTAGTATTAACTACATGGAATTCTACTCCACTAACGGCTAATAGGTAACATGACCTACTAAACAACTAGATTGACCGAATCACAAGTAAAAAATTGAAGAAAAAGGTTTATCCTATGTTTCTCACATTACATGATTTACACGATCTACTTGTATCATGACATGTCAAGAGTTGGTCCCAAGTGAATGGCCATAAATATAGTTTGTCGCATTGCTTTGTTTCTAACCTTGACATCACTGAAACTTACCTAGATTTATCTACTTGACAACGTATATTAGGTTTAGATAATCTTGATATCTACCGTGATATGTTCTTAGTAGGTGCAGTTTAATGCAATATGTAAGAGAGTTTTATTCTTGGATGAGTCAGAGATGTCCTCCACGTTTACCTACCCTCGAGAATTTTGTTGTCAACTTTATGAGTTACTTTGAAGGTAAGAAGTGTTTTTTACAATTACCATTGAATCCGCTTCAACTTGAGATAGACAATTTCTGCCACGACTTAGATCTCCTAGTTTTATGCAGCCCAACAAAAGCATATATGTTTCCCCCTAACCAACTGAATGTGTTGATTCAATGTGACATCACACACACTATGGTCATGTAGTGTTGACGAAATTGAGAGGAATGTTGATATTTATTGTTAAGATATATGTTATATATCTTATTATTTAATTTTGGCATTATTAGATAATTGGACCTATAAGATAATGTAGCTTCAAGATTTACATTGAATTTAATTGGGTGATGACAACTGGACCATGGCTTAGTGTGATTAAACAATAATTCTGATTTGACTTGGATTCAAATTGATGTGGGTGTTGCACTTATGGTTGTGAAATAATTCTACACAAAATGACAGTCTATTATTATCACGTTGGTGGTATATTATGTTGGTGCGAGTCATTGTGTATTGTTGGATGGTGTGGATAAAAAATAAGGGAAATTTGCTTTGCGTGGATTTTGGTGGATAGCAGAATAAGGAAATTTGTGTTGCACGTGGGTCAAGGGCCTTTGGTGTATCCTGCGTGGAAATCTTGCAATAAAATGGGTAGTGGGCGTTAAAGTGAACATGGTGTGTCTGAGTATTATATAAGGGTGGTATAACAAAGGTGAAGAGCGTTTATTAAATACTTGAAAAAAAGCAACTACATATGGTGACTACAGTCTGTATCTAATCTCAAAAAGAAGGCTTTGCTTTAGTCATAGAACATAGGATTGTTGATGGCGATTCTTTGAAGAATTTCATGACAACTTAGCTTTCGATTGGAGTTTTGATGCCTAACAGAGTTGCTATTTATTACCAAGGAGTTGAAATGGTGCAGAAGGTATTGTGACTAGTCTACCTTGATAATCAGACGTCATGAGCTAATGTTAGTTGCCTAGCTCTCAAGATAACATTGTTGGAATTTCTTAGAGTTGTGGTTTCATGTTGGTATTTATGTGAATCAGCCTATTGTTGTTGCGACGACTTCTAGATATATTTCAGTGGAGCTTAGCCTTTCGAAAAATTGTTCTTCTCTTTTATCTCAAGTCTATTATTGTTTTATTCTTAGTTGATTAATCACTTAAGTTGTTTATTTTGTATCTTTATTATCAAATACTGTTGAGAAAAATTCTCTGTTGAGGTTAAGACGAGTTGATCATGTTATTGGATGTGAAATTCTTTCACGGAAAATGAGGTTGAGAGATAGTATCAAGAGTTGAATGGTGTCTGTTCAGTAAAATATTGGATAAATCTATTGTACTTCGGTGAAAGTATTAAGTAAGCTAGGTAAAGGCCCTACAGACGTAAATAAGGTGTGTTGAACTGCGTTATTTGTGTTAGAGACGTCCACGATAAAATTGAAAAGTTTGCGAAATTACTGTCCCTATAAGACTTTTCATTTATCACCAAGAAAATTACATGGTTTTGTAATAGCTTTTTCGAGAAGATCTTTTACATGGTTTTGTAATAGCTTTTTCGAGAAGATCTTTTAACCAACCATATTGAGAATTACTGTATACTGTATACAAGTAATACCAACTAATATGGCACTACAATTAATCAAGTTTATGGCAAAACAGGATATAAACACAACCAAAATACTTGGAATTAAACTTCACAGTAACTAAATTGTTCGTCACTCAAAAATAATGAACAGAAGGTTTTAATGTTGTCCAGCGGCACAATCTGCTGCTTGGACTTGTAATAACCAAGTCAGGGATAGCTTGTTCCTTTTTTTAAGTTTTTCAATTGCTTTAAATTTGCAGCAGCTGACGCAAGTGATAAGGTTTTTGTTCTCCAGTTTTAAGGTCAACCGCACCAAAGTGCTTCATGGTATTTGTGTTTTTTTACAATCTTATTATTTGAATTTAGCATAATAGATGTTTGTCATTTGTGGAAAATTAAAAGTCAATTTTATATACCTTAATGACAGTAAAAAAAAACTTATTATAAAGACCTGCTACAAAATTTTAGTTGAATAACACTTTTGGGAAGAATAAAATCTAAGGTGCCTTTTGCAGTAATTTTTAAATCCAAGCGCTTCACGCTAGCAAAAATACGGTAAATAGTTGTTTTTCTATAAATTAATCCCTTTGATTACTCTGAAATTTTACCAAGAGTTGCTGAACCTCAAACGTCAATGTTGAAAAGCATTGAAGTAAACTATGTCACGCCATTTAACAAATAAATCTTTTGGTGTACCAAAATGAGTCTTATGCTGGAAGTTCCCCTTTCCTTTACCCTCTTCATACATATACGTGTAGAACGAAGATTAAAGAAATCATTAATGTTACTCTTTTGTTCTCGAGTCGGTTGCTTTCATAAATTTTAAAAAAAAAAAGTAATGGACCAACATTCCACTAGTAAAGTGACAAGCTTACGGAGGTCCAAGGAAGAAAGAAAGTTGTTGGTCAATACCCTCAAAGAAGAAAAATACAGAATCCAAAAACGAAGGATTTTCATCCGTTTCAAACTATTGGTTGGGGAAAGTACTTCATCCTGAATATAACCAAAATCCAACCATCTATTTATATGTCTATGTTATTTTACAATGCTCAAGTCAAAGCTATTAATTGATTGGAAAAAGTGAAAACAGAGCTATCAAAATTCAAAAGACCCACGTAACTCTTTAATTAAATTGTACGCACGTTTCTGTCCACCCAGCAAGTTGATGAGCGACGAGAGGACCAACTTGGCACCAATCAAAAGTTCCAAGGACCACAAGATTTATGGAACTTGTCCTTATCCTGGATGTCGCTCATTAACCTTCTGCAATTTAGTTTTTTTTTTTTTTTGTATAGAAAATGCAAATAACCCCCGTGGCTTTTCATTTCAGTTACCTAAATAATTCAAAGACAAATCTATGGAACTGAAAGAAAAACATAACTCTCCGTCTCCCAAACCAACCGCAGCAAGCTAACCCCACAAATTCGTCGGAGAACGTTTAGTACTAATAACGCAATCGTGAAATTGTGAATGAGTAGCACCACAAGCCAATTTGCAAGAAATGTCCAAATTGGATGTGACAATAGGCAGTAGCTTGTTAGCCACTGCTCGAACCGTCTGAATCGACACTTGTTAAGCAGACATAACTCGAATGCTATAGACTACCTAACAGCTTCCATATTTACCGAAAATTTACCTTACGATACTTGTTAGGCAGGCATAACTCGACCGCTATAGAGTACCTTACAGCATCCATATTTACTGAAAACTTAACTTACTGTTTTTAAGTAATAATGGCATCAAAACACGTGGTTGTAATTGTAAACCAACAGTCTATTCTCAGGTTGTTGTTCTAGACCTCTGGGAGTTTGTGTACTAAACCCCCTGCACACCAAAAGCCCCCAACAACCTTAGAGACAAAAAACAGAGGTAAATGGCTAAAAGACCAACCCCAAGAAACCTATCTAACTTCATGTTCTTCCTTGGCAAAATCACCAGCACCCAGAGCAGGCCACCAATTGAGAACCCCAGAGTCTGGACGAGAGAAGGGTCTTTAGGAATCACGTAAGATCCTGGATATTTGGACCATGACTTGATAACTAGTGGTGTGCCTAAACCCATTAAGGTGTTAAACAGGGGACCAGCATAGCACCCGGATATAGCAACTTGGGTCCCATCTGGCCCACCGTGCATAGCCATTGCACCGTTGGCTATTAAGTCTCCCAGCGAATTCCCCCATGCCAAAACAGTAAGCCCAAGAACAGAAGGGTTAATCCCAAGTATGTAACCAATTGAAACCAACAAAGAAACTAAATCTTCTGCAATTATATACGTCCATATTACACTCATTGAGAAACTACCAGCAAGCCAAGGGAGTAAGCACTTCTTTGGTGGACTGGACTTGTCCGTGGTCATATATGCTAGATTGCCAAGAACAGCACCAATCAGCACTCCTGTCATATAGGTCACTATGGAGCTCCTGGAAAGCAAAGTTTTTTGGCTCTGGGTGTTGATTAGTGCTGCCACTAAAAGTGGTGCCATTGTCACAGAGCTTACTGCTAATGGCTTGGACCATCTCTCCTCACTGACCACTGGTATGGTCAATTTTCTTGGCAAGGAGAGCGGTAATTCCAAGACATATAAAATCATATCCAGGGAACAGCAAGAAGATGGATCAACATTGAAAAGCGTCTGTTGCTGATGCTCTGAAGTTCTGTTCTTGTCTGCTGAAATTTGTTTTTCCTCATCGGCATAACCAAGTAATGGTATGCCCATGTTCACAAAAGTGTCCTGGACATCCACTTTCTTCTGATTTCTGTAATGGAGGTGCATGATACAGACGACGCTGACATAAAAGAAGTATATAGAAAGAAAAGAAATGGAACCCCACAAATTAATTTGGCCCCTAAGGATGATCAAAAGAAGGGAACAGAGTGTGAACAGAAAGAAGCAAACATCTCTAATGAAGCTAAGCTTGTCAACTGATATTTCTTGAGAACTGATCACTATACTTATAACACCAACTACAAAACTAGACACGAAAAAAGCCCCACCCAGAATGCTGTTTAGTCCAACATCGCTGTCAGACCGAGTGAAAGCAACAATACTGGCGAAAACATCAGGCGCACCATTGCCTAGCGAAAGCAAGGTGACTCCTGCAACTGTTGGAGAGAGTTTCAGGATCTTGGACAAGCTTTCTAATGAGAAACAGAAGAAATTTGCAGCTGTGTCCCCTAATAGATAGAACATAACAAGAAGCCAGATTGACAAAACAACTTGGCCAAGAACTGGAAATTGCCCACAGGTGCAGTAATAAATCTGGAGATAGTTTATGTACCCTTTAGGCTTGCAGCTGACATCCGACTTCACATACAGACACTTGGACTTATAATCTGGATGCTTATCAAGTTCAGCGCATCTACTGCTTTTGATTGATTCTTCAAGTAATGAAGAACTGCTGGTGCTGGTTTTTGGTTCATTGGATTGATCAGGGAAGTGTAAGGTTAGGATATAGAAAATGCAGAGGAAGAGAAAGGAGGCGTTGAGGAAAAGAGTAAACTTCTTGGGCTGAGAGATAGAGTTGAATCTTGCCATTCAAAGCAGGTAGTGAAGATGCTAAAGATGGGTGTCGATAATGAGTTAATTCTTTAGAACTACTGGTGGAGAATATGAACCATTTTTCTTGCTGGATGCTAAGGGAGGACGAATTTTCAATAGCAACTAAAGAGTTTGGGACAATAATTAGACAAGATATTGAGAACAGATGTGTCAATGTCTCCAAATCAAACAAAAAAGTTCTTATCCAAATTTAACAGGAAATCATGCAACATTAAGCAATTTATTGCATCAGCGTATTAGGATAAAATGACTGTGTGTACGGTTGGTGGGCACAAATAATAAATGACCCACTTGAGGAGTTGCACTATCATGAAGATTGAAGAGCATGGAACTACTAGATTCTACGGTCTACAAATTCTAGTCCCTGAAGTCTGTACAGCAGGTTTCTTACTGAAGCTGTAGCCGACTAACGTGTACCTCTAATGTGTCCATTGGAGGAATCTTCCCATTAGTTGGGACAAGAGATAATAAAGGGTGGAAACTGGAAGAGTTGGACATGGGTGGCATGAGCGATGCTTAAAAGTTGCATGGCTTGGAAAGTTGTGTAGTTTGGAGTTTGGACTACAAAAAGGCTTTAACTATTCATGTCTTGTTTCAAGAAACTTCCTGAATTATACTTATATTTATTAAAGAAGGTGTATGGTTGCCCAAAGTTTGTCCTTTTTTTTGGTGACTGGCTCTTGTTAATTAACCCAGTGGCTTCATGTCCTTTGCTTGGTGACTGGCTCTTGTTAATTAACCCAGTGGCTTCACATTCACGTTTCTGTCCTTCGGAGATTCAAGCCCCCCAGTGACACAACCATGACGTAAAAAATCCAATTTAAATCCTCAATTATCCTAAAATATTTATAGCTTTTATAGCTACCACATGTATTTATCCTTGTAAACTTATAACTTCAATATGATCATAATTGGTATAATGTAGTGGAGCCATTATAGTACATTATCGATACCATTTGTCTGGTTATGCGAAAAAATTTGCAAGTATGGAGCCATTATAGTACATTATCGATACCATTTGTCTGGTTATGCGAAAAAACTTGCAAATATATATATTCAAAAAATATAAATATGAATAAAAGGCTTCTGTTATTAAAAAAAAGCATTAATAACGTTGAATTAAGTAGGAAAAGGAACACACAACATAAGAAAATCGAATAATAATATTATTTCATCTAAAGAATCCATAAACTACTGGTTTAAAGGTTTAATAATTTTAACACATGTAAAGAAAATTAACAAGGATGATAATCTTATCTAAAATAAAACAAATGATTGAAGAAAGTTGAATATTTATTTTAAAAATTTTGGTTGTTATTTATTAGTGATCATCACTATTATAACTAATAAAATATATTTTTTAGTAAAATATAATATTTCTTTATTTAATAATAATAATTAATAATGACTATCGGATCATCAAGTTTGATGTTGAAATGTGAAGTAATGGCCTTAATGACACTTCCGATGTTGAACTTTGTGAAGAGGGTACCAATCAATACATGTAAAGGTTTAGAGGTTGATGAAATATCTCATGCTAGAGGGCTTGACATTGAAGGTTTTGATGGTTTTGCAAGAGTTTGTTTAAATAACGAACAAGGCATTTTGAAGACTTTTCAGTAGTCAGTAGCATCAGAATAGAATTAAGTGTTATACGTAGATCGTGTGATTGTATGTATGAGTCACGTTAAACGCAGATCCCACTACAAGAAATAAGTTATTTACCGACGGATAATTCTGTCGATAAAGGAGTAATTTCTGTCGGTTGAATTAATTATCGACAGAAATTGAGGACGGACAAAATCGTTGTTAAAAGGACCGTAGTTAAACTTACCGACGGGAATATTCCATCGAAAATTTACCAACGCCACAAAATATATTACCAA
>JANITW010000002.1:18531263-18541319 GCA_027564335.1 Erythroxylum williamsii | reverse complement strand
TTACTATTTTCCTTAAATTAGGAAAGTTTTTACTTTCCTAATAGTTTAAAAAAAGAAACCAAACACAATAATTTAAAATTCAGGAAAAAGATTACTTTCCTGATCAAGATTCCATGGCAACCAAACAGGGCCTAAAGGATTTTAAATCTTTTCTGCAGTTGTAGTTTCTTCTTTGTTTTTAATACCAATAATAAATATAATTGCTGCAAAAGGTGAAAAATTAAGATGGATATTGACATTCTTAATTTCAAAACTTGTTAGTTAGATGATAGCTATTCAGTTCTAGGATTTATTATATTTTAATTACACCAAGTTGGATATTCTTTTTTCAAGATAAACACATTAATATATTAAAAAAGACTTGCCGTTATCAATATTTATATATTAATCACTAGTATATTAAGTTGATCATTATTGCAAAAAATTAATCATAATAAATTTATTTTACAAATGAATTTTAACTGTAACGTTTATGCTATAATATTATAACATTATGAACATTTAAATTTTTATAAAAATTTTATAATTTCAGTGTTTTTCTCTCCACCCATTTTAGGAAAAGTCCAAGCCCTGGACTAAAATAACGGGCCTGTCCGATGTTTAAAGAAACTAAAAAGCCCATAATCCATGAGGCCCACAGGGAAACCACGTTTACAACACAATACCTTGGCGCGTTCCAAACGGATAAACTTGTTTTTCCTTCTACTTCTTTCACTGCCTCTGTCTCTCCCCACTCACCTGGAACTTTACACTCTCTTCAGTTTACAATGCTAGCTAACCCTAGCAGCCTCTACACCAGGCCTCAGTTTCCACTGAATTCTTCATTTCTTCTCCCCAACTGTCGCTGTAAACTCTCTCACTCGCGGAATTTCAATCTCCCTCCCGCTTCAAGAAATTCCAGGTTCTGTTCGTTCCTCTCCCGAAAGCATACTAAGAGGTTTCGGTTTGGAGCTTTAGAAGAACAGGAAGTTTCAGAGACAGGTTTTACCGATGGCCCGCAGTTCTTTCCCGACACTGTCTCCGTCAAAATCCCGTTCGGAGATAGAGAGGTCGGCTTTGCTTTTGGAAATACGGATGACATTTCCTTAATTCTTTAAGAATCAGTTGAAGCATTGTTTTTAGTTTTTATTGGTGTATTGTGCTTGGTATGCTTCTGTAATCGATTGTGTATTCCTTTGGTTTTATCTTTTATTTTTTTAGATTTTGGTTGAGACAGGCTACATGGGAAGACAAGCTAGCGGTGCTGTCACAGTTACTGATGGAGAAACAGTAAGTTCCAAGTTACGCAAGTGCAGTTAATGTCCTCTTCAGTTGACGTCTAATGTCAGTCAATGTGGGATACTTGGGCAGCTTTAATAAGCAGCAGCTTCTTCTGAACTGGCTTAGGAATTTGTAAAGTCTCTTTGTAGGCATTTGCTATGTTGTATATGTTCATAACAAATAAGGGCAAAACTACATATGATGCTCTTTGAAAATGCTTTCCAGTAGTGGGTCATTGTATTTTTGAGGGCTTTATGGTTGCTAGCCATGGGAACATTATCTGGAAAGTAGTGCTTACTCTGTGAGGCCTAGATTCATGTCTGAATAATGGCCGTTAGAAGTTCTTAATTCCAAAACATTTCAAATGCTTATATGTTGCAACAACACCAAGAATCAGTTGCTATGATATGAGTTATTGCAACTTAAGTGTCGTCATTACAACCGCTATCCTAATGTGGAGTGTTAGAGGAACTCATGTAAGTTTTAGGTAATTCTTTCAGTTGTGGAGGTCATGAGTTCATGTTACGGTTTTATGAATTTTACTGATTTAAAAACATTTAATTTGCATCAAGGTTGAAACCGGTAATGCAGGCCTAAATGATCTGGTTTATTTGTTTTCATTTTACCTTTCAATTTTTTGTTTGTTACTTTTAAGCCTTTCTACCATCTGTGCCACTTTCTGTTTTTCTTTTCCATATAGTTGTATTTTCAATCTTACCAGTGATCCTGACTTTTGATTTCCACGGTAATATTTATTGATCCACTGGGACAATTGTTTCTCAGATTGTCTACACAACTGTTTGTTTGGATGATATCCCTAGTGAGCCTTCTGATTTTTTCCCTCTTTCTGTAAATTATCAAGAGAGGTTCTCGGCAGCTGGTAGAACCAGGTAAGGTGCAGCAGGTTTTTCCTACTCCTGTAATCCACACCACACTAAAAAAAAAGCTAATACTGTGCATGAATTTGCTTCTTCTTTAGTGGGGGCTTTTTCAAAAGAGAAGGGAGGGCGAAGGATCATGAGGTACCAGCAGCCAAGCTTTTAAACGTACTTAGTATTGTTTGAGACGATAGGCTGAATAAATTACGTTAATTGCTGACTTTGCTTTAAGGCTTTACATTCAGTTCATGCTACTTAATGTATCCATTTTGTCCAACAAGTTTTTTGAGGTTAATGAAAAGTTGTGTTGAAAATCTGTGTGCAATTGACAACATATTTTATGTCTAGAATTGAAATTAATTTCTGGAAACCTGCAGCTTAATGTTCATTAATCTGCTTATTGCAAAGCAGAAAAATGTGCTGTCATTCTTTTAAAAATTGAGTAAGGTAATTATAACCAGTTCGGAATATGATAGCATGGGTTTTGGTTTTTATGTTCCCTGTAATGATATCTAATTGATCTACTTTATTCTGGAAATTGAGACTACATTATCCAAATTAATTATGTTTAATGAATCTTCTGTAGTGCACCCATTAGTGAAAATTTATCTTCTATCACAATGGTGTTTTGGCCATTTTTAACTTGTGAAAAGGATACTCTGTTCTATGAGTATTTAGGTTTGTTTCTCTGTATTCAACGTAATGAAATTCTTCTGATCTGATTACATAGAAGTTAATCTTGTCCCTTTCCCCCCATCTTGAATAAATATGTCACTTGATCTCTTTACTTGACCTGATTGAGTTATGATAGAAAAAAGTAGTTGATATCTTGTTTTTATCTAGCTTTTAATGCTTGTCCCAAATATGTGGTAGTATTCCTCCCACAAGTTCTCATGCTTTCATATGAAACTTAGCCATTTGTTCCCACTTGTGTTTTATATAATTGTATATCTATTTGTTTGCCTTTGTCTAGGTTCTCATTTGTAGATTGATTGATAGGCCTCTACGACCAACTATGCTTAAAGGCTTCTACCATGAAACTCAGGTTCTATCTTGGGTAAGTTATCAGATTTTCTTGAAAGAATCAGATACGCTCATGTCACTTGTTATTACTATGGATTATCTTAGTTCATTTAGACCCATAGCCATATATGGAAGCCACTTTTCTATTAGCTACTTTCATCTTAATTCATTAATCACTATTTTTGGATGAATCACCTTTTCAAGAGGAGATATAAATATCACCTTTGCAATTTAAAGAAGTTTTGCAGAAGAAAACTGTGGCATATTTTAACTTCCGTTTTCCCAAAAAGGGCTGCTATTGGGTTTAAAACCTCATACCAGCTTAAACATTTGACAACTCTAGTAGAAGATGCCTTCTAAGCAATAAATTTTGATTTGACTGAAATTAGATAGTCTTTGGTGGCAGAAATTTCAGGAGAGCTGCTATATATGGATAGGTTATGGTACTTTGACTAGTTAAGTGCTAGGTATATGTTTGGAAAGGTAATGTATGGTGAGTGCTCTAGGAAGAATAGACTATTGTATCAGAATAGTTGCTAAGACCCACAAAATATATAAATTTTGGTGGCTATACTCACTACTAAAAGAAATTATCACACCTTCTAATTCGAAATTCAAGGTTATAAAAAATTTTTCAAGATCTATTTGTTGAAAGGCTAAGCGCTCGCTCACACACACACACACACGCACATGCATACGCACATACACACGCATATGCACATTCCTTTTTTATTTCTTTTATAAACTCTAAGCTTTTTTGCATCAATTCTCGTTGACTTGTGTGAAGCCAATCCTTGACGTAGAATTGGAAAATATTAATCATGTAGGTATGGATTCAACTTTTGTAATTCAAATTCTAAAACCCAAGTGTTATTGGAAATTGATCTTCCTTTTCATTTGACAAGAAACTATTGATATCCATTAGCTCTTGTGACTACTATTTGTTTATCAAGAACATCCTCTGTCTCCTCTTTAAGATAAAAAATGGTTGGAGTTTTCACAATTGCAGTAGGAGATTGTGTACCATCATGTCCATAATAAATAGTTAAGTCTGCAACATTAAAGATATGACTAATTCCCATGTCACTTGGTAATCCGAAAACATACATTTGCAATTTTCTTCTTGAGGATCTTAGAAGGTCTAACACTTTGCGAATGAAATTTCTTATATTTTCCTTTTGAAAATGCTCTGGACGAATTCTTATCGTCACCATATCTCCTTCATTGAATTCTACCAGTCGATCATGGTAATCAACATGTTCTTTATAAGTGAAGTTGTTGATTGTTATCTTTCTTTATACCTCATCAAAGATGTTTCTTATGTATTGTGTAAAACTTGCAACTTCATCACTAACTTGTGTTGTTTGTGATAAAGGAACTAAATCAATAGACTTCCTTGGTTGAATACTTTAAACTATTTGAAAATGACTCATACTAATTGACCTATTTATAAAACTATTGTATGCAAAGTCTGCCATAGAGTTAGGTCCTAATTATTAACATTGTCCCCAACCAAGCATCTTAACAAGTCTACCAAGCTTTTATTAACCACCTTTGTTTATCCATCGGTTTGGAGATGGAACGAACTTGAAAACTGAAGCTTAGTGTTCAATATTATCCATAGAATTCTCTAAAAAAAGCTCACAAACTTTATATCACAATCAAAGAAAATGGTTAAAGGCAATTCATGGAGACATACAACCTCTTTGAAGAAAAGCTTAGCAATGTGGACATCATAAGTCTTGACCATTGTATTTCCAGATGTTTCATAACAAAATCACATAGCTTCTCTACCACATAGGCATTAAGAACATGTGTATCGTTGCCTCTTGTATCAAATGCATTAACTTGCCATTGTTGGTTAATTTTGACTTTGCAAGTGCACTCACAACTTCTTGTATTTCTTATGTTTTGTTAATTTCGTATCTTCTTTCAAATCTACTTCTCCTTCATCACCCACTATAACATAATCTTTAACATCCCATTTTGTTGTTTTCATTGACATCATCAAGTTTTGAGTCAATAAGCTTTGGCCCTTTAGTTTAGTCATATTTCCACATTTTTCATAGTTTGTTAGGATGTTAGCTTCCTTTTTCACATTTTAGTCTCTACTTTCCATTTTCTTTCCTAGTATTAGGGAGTTAGTTTTTTCTTCTTGTATTAGTTTTTTCTTCTTGTATTTAAGGGGTTTTAGCTAATACAGAAGGTAGTTGAGAATTTCATAACAAGTCCTCTTGGGTACTTTTAAACGCAAGAAAGTTCTCAGTTTCTTCAGCACCTAAACTAACACCATAAGACGTCATAGGATACCATCCTGTCACCCCCTAGAACCTGTTAACCCCAATCCCTCTAGACATACTAGCCGACTCATTAACTCGTTCCGTAACTCATGACTATAATAACTTGGTATTAGAGATGGGAGTTATGGGAGACACTATCCAACAACAACTCAACCAATTGTTATAACTGTTCCAAGAAGAGCGGGTTCCAACATTGCCCATTAGGAAGCATTGTTCGCTTGCTTAGATGAATTCTCCCATGACCTATTAGTCGCTTAGGGATCACCAGCTCTAATGGAAGACAACAATAGTAGCTAGTCTCATAAGGGAAAGGTAATAAAGAGGGTGTTTGGCTCAGAATCCTTAGGAGGAGGGAGCATTGTTCCCAAATTAACCAAGCTATATTTTCCCACTTCAATGGCCAAGATGCCCTCAAGGTTGGCTGAGTCATTGTGAGCACTTATTCCATCACTAGCAAACCCTAGGTGAGGAGAAGGTTAGTCTTGCCTCCTTCCATTTGCAAGGCAATGCCCATATTTGGTTTTTTCAGTTGGAAAATGACATGCCTCAGTGTATTTGAGAGGAATTTTCCCAGCAATGTCATCTGTGATTTGGGCCACCGTTGCAGCAATGAGATTCAGTGATGGATTATCAAGAGAAGTTTGAGTAGCTCGTTCCTAGGGTCAGAACCTTGACTCAAGCTCAAAAGCTCCACGTCAATGACCTTGCTGATTATATTGATGTTGAGGTGGAGTTGCACGGTCCATTTGACCTCACAACAACAATGAGTATGTCAAGGCTATAAGAGTGCAAGGGCCAAGCTAGCGAGGGATTTCTAAGTGAGGTACGACGAATTAACCTATTGATTTATTACGTAACTCTCGTTTCCAGGTTGTGAGACAACTAGCCAAGGCTGAGATGGAGGAGAGACGTCTTAAAGGCCTCTGCTATAATTGTGGCGAGTTGTACGTGAGAGGCCATCGATGCAAAAAGCTCTTTAGATTGAGATGGTCAAAAATGAAGAAGTTGAAGCAGCTATGGAAGAAGCCTCGAATCATGACCTGCCAGAGATATCACTAAATGCTATCATTGGCACTAATCCCCACAAACTATGCGGTTGAAGGGCACTATCCTTGGGCATCCCGTTTGGGCCTTAATCAATTTAGGCAGTACTAACAACTTTATCGATGCAATTGTCTCCTCCGCCAACCTGCTTGTACAAAATCGTGAGGGTTTGTGACTAATGATGGCAAACTGTGAAAGGATTAGAAATTCAGGAGAAAGCTGAGGAGTCCCACTTAATTTGTTTATTTTATCCCTAAGTGGGGTTGACTTGGTGATGGGTGTTAATTGGCTAAAAACTTTGGGACCTATTTCTTGGGATTTTATGGCATGCATGTGCCTTTTACTAACTATGGAAGACAGGTAGAATTACAAGGCATCGAGAATCATAAGGCACCATAATTGCACTTTAGCCACCAAAGATAATCATGACCAGGCCGCACAGAAACTCCTCGAAAAATTTGCTTCAATCTTCTAGAAACCTGTAGGCTTTCCACGTACAAGAAGGTGTGACCATAGGATAACCCTGGAGCTAGGGGCGAAGCCTGATGGTAGTTCTACCCTATCAATATCCCTATGTTGAGAAAGCAGTAGTAGAGAAGCAATGTTTGGCATGTTACAATAGGGAATAATTCAACCTAGCCGGTCACCCCATTCTCCTCACCAGTACTACTTGTTACTAAGTATGATCAAACCTGTGGCTTCTGTGTTGATTACAAGGGATTGAATGCCAAGACTATCAAAGATAAATTCCTCATTCCTGTAATTAATGAGTTTCTAGGAGAGTTATTTGGAGCCAAATATTTTTCCAAAATGGACCTATGTGTTGGGTACCCCCTTTAGTTTAAAGATTACAAGGATTCTGGAACTGAATTACAGATCTTTTCTGGGATCTAAGCAATATTCAACCTTGGCCAGCTGTACCGATGAAAGAAAGTAGTTTAATCATTTTGAAAACAAGGATGCAAAAACTTTAAGTGAAGTGTTTTTCTTTTCTGGGGATTTGAGAATCATTCAACCATGGTCATCTATATCTATATCAAGGTATAATTTTGATATGCTCTCTGAAGTATTAAAAAATTTTAGTATTGCTTGGGCGTGTTGGTTGCTTCTGACCTTGGTGTAGCAGCTGATTGATCTACTATTATGAATTTCATATGTTGTCATTTCTCATCTGCTAGTAATTATTATACATGATAGTCAGAATCGGGAACTGGACAATGTTTCTCTATTATTACTGTCTTTTTCTTTAGGCTTGCATTTCAGCTTACAAAAAGTCACTATCTCCTCATTGTCTCAGGTCTTGAGCTATGATGGGTTGCATCCTCCTGATGCTTTGGCAGTAACAGCAGCTGGAATAGCAGTGTAAGTTACAATGCAAAGTAGTTACTGTTTGTGAAGCATTGCAGAGTTCCATTTGTTGTTAGATAGTTAAAAGTGAAACTCAATTACTACAGAGCTCTTTCAGAAGTGCCAAATACAAAGGCAATTGCAGGAGTTCGAGTTGGACTTGTTGGGGATAAGTTTATTGTGAATCCAACAACTAAGCAGATGGAAGAGTCCGAACTGGATTTACTTCTGGCAGGAACTGACAGTGCAATATTGATGATAGAGGTAATCTCTTAATATAACTTGAAAACTTTCTTGAACAGGAATTCTTTCTGGAAAAGATCATAGTTTTCGTGGCAGACATTGAATTATGTTATCTGGAGTAATTTTAGGGTATTAATTGGTGCATTAGGGGGGGTTTTTATATTGATGGAATTGGACTCCATCTCTAAACAATTCCACACATGGTTTAATGACTTTATTCATCATTAGTGCTTTCCACCCAGAAGATATGCACAGATTTTAGAAAGTCAAAATAGTTGATGAAATGCTTCACTGTAATCCAGTAATGAAGATTTTGGAAATTTTATTTTTTAAAGTTGGGATTCTTCTTCCAAATGCATATCAAATTGCTCTCTCTTTATATAATCCACATGAAATGGTTGAATGAATGATCTTCTTAGGTCTTCAGTTTATACTAGGAACCATTGACTAGATACCTTGAGTGCTTAGAATAAGTTCAATTAATGAGGATTGGATTAACCAAACATCAATAAGAGAGAGCAAATGGAACAGAACATAGGTCTTGACTTTCCAAGTAGCATTGCATTCAAGAAGCACCTTGTTGCGCTTCCTCTCAATGATTATTGTTAAGAATAACATTCCCCATTGTTGGGCCTTACCCAACAGTATAAGCTTTTGGGTTGACGTTAAAATAAACCTTGAACCTTGATTGAGTTGGAACAAATAGTATACTAGTTAATAGTTAATTCTGTTAACAATTTAACACTAAGAGAAAAACTTTCTTTTTTTGTGAGAGGACAATGAATAATAACCTGTGAAATTAGATAATAATGTTATTCTTTCTTGTGCATTTGCTTCCATTTGTCCTGAAGTGAACCTGTTCCTGCCTAAAATCATTTCTAACATTTCCATGAGGACTGAAAAAGATAGAGCGGTGAATCTATGTTAGTGTTATTGTTTGCCTACATAAGTATAGATTAACTTGGATCCAACTAGCTAGATATCTGGAAAAATGCTTAAATCTTCATGAAGCAGTTCTTTTCTGCAGAAAATTGGTTAATTGGTTTCAGCCAAATTCTTCATTAACAGTTATTGTATTCTTCGCTTTACTGACTCAAATGTCGTGGAACTTATTATGTTAGCAAAGATCTCCATGTTCACTTGAATATGTTTGGTAATGGTTTGACATTAATCGACTATAAAAAAGTTGAATTGTGTACAACAATTGCTGGCCGTTATCTTTGATCTAATACATAGATCTCATATTCATCACCTGGTCCTGTGCAGGGTTATTGCAGTTTTCTTCCAGAAGAGAAGTTGCTTGAGGCAATTCAAATTGGGCAGGTTGTTTATCTGATTTGAGTGTGTTGCGTTTCTGATATTGCATGTTTTGCAACCTTTAAGCTATCCTAATTGTCTATTTTAGTCTAGAGGGCAATTGTTTGTGGCTGTGAAGTGTAGAGGGCAAGTATTTGTGGCTTTCCACTACTTTCACCGTGCAGTAATTTATACATGCTTTCACATGCGTGACCATGTATGGTTGTGAGAACTACCATGTGGCATGGAAAGTGAAATTCAATATTGGACAATATGGACATGAAAGTTTCGAACATCTCCTTCGTTTTGCTCTACTTGCTCTGTAATTGTCATGTCATGAAAATTTTCACACTGAAAGGTCTGTGTCGTACTTGCTTGAACTAATTCCTAGTAATCAACCTTTTGTTTTGTATACACTAAGTTTACTTTGGTTAGAAGCAATAACGTGAATCAGTAGTACTGATTGAGGGATCATTTGACCTTGCGTGGTACATATATTGTTAGGATCTACGGGGGTGAGGGAGAGAATTGTTCTAGAAGGAAGGACAGGGGCTAGGATGGTATTCGCGCAGAAAAGAAAGAGAGGGCCGTGGGGAATGAAGGGAATAATGTCAGAGTTAGTTAGAATGGGAGGGCACGAGGAACAACCGAATGTACTAGGGGCC
>JANITW010000002.1:18520694-18531163 GCA_027564335.1 Erythroxylum williamsii | reverse complement strand
CGTGGGGAATGAAGGGAATAATGTCAGAGTTAGTTAGAATGGGAGGGCACGAGGAACAACCGAATGTACTAGGGGCCAACTAGGATAAAAAGAAGGGAGCAGAGAGAGAGAGGGCATTCGGGAAAGAAGCAAGAGTAAAAGTATTGTGACAGAGAGATTTAATTCTCTCTGAGGAGCTTATACAGCTCTGGGTACAAGGCACTCATAGTGAATCACCTTGTATTTGCCTTATACGGCTATTATTATCAATATCAGTATAGTAAAACTCTAGCATATTCGGCTAGAGTTCTATCATATATTCACTAATAGACATCTGAAAAGTGAGCACATAAAGAGGACTTGAAACAAATAGCAGAAAGTTGCTACTTCTCTTCCAATTATGGCACTTTGCATCAAGAGGATATTCCCATATCAGTGGGGAATGGGGCCATGTACCGTACTTATTCATGTTTTTCTTGGAGGTGATTTGATTAATCCATGACATCCTGTTATGCTCATGTATGTGTGAGAGTGTGCTTCTGCTCTTCCCCCGTTTCTCTCTCTTTTCTATATTTTTCACTGTTAACATTATTCTCACTTTGTTGCGTAAGAAGAGTCTATTATTAACCAATTCTTTGAATTATTCTTTTGAGGAAATCGAATATTAACTTGTTGCTTGTTCATTAAAAGCCAGGATGCAGTATGTGCCATTTGCAATGAAGTTGATGCTTTGGTGAAGAAGTGTGGAAAGCCAAAAATGTTTGATGCAATCAGATTACCGCCCCCTGTGCTCTATAAACATGTAGAGGTACTTTGAGATCTCTTTGCTTCTGATCTTGTGTTCATCTAGTTTTGTGGCTAAAGTTTGGGTTGATCGTTGAATGTTACTTCTCCAGTACATGTGGTGCTATAGTCCAGTGTTTTTGTACAATTTCTGTGATAAAAGATAGAACGCTAAATGCTCAAGTTTTTCATGTCACCGCGGATATGCAGGATGTGCCAGAAATTTTGGGCACTCTGTTTGACTGATCTTTTGCCTGTCAAATAGGCTTGTATATCTTATGTGCATGCGTGCCGTATTTTATTGTGCTCCCAGAGTGTCTGTTGCTACCTGAGATTCACAAATGATAATGTTTCACAGCCTAAGAGGAAATTCAGCATTATGCACTTAGGCAGACCCTATAAATATGACAGTTCATAAGTTAAACATGTACCCTTGTATCAAAAGGATTTGTTTGGAGCATGATAACTTTTTATCCTCACAACTATTTCCTGTAATATTTTCTCTGTTCCTTTGGGTTTATGCTATCAGTTACCCCTATACTTCTACTTAGAGTATGGTGTTCTATCTAATTAAGTTTACTTCTAGTATAATTGTTGTTATATAGTTATCTTTTGCATGACTTGGACAGGAAATCTGTGGTGATGAATTAGTGAAAGCGCTACAGATTAGGAGAAAGATACCAAGAAGGAAGGCTCTTGCATCTCTGGAAGAAAAAGTCCTGAATATACTTACAGAGAAAGGGTACATAAGCACAGACCAAAATTTTGGAACGAGTGAAACAGTGGCAGAGATGCTTGAGGATGAAGATGAGGATGAGGAAGTTATTGTGGATGGTGAAGTGGACGAAGGTGATGTACACATAAAACCTATTTTACGAAAATCTCCTCCAGTGGTGAGTATTGGTTTCTGTTATTACCGTTTTATCACGTGTCATTTGTATAACTTCTCTTTCTTTTTGTTGCACGTTTTTAACATCTTCTCTGCATTGTCCTCCTTAAGCTGTTCCTCGAGGTAGATGTGAAGTTGGTTTTCAAAGAAATCACATCCAAATTCCTTCGTAGGCGTATCGTGGAGGTATGAGATCTGCCTAAGTAATGGTTGAGATGAGGAAATCTAAAGCTAGTCTGTCCAATCTTTGGAAAATTTTACCTTTTAACCTGAGACTTGACTTACAAAGTGTATTCAACTATTTGGGGGAAAATTTAGAAAAGGGAAAGGAAATGATAATAGAACAGGAAATTGGAGTAAAAAGGAAAGGAAGCTTATTATCTTATTTATTGGTTTATATGGGGGAAGAAGGAAAGATGAAAGGAATGATTCCACCAGCATTAGAGCTTCTGCCCCATGTTATTTTATGTGTTTAACTTTTCTTGGCGGAAACTTTTTTTCAAATTTTCATTTATTGGGAAATAAAATGTTACATGTAACTTTCAACATATGATTTCTTTTTTCTGTCCTTTAATTTTGGACCTAGCAGCGGAAAAAAAGTAATGGTTATATCTGTTTCCTTTCTAGTTTTATTCTGTGTAAATCCAAGAGTTAAGACTTACATGTTTTTTTCAAAAATGCTGCATGAATTTCATTGATTAATGTGACAGAATCTATAAGACTTAAATTTTTTTCCAAAAAAGCTGCTTGAATTTCATTGATTAATGTGACAGAATCTATCTGTCACAGGCTTGCAAAATTTTGCAGTTTCTCAACTGAATTATGATTTTTCCCTATAGAACTTTTATGTTCTTATTAACAGTACTTGGACTATGAAATTACACCTGAAACAGAAACATAGTTCAATAATGTGGATTATATGGGACAATGCATAGGAATATTCTGCAACTCCTGGCAGATTTATGTCATCTATCAAATATGATCATAACGATGATGATGTTTTTAATATTCATGTCTTATCATTCATTCTATAGTCATTTGTTATAGGGTGGTAAAAGAAGTGATGGGCGAAACCCAGACGGCATACGCCCAATTAACTCCAGATGTGGATTGCTTCCAAGGGCACATGGAAGTGCTCTTTTTACTCGCGGGGAAACACAGGTTTGTTTTAGTATTATATTGTTGTCGACAACATGAAGTGATTACCGAATTAAATACTGATTTTTGGACAATAATGAAATTATTTGCATGTTGCAGAAAAGAGGTTGTTGGCATAATATGCTCTGTTATACCATCTTTGGAGTGCTATGATGATTGCATTGTTTGTTGAAATGCAATATTTATTTTCATCTACCTTAATGGTAGTACTTGTTATATTCATCTACCTTGAACGAAAGTTTGAAGCCAAGAATCAACTTAGACCACCATTGATTCATCATTAAGCTTACACGGACTGAGGTCTGATCTGTCCTACGTCAAATTTTTGTAGGACTTCTTAGAATACCGACTTATGCTTTAGAGTGTACTCTTCTATTGTTAAAACAATGCTAGTTAGTGACAACCTATTTCATTCATGTATTGTGCTTTAAAGGCATTTTAGACAAAAAAATTTAGCTGTCCCTAGCAGCCAGCTTTAATGAATGTATACTAGTTACATGTATAATTGTTTCCTTTGCAGTCATTAGCAGTGGTCACACTTGGTGACAAACAAATGGCACAAAAAGTGGACAACCTTGTGGACATTGAAGAATTCAAGAGGTTCTATCTTCAGGTACTGCAGGGGTGATTCTGATAATGATTTTTTTTTTAAATTTGAATATTTCATTGATTAAAGATAATTACAGCTAGATACAAAAGGTCAAGGACAATCCAAAAATAATATATTACAGAGAGTTGAGGTTCGTAGTAATCGTCTACTTCTAATTATCTAAGGGGTACTTTTAAGACCACATAAACCAGTATTACTCCAATCCCCACTGTCTCTTCATACTACTTGATACAGCTATTCCTCTTGCTAACATGGACAATCTGCAATGGAGGAAAATGTCCTGGAAAAACATTTAATTACTTCGGCTTTGTTGTCTAAAAATTCTACAATTATGCTCCTTTCAGATGTAGTACACCAATGCTGCCCAGCTTAACTTAAGTACTTTAAGATCAGCTGCATTATGCACTTCTAAGGTTCCCCAACCAAGTAATAGTTTCACTCCAAGAGTCCACTGGTCTGTCGTAGTTGAGAATAATCTGCATCCGCTCCCAAGCTTGCCTGGTATAACTGCATCTAATCATAAGATGCTCCAGATTTTCCATTTCTGTACTACATAGCTCACAGTACAATGTGCTTATGGAGAACTTGCTCCTGTCCCTTGTAAGCAACCCTCAATTGATTCCCATCCATATGATAAATTGTTTTGTTAGAGAAGATGGTTACACGTCTGGAGTTTTAGAAAGCTGGTTTATGACAATTTTTGGTTCAATTTGAAGGCTGCTAGATTGATTTATTTTTCTGATCATGTCTTGCTCTTTATGTCTGACTTAAAATTGCTGATGATTAAATGCTTATTTAAAAATTTTGTGCCTGTAATTTAAACAATACTTCTTTATTCTACTAAGTGATCCCCCTTCCTCACTTTTTGTTCCTTCAAAAACATAGAAGCTTTATTTGCAATTGGAGATAAGTTCTGAAAACTTCAGGGATGAGATAATAACTATTAGGAGTTGTAATGATATTGCTGATCTGATGCTTTTGTAAACAAGACTAGTAGGAAGACTAACAACTGAAACTATGTGCAAGTTGTTCCTTTTTTTGCATTTATCTTGGTAAAAAAACTTAAGGGATTTTAGTACCAGTTTGGCTTTTATCTGGACAATTCTCTGATGCTATCCTAATTATATTTTGACATTTCTTTATTCCGTGAATAGGCATAGGAAAGTAGAGACCTATGGAGTGTTTATTGTCTATTAAAGTGATTTCTTTTCCAGTAAAAACTTTCTGCTTGCATAATTCTCTCAGTTTCTCTCACTTTTTTCATTCTGCATTTGACATTTTTTGCAATAATAGTCTGTTTAATGGGTCAGATCAACTCCAGTTCTAGATAAATGGTTACAAATTTTGACCAGTTATTTAGTTTGTCATCGTGCCAATTGAAACTTCTGCTTTTTGGTGCTCCTGAGCACAGTTGGATCCCTTGTTCTTATTTGATTATCAGTAGTTGGTGAGGATTGTTAATTACTTGCATGGTGCACTACATTATAACTCCTGTATTAAGAACACCAGCATTCATAAATTGAATAGAATCCTCTTCCATTAATAGCACTGTGAAAGCACTAAATGTTTTGCTTTTTTTTTTTTTTTTGTATTCTAGTATTCATTCCCTCCGTCATGTGTTGGGGAGGTAGGACGCATAGGAGCACCCAGTAGAAGAGAAATTGGTCATGGAATGCTTGCAGAGAGAGCACTTGAACTGATATTGCCTTCTGAAGATGATTTTCCTTATACAATACGAGTTGAGAGTACCATCACCGAAAGCAATGGTTCCTCAAGGTAAGAATCCCCCCACTTAAGCAATTGGTCATCTTTTTCTTCCAATGGTTAGGCATCTAGTGGTTTCTTTGGAATAATTGATTTTCTTTTCTTTCCTATGTTTGTGTCTTCAAACTGATCATATAGTATCTGTGGTCAACAGTATGGCCTCTGTCTGTGGAGGTTGCTTGGCTTTGCAAGATGCTGGGGTTCCTGTAAAATGCTCCATTGCTGGCATAGCAATGGGTATGGTATTAGACACTAAAGAATTTGGGGGTGATGGAACACCTCTTATTCTTTCTGATATCACCGGATCTGAAGATGCATCGGGAGACATGGATTTTAAGGTAGTATCTGCTTGTTCTAATTGATTTGTGGTTTTTGACAAATGATTTATGAAATATGGTGATGCAGGTTGCTGGAAATGAAGATGGAGTGACTGCATTCCAGATGGATATAAAGGTTGCCATTGGTTACGTGGTCACATATTATGTCCCGATAAGTTACCTTTGCTATCAAAACAACATGGTTTTCATCTAAAGAGCTGTCTATCGCCTACCTAAATGATTAGAGGAAAAGAGGATTTGGATTACATGTTCTTTAGATATTTTGCAGTTCGATGCTTTAACCAAATTCCACTTTGTAATGATAGGTCGGGGGAATCACCTTAGATGTTATGAGAAAGGCATTACTGCAGGCAAGAGAGGGGCGAAGGCGTATTCTTGGTAATGTTAATATACAAGAGAGTATTCTAAACTTGATTATTATTTGGGGCATTATTATGTTTAAGCAGTGTGTTTATCTTTGAAGTTCTTTTATCTGATTCAATGATTAAAGACATTCATTAGCTGGTAGGCCATTTATTGGGGTATTGAAATATGTCCTATCATGTAGTCTTAACAATGAATTATATAACAAGATCATAGTAGGTTGTTTCGAAGTTATAGTGCAAACTTATTAGAGGCATCAACTTGTTTATTCGTACTTTTTCACTTCACTTCATCTAAATCCTTTTTCTTTCTTTCAAAATCCATTATTCAGCTGAAATGTTGGAGTGCTTGCCTCCACCGTCTAAAATGCTATCCAAATATGCCCCACTTATTCATGTTATGAAGGTTTGCGTATCTTCCTAATTCTATTTTTCATTGCTTGGCTGGTTGAAATTTAGAGGTGAGTTTCTAGGGTTTATGTTGTGTTATTTTTCAATTCAACTTTCCTCCTACAGGTCAATCCAAGGAAAGTTAACCTCATCATTGGTTCTGGTGGGAAGAAGGTGAGAAGTATCATTGAAGAATCTGGAGTGGAGGCTATTGACACACAAGATGATGGAATAGTAAGTTCCAATTACAAAGTTATATTCTGTTGTATTTCTATTACAGTATCTCTAGTGATATTCTTAAAATCTGTGACTGGTCAGGTAAAAATTACTGCAAAGGATTTGTCAAGTCTAGAGAAATCTAAATCAATCATAAGTAATCTGATAATGGTTCCATCAGTTGGCGATATTTACAGGTCTGTCTTCTTTTGTGAGCAATTTTGGATCATCTATCTGATTTCCTCTAGATCTTGCAGCCTTTGCTTCTTTTTATTTAAATTATTATCTTTTGGGTGATTGGTGATGTTGGGGAAAATGTTGTTACCCTTATCTAGCCTCTTTTGGTGATTGCTTGTTTTCCTAAAATTGTTTTTGCTTGATCATTTGCAAGAAATTGACGTTTTTGCTTGCTTATTACAAATCAGGAACTGTGAGATCAAATCAATAGCTCCTTATGGAGCTTTTGTGGAGATTGCTCCTGGTCGTGAGGTACATGATCATCCCAGCACAATTTTCATTAAATATCTCTATGTTGCTACTTGAATAATGGGAAAGTAACTGGAAATTTTTGCTTATACAAGCCTTTTCTCTTGAAGTTTTCATTAAATGTGCCTCTATAGTGGTAGTCCCAACTCCTAAGTTTATTCATCTAATGTTTTCATTTGCAATATTTATTTCTAGTTTTATTTGACATTCAAAAATCAGGGAATACTTCGGATAATTTTTAGTTAGACACAGGATGTTAATCAATTAGAGACAATATACAAGGTACACAAAGTCAAAGAAAAAAAATGATACATTATTGACGATATTTTTCAGTTTCAAACTATTCTGTGTTTTAGGCTTGGCTAGGACAGAATTTTATGGATTCCTCAAGTTCTTAATTTGCTGCAGGGACTCTGCCATATTAGTGAGCTGAGTACAGAATGGCTTCCAAAGGCAGAAGATGTGAGCTCATGCTTCTCTTTTCTTTGAAATATGTGGCAGCCACGAGAGAATAAAATCTTTCAAAAGATTTAATGTTTTGATTTTTCTGTTACAGGTATTTAATGTTGGAGATCGTGTTGATGTTAAACTTATTGAGGTAGGCAAGCCACATTTTAAGAGGAATGTTCTCTTTTTTATCAAAAGATGAAATCGGACATTGATCAGCAGTTCTTCTGGTTTTATTCCGTTGAAATACAATTTCTGTATTATATAACCTTGATAATCTTGACTTTTCTACTAGTATCCGGGGAAAATGCTAAATTTCTAACTTGTCTTTATCCCCAGTAGTAGTCCACGCAATTTATTTTTAATTAGTTGGCATCATAACTAATATGCTGTTACCTGTTTTACCATATTTAACTAATGCAGAGGTTGAACCCATCTACTGCCATCTTTACTCTTTGTTTTTCATCAATTTTATAGGTAAACGAGAAGGGGCAGCTTCGACTTAGCCGCAAAGCACTCCTTCCTGAAGCAAGTGGTGAGAAAGCCAGTGCAGAGCAGCAAGTGAGTGATGCCACGAAAAGTATAGTTCCTTCTCAGAGAACTGACAGTGAGTCCGTAACTGCATCAAAGGATGGACCAGTAGAAGAGAAGATTGAACAGCCACAGGGTAAAACCAATGGTTCCAAACTCACAAACTCCCCTAGAAGTAAAAAAGTAGAGGACAATTCACTTTCACAAAGAAGGGTGTATAAGAGAGCTGTCAGCTCTACCAAAGATGGGCATGATGTCAGCAAAGAGAGTCCAAAGAAGAGTAGCAATAAAGTTGATAGCATTACCGAAGATGGAAGTCCTTTAGTGAATGGAGAGGCTAAAGTTAGCTAGCAACTATGTCATAGTCTTCAATCTATTAACAAGGAACTTTTCAGTGTATACTCCTTATTGGTGAAGATGATGATGACAGATCTTTACTGAATCGTAAGTCAAGGTATGACTACAAAAATTTCTGTCTTTGTCTGTCTCTTTGTCTTTGTCTCTGTCCTGTCTCCTCTCTCTCTACATGCTTGTGTCTACACATGCGCATGTCTCTGTATGCCTGTTTTATAGTAGTCAGTGTGGAGAGATTCCCTACTTTGCACCTTTCTCTATAAACATAAACAGTTTAGATGAAGTACTTAAGAAAGAATGACCGGAAAGGACAATTTTGATGATTGCTTTTCACTTTATTCCACAACCTTTAACAGTTTCTAACAAAGTAGTTTAGGAAGAGGACACGAAAAGAGAGTCAAAATTAGTAGCTGGTGCTAGGTAATAGTTATGTTAGAGCATCCGTTATTAACTGGGCTTTTATTTTGTGCAGATACATCCTAGCATGCATGCGTAGACTCGAATGAGGAAAATCAGCAGTTACTGAACGTGGGACAAACAGCCAACTCAGCCTGCACTTGATTCAGCAGATTCGCAAGCCCGGAATTTTAATTTATTTAATGCTACATGGATCGCTTAATACCGAAGAAAAGGAGGGGAGTACTGGATTCTTAACCAACAGTAACTCACTCGATCTGACTACAGAGGAGCACAGAGAACTTGAAAAGTTTTGTTCTTGTTGTCACTGTATTTCTTTCTCGAGTGGTAATGTACTGTGCCAGAGAAGGCTAGATAGAGGTAATGCTGGTGGGCATAACTTCTAGTGGCAATCAAAAGCTAATGCAGATAGGGAATCGGATACCTTGGTTTTACAAGAAGTGGTTTTCTCATATTTCAACCTTGCAACTGCATTTATTGGCATCAAAGGATTTGACGGAGCCATATTGTATAGGCTTGACAATGAGTCGGGTCGGGTGACATCAGAGGCCATTCAGAATTGGCCTGAAGTTCGTTATAGACAGTCGGAGCATGGTCCAAATTAATTGGGATGTTGCTCGAACTTAATTTTGATCAGATTTCGAATTCACATGAAGATTGAGCCACGCAATTGGGTAATGAATTTGAACTATCAAAGTTCCAACCTTTAATCGGGGCTTTAATGTCTTTCCATCGTGTCACCATCACCAACAAATATTAACAACCACCTTTCCAAAAAAAAGAAGAAATATTAACAACCATTTGACTAAATCAACTAACTTCTTAATTCCAATAAGAAAATATTGATATAAACGCATCTGGGGTCGCACTGCCCGAACTTTTTTGTTGTTGTGTTTATCGCTTTGCAAGCAAGACTGATGAATAGGAGGCTAAATATTTAGGAAGAACTTTTACAGACCATCAAGTGAACATAACTGTCAATCACAACGAAATATATATTCATGCTTTGAGCGAAGACTACTTGTTCATTTAGTAAAAACATCATTTGTGAGATGAAAAAAGGAAAAAGATAACCAATTTTAAAATATCTAACTTTTTGAATTTTTATAATTTAATGATAAAATTTTAATTAATTAACTAATCTTTTAAAATATTAACAATTCAAGTTAAAATTGTTAGTTAGTACGCGAAAAATAATAGCCAATTAAGGATTCCCATAACCCCATCCCATAATCATACTCAATAATCCAAATACTACTCATATACCTAAATACGAATCACGAAATACCAATCATGAAATACCTTGCACAATTGAAGTCTTCAATCTTCATCCTCTGCTTGTCGTCTCCTCTCACCTATGTCGTCTTCTGACATCTAGGAAGCGCCATTTTAAAGACATCTTCATTCGTTTGTGACCGGGAAGGCTAGATGTTGTTCGTCCGCGCTCCTCTATGCCATTGTTGTTGCAAGGCCAGGCGTTGTTCACAAGGTGGGTATGTTTTCACTTTTATTGTTACATTAGGCTATAAAGGCATTGTCGTCAGAAGTGTTAGTTTATGTCTTTGCAGTTAATTAATTAGATATAAATTAATGTATAATATTATATTTTAATTAATAAAAAGATTTTATTTATCTTTATGTATTAATTATTAATATTTTATGTTTTAATATTAAAGATAAAATTCTTGAATTAATTACTGTGTAATTAAAATTATGACGAGATTATAATTATGAGACTCAATTTA
>JANITW010000002.1:18467569-18490602 GCA_027564335.1 Erythroxylum williamsii | reverse complement strand
ATTTTTTTTACCTAATTTAATTTTAGTTAGTTTATTGACCAAATTCAAGATCAATTAATTTTAAATAGGATCCTTAACCCACTAAGAAATTATTTGATAATTATTTGATATAATAGTGAGGGTTATTATTTTGTAGAAAATAGTGGGGGTAATTAAATATTTTAAAGTCCTTATTTTATTTGATTTTTGGATATAAACTAATATATGCTGCTTTTATGTTTTTCGATTATTGAATTTGAAGATGAGTACCAACCTGACATTGAGGAGCATCATAGATGCTAACAAGCTGACTGGATCCAATTTTTTGGACTAGCTATGAAACTTAAGAGTAGTTCTTAGACAAGAGAAGAAGTTGTACGTCTTCATACTCCTGCTCCATCAAAACCTTGTTCGGATGCAACTGATGAAGATTGAGAGAAATATCAGTGTTATGTTGATGACATTGAACAAGATACATGTGTGATGTTAGCTTACATGTCTCCTGAACTTTAGAGACAACACGAGAATATAGATTCACCTATTATGATACTACATCTTGAGGACTTATTTGGTGCACAAAGTAAGGTGGAGAGGTATCAAATCTCCCAGGCACTATTTCAATGTAAGATGATACAAAGAGCTTCAATCAATGCTTATGTGTTGAAGATGATTGGGTATATTAAAAAATTGGCCCAATTAGGTTTGGTTATGGACCACGAGTTAAGCGTTGATTTGGTGTTGCAGTCTCTGAGTTCGAGTTTTTCACAATTCATCATAAACTTCAATATGAATAAGAAGGACATGACACTGCCTGAACTGTTAAACATGTTCAAGACTGCGGAAAGGTCCCTTAAGTAGGAACCCAGTTTTGTACTTGTTAGTTCTTCTAAAAGCAAGAAAAAGGGCTTTAAGAAGAATAATAACAAGAAACAAAAAGTTTATACTAACGTAGTAAAAGCCCTAATGTAGTAAAAGCCAAAGGAGGTGTCAAGAAGAAGAGTAATGATAAAGTCATATGTTTTCATTGCGGAGTCAACAGACATTAGAAGATGAATTGCCCATCTTATCTTGTTAGCCTGAATGTTTATGGATTGAGATCAATCTTTCTACTTCTGTTCCACATTCTTGGGTATTAAATACTAATTGTGGTTCTCACTTGTGTAATAACATGCAGATGTTAACAAGGAGTAGTTCATTGAAGAAAGGCGAAGTGGACTTGTGAGTTGGGAATGGAGCAAAACTTCCTGCATTAGCTGCGGGAACTTGTAGTTTAACTCTCTTCAAAAAAAGAAAAAATCTATCTCTCTTCAAAAAACTTGTAGTTTAACTTTTTCTGGCTTTATATTAGAACTTGATAATTGTTATTATGTTCGTGTCATTACAAGAAACATCATTTCCATTTCTTATTTATATTTGAATGTATTTGTCTTTATAATTAAGGATAACAGTTATTCTTTTTATAAAGAAGATGTTTATTATGAATCCGGATTGCTTACAAATGGTTTGTATGAGTTAGACCTAGTAAGGCTAATTCTTAACACAAATAGTAAGAAAAGAAAATTAAGTATCCAAACTCCATCTTATTTATGACATTATAGGTTAGGTAATATCAATAAAACTAGAATCACAAAATTATATAAAGAAGGATGTTTGGATCCTTTTGATTATGAATCATATGAAATTTATGAATCTTGTTTATTAACAAAGATGACCAAACTACTTTTTAAGTTAAAGGGACAACGTGGTAGTGAGTTACTAGAATTAATGCATTCAGGTGTATGTAGACCTATGTCCACAAATGCGAGAGGTGGACACTCATATTTCATTACATTCACAAATGACCATTCTAGATATGGTTATGTGTACTTGATGAAACAAAAGTCTGAATCATTTTAAAAGTTCAAAGAATTTAGACTTGAGGTTGAAAAATAAGCTGACAAAAGTATTAAAACACTTAGATCAAATCGAGGTGGTGAATATTTAGACCACGAGTTTCTTAGTTATTTAAAGAGAATGAGATTCTCTCACAGTCGTCTCCTCCTGCAGTTCCACAACACAATGAAGTTTCTGATAGGAGAAATCAAACACTATTAGATATGGTACATTCCATGATGAGTCATGCAGTCCTTCCTATATTTTTTGGGGGATACGCAATTGAAATCACAATATATTTTCTAAATAGAGTGCCATCTAAATTAGTTGATTAGACACTATACGAGATATGGGTTAGTAGAAGACCTGGATTATCACACTTAAAGATTTGAGGATGTGGAACTTATGTGAAGCGTGCTACTTTCGATAAACTTCGAGCTTAATCAAATAAATACAAATTGACGAGGTATCTAAAAGAGAGTTTCGATTATCAATTCTATCACCCTATTGAGCAAAAAGTGTCTGTCTCAAGACATGTTACATTCTTAGAAAGAGAATTTATTATCAAAGAAAGTAGTGAGAGTGAGGTTGAACTTAGAGAAGTTTATGAACTACAAATTCACATCAACATGGAAAATGAACCTCAAGTTGATACATATGATCTACAATCGAGAGTTCAAGAGACACATAATCCACAACAAACTAGTAGGATACATTTTCTTCCCACTAGATTAGATCTGCATATTGAGTATGAAAAGGATAACATATCGCTTATAGATGATGAACATATTACTTTTAAAGAAGCAATGTCAGACATCGATTCTTTAAAATGACAAGAAGCCATAAAAATCAAAATGAAATCCATATACACTAACCAAATATAGACTTTGGTGAATGCACATGAGAGTATAGTACCTATTGGGTGCAAATGAATTTTTAAGAGAAAAACTGACATGGATGAAAATGTACATACGTACAAAGCAAGATTGGTGGCGAAACCTTATAGACAAAAACAAGGAGTTAATCGAGCTCAACCCTATTATCATCTCTAATATTATGTTATAGTAACTGTTATTATTTTTTGGTTTTTAGTGATATCGAACTGAAGCGAAGGATAAGGTAAAATATGGTAAGGTAAAATATGGATAAAGTCCTAGTAATTTCAAAAGGAAAGGTGACAATTCTTACAAGGTCATTGTTTTATAATAAAGCAATTTTTAATTACTCCATGAATTTTATATAATTTTTAAAAATTTTAAAAATTTGCTTCTTATAATTTTCTTTTAAAAATAACGATGAAATATCACATACAAACTAATATTATTGACATGAAAACCTAACATAGTTTAACATGATTTACGTTAATAATTTATTTTGAATTAGATTGTTACGACATCAATATTTGATTCATATATGTGCAATTTTCATGTTACATGTATTTTATTATTATATTTAACAAAAATTTGAAAGAAAGAATTGAAAATAAAAAATCTAAAAATCTAAAAATTAATTTTTTAACGTGAATTAAATTATAGAGGAAAGTCTAATCTTTACTGTAAAATTTAATAATCTTTTATGAGACAATACTTAATGGTGTTTCTTGATAAATTATTTTATTGATAATTTTTACCATGAGAATAATTAAGTAAACGGAGAAAAAAATAGTAGTTTGAACTTCCATGTAGACTATTATCACTAATGCCCTAAAAAGTAGCATTTAAGTAATATTTAATGCAACCAAAAAATATTAATGTAGGAAATATATTTAAATTAATTAATAAATTGTAATACTGGTCAAAAGGCTGGCACAACTTTAACCTTTTTAAAGATGATTATGATAAGAAGTTATTTTAGTTTTTTAAATATTAAGTTGAAAAATATATTTTTAATGAATATTAAATAAATCATTTTAAAATTAAGTCAGTATCTATTAAATTTAAATTATTTATTTACAATACCACAAAGATTAAGCTTAATTATTAAAAAAACTAAAATTCAAACCAAATTAACGCTCAATTAATTAAAACTTAACTCGAGTGTTTTTTTAAAATTAAAATATGATGCAATATCATTAATAACAATAAAAATTTAACTAGATCTGCTCCACAACCGCGACTTGAAAGACGATCGTCGTATTTTGGCACAGTGATATATATATAGTATATGACTTCCCGCCACTTACTTTCTTTCTTATAGTGTCATATACTTACTCTGCTGCAGAGTGCCTGCCTTTTTCATATCTCTTTGGAAGAAATCGAAGATGCTGTGGGTGGACAAGTACAGACCAAAAACTCTAGACCAGGTCATCGTCCATCAAGACATTGCCCTAAATCTCAAGAAACTGGTCTCTTTTTTTCTCCTCTCCTCTCCTCTCTGTCTCTCTCTCTTTATTCACTTAAAAAATGTTCCCCTTTAATTTTCGTTGTCTTGCTGTTGCTGTTTTAAGGTTACTGAACAAGACTGTCCTCATTTGCTCTTCTATGGCCCCTCTGGTTCCGGCAAGAAAACCCTAATCATGGCCCTTCTCCGTCAAATTTTCGGTCCGAGTGCCGCAAAGGTCTTTTTAATTTTTCTTTCACGCTTTATGCTAACCTCTTTATATGTTACGGTTGCTCTCTCTCTCTCTCTCTCTTCTCTTTTTCTTTTTTTTCCCCCTATTTTCTCCGGGATAACGATGTAAAATACTGATTTTTGGACTCTTACCGCGTAATTGCAGGGGAAGGTGGAGAATAGGGCATGGAAAATTGATGTGAGTTCCACCTCTTTTTGCTATTTCTATTATTGGTTTCATGGGTTTGATACTTTGATTGATCTTTCTGAAGTACTCAAATTTTATCTGTTACAAGGCGTTTACTTCATTCCGTATTGAATTTTCTTGTCCAATTGCCATTTGTTCTTTTATGAGAACAAAGTTGCATGTTAGGCGATTCGATTCCCCATTGGAACGTGTGGAGATTTATGATACAGTTCCTGCAATTATACCGATATGACTTGATGATAGTATGGAACAATTTTAACTTTTGACTGAATTTCTAATCTTATTGTTCATTGTTGGTTTTGTTACTTACACCCATTTTTGTGATTTCTTCTCAGGTTGGAAATAGGAGTATTGATCTAGAACTTACCACAGTGTCGAGTACAAACCATGTCGAGCTGTGTCCTAGTGATGTTGGCTTCCAGGACAGGTATATTGTTCAGGAGATAATTAAAGAGATGGCTAAGAATAGACCTATTGATACAAAAGGGAAAAAGGGGTACAAAGGTAATCTTCGGTCTAGACTTCGAAGCTTCTTCCCTTAATAATAATGCCTATAAGGATATTCAAGGTCTTGGTTGACGTTAGGTATTCAAGGGAAGCTAGAGATCAT
Organism: Erythroxylum williamsii; assembly: GCA_027564335.1. Lineage (NCBI taxonomy): Eukaryota > Viridiplantae > Streptophyta > Magnoliopsida > Malpighiales > Erythroxylaceae > Erythroxylum > Erythroxylum williamsii. The sequence continues at coordinate 18,485,383 of JANITW010000002.1, read as the reverse complement.
TGCATTAGTCGAGAATATTATTTCCTTTATCTTCCAGATTTTGTACAGCTCTCAGTTATATCAAATATGATGGCACTTGTTCTGGATTTATATGATACCAAAATTCCCCTAGTTCTTATCAATCTATAATCTGCATTGATAAAGCATACTATCAATGAAGATTTGTTATAGACGCAGACTCCTTTTGTTCTAATCATTGATTCGAATGGAATTTTGATTAAGTACAAAATTAAGTTTCCATAGTTGGTGGGTAGCAAGATTGGAAATGCTTCCATGATTTACTTATTTGGTATAATTGAAGCTGTAGTGCTAGTGTACTACAACATCCATTTAAAGTTTCTTTCTTGTTCATATAATTATGTCATCGTTCATGTTACCAATTGGTTAGGCTATGTTGATACCATGTTAAGCACAGTGCTTGTCAGCAGTTAAATTAACCCTTCTAAAAGCTAAGGCTTAACATTTATGCCCTGTTTTAAGTCGATAAATATATTTGGATAACTGTAATTGTAAAGCATTCCTTTGAGGTTAATTGAGAAGCCATGTTTTTAGCTTTATTTATGATATCTTGTTGTGAAATGCCAGTGCTGGTGCTCTATGAGGTTGACAAGCTTTCAAGAGAGGCACAGCATTCACTTCGTAGAACAATGGAGAAATACAGTTCTTATTGTAGGCTAATTCTGTGCTGTAACAGTTCTTCAAAAGTTACAGAAGCAATTCGATCTCGCTGCTTGAATGTCAGAATTAATTCACCTACTGATGAGCAGGTTAGAAAAGTTCTGTAGCACTGACTGGTTATTGCAAAATGATACTTGTTCTACACCGATCATATTCACTTGTGCATGTTCTCTTCTTAGTTATAATTTTCTTTTTCTTGTCCCTTTTATTTACTTGTGGTTAAATCATCCACATATGTCTCTACTTTAATGCTTTATGTTTTCTAAATATGTTTTACGCATGATTTTAAATCCCTACTTTACTATGTCATACCTTGCATATCAATTTGTATTCTGATCTGTCAGATTGTTAAAGTATTGGAGTTTATTGGGAAGAAGGAAGGTCTCCAAGTTCCTTCTGGATTTGCTGCTCGTATAGCAGATAAATCACAGCGGAGTTTGAGGAGAGCAATATTGCTATTTGAAACTTGCCGAGTCCAACAGTTAAGATCAAATCAATGTGTAGCTTATGTCTGTTGCTTGGAGAATATAGTTTCATATTTCTTATCTTATAACTTATCCTGTACTCTGTCACCATGGCTGTAGGTATCCTTTTACTGTTAATCAAGCCATACCCCCCATGGATTGGGAGGAGTATATTTCTGAAATTGCATCTGATGTAATGAGGGAGCAAAGCCCTAAAAGGTGTGCATTTTTCATGTATCTTTATTGCATTTAGAAGCTTCTTAATTTGCACCCATCTAAATGGACCAAGTCATTATTCCAATTTTCCATTCAATTGAGTTGTCTATTTCAGGCTGTTTCAAGTTCGTGGAAAATTGTATGAGTTGTTAACTAATTGCATTCCTCCTGAGATTATTTTGAAAGTAAGGACGTCACTTTTGTGTCATCTTCTCCAATTTTCACATGTTACTTTTTCTTAACTTAAAGTCCGAAATTTGCTTGTTTTAGAGGCTGCTGTATGAATTGTTGAGGAAATTGGACGAGGAGTTAAAGCATGAAATTTGCCATTGGGCTGCTTATTATGTAAGTACACCCATGTATTCAACTCTCTCCGTTTGCATTTGAAGTTGTTTGGTCAAGTGATTTGAAATTAATGTTTGCCTACATGCAACCCTATCAGTCTGCACTATTGAGGCTTGCACATAATGGAATGCTTTTGTTGTAAGATTACTAGCTACTTCACCATTAATTTCATGGGATGATGTCTCCTTTGGAAACTTAGTTGTCATATGAAGCGTGAAATTTTATGTTTGTGTAATAAACAACTTAAAACAATTCTTTTAAGTTTTTGGAAACTATGTGAGTTCAGTTTATTTTAGCTTTAGCAATATAACAGCATACGATGGTTTACTTTTCCTATTTTTTTCCTGTGACTGTAATCATCCTCAGGAACATAGGATGCATATGGGACAGAAAGCCATATTTCACCTTGAAGGTATGTAAATTTTTCTCAGACTGTTGTAATTGAATCGACTGCTGCAAGTGTGACCCCAACATCAGGCTTTGATTCCTTTCACAATCAGTTAAATTATTGTTCGAAGTCAGGAAGAACCAACCAAGTCTTTCTTTGTTCTTTTCTAAAAAGTATAAATACTCTCCTCTGTATGTTTAGTGCTTTTAACGGATATTTGTGCTTTTTGTATATGGTTGTCTGATCTTCACTGTACTATTCTGAAATCACTTTCCATGCAAGATATTTTGATTTGGTATAGTATAGAGTTTTTTTGTTTGTATCAATTTCATTAGCCCGCGGTACAATTTGTTCTACCACTTATCTATTGGTCGCTCAACTTTAGGTCTCTAAACATTAGGCTCAGTTCTTTTTACTTAAATTAGTAAAGTAATCAGTCATCTCAAGCTATTGTCTTTTGCTCTCCCGTCTTTAAATATTAACAGATCGAAAATGGTAGGGGTTTAAAAGCTGTCTTAGTTGACCAAGTAGTTGATTAGATCCTACTGTTTGTTAAAACTGAGTTGTCTGCTGTCCTTGAATTTATCCATGGACCACTGGCCAATATCAAGCTGGTTAATTTCCTCCACCAATTTTAGCATTCTCCTTTCTCAACATAATTTTAAGGTATGTGAATTGATGGTAATTTAATTTTCTCAAATGTAGGTGTATGAGTTTCAAGGTCTTGCGTTTGTTTATTTTTAATTCCAGATCAGGTTGTATGCATGAATTTAACCATACTTTTCTTTGACTGAACTTGACATTGTATGTATAAATTTGCAGCTTTTGTGGCCAAGTTCATGAGCATATACAAGGCTTTCCTCATTGCAACATTTGGCTGAAGAGCAAGAATCGCGGCATTCGATTATGCTATGGTTCTAGTAGTCTGCCCCTTTGTTCTTTCTTCTTCTTCTTCTCTTTTTAAATTTTAATTTAGTTCTGGAAGTGACAGACGTAAATTTTGTGACCATGTTGTTTCCTTCTGTAACCAAAATTTCTCCATACATCGCCCAAGTAATGTTTTCGGTTCACGCCTGTTGTAGGTATGTGATTTGCATGTCAACTTTTGACCTAATGTTTCCTTTTTCCAGTTCCATATTACAACTTATTCTCATCTTCCCAGAAAGGTTCTATGCATCAATCATCACATGTAAATAGAGTAGGGGCTTCACTTTTCAGTAATCTCCCACGATTATTGACGTTGAATCATGATAAAATTTAAAATAAGATAGGGTCTAATTATTTAGTTTAAAATTCCAGCTACAGAGTTGAGTTTCTAATATAAAAACATCTTCCCATATTCTTTAATATGACAAAAAAGCAAAAAAGGGACGAGGGAGATTGATATCCCAATGAAAGGTGTTAAATGATCTTTGGCTCGAGCTAATTCAGTATGGTTGATCATCCTTCCTTAAAATTTGTTAATTTGAAATCTACGTAAGAGGCTTAATTATTTTCAACATGGTAAGTTATCCCATCTAAAGATTAATTAAGTTATCTAGTAGAAATCGAATTCAATTTTATTAATAATAGTTAAAGTTTTATTACACTTTTTAAAATATTATTATAAAAGAGAGACTTTAAAATAAGTTCTAATATATATTATTATTAAACTATATTAAATGCGCCGTTTGCCTGTGAGTATCTTGTGTGGAGCGTCTTTTGCCTGTGAGTAGGTTTTGCAACTCTACAGACTTAAAAAGACCAACTGAACATGTCTACTACAATGTGGTGCCGTTTGTGGGAACTCTCTTTAAATCTGTGTATTCCCTTTTGACAACATTTCAAACTAGTTGATTTGTTACTATCTTAAAGAAAGAATAACGAACATTCATATAATCAATCTGTCTGCCAATATTACCAGAACAATCAACACTCCTAAATAGAGCCGGCCTTGGACAAAGGTAGGCAGGACACCTGCTTAGGGCCCAGTTTTATGAAGAATAAAAATTGCAATTAAAAAAGCCTTATTTTACTTTATTTTATTCCTTATAAAGGTTTTGATTTTTATAAAGAGAAATAAAAGGGTCCCTATTTTACCTCTTTTGTTCTTTATAAAACTCCACTTTTGATTATCATAAAGAAAAAAAAAAGATAAGATAAGATTTTTTTTGATTTGCCCAGGGCTTATAAAACGTCAGAATCGACCCTGCTCCTAAAGCCCCTCAAACTGATGAACATTTTGAGGACCAAGTTGCTAAAATTCTTATGTTGTGAGAACAAGCCAGACAATTACTAAAAGAGAGGCAACATACTCACACCCTATAACCATTGTTGAAAGGGTTCTCATCCACATGCTTCTAATAAATGCTGTTAGCACAAAGCAAATGAGGGCAAGTATGATAACTAATAAGTAAGGGGGTGCTTGGTTCACTTTAGGGAATGATAATATAAATTATAATGAATATACTAAGATTCATTCTTTACTATATGGGGGACTCTCTCAAAAGGTGATATAAAAATATTGTTTATTCAATTATAATATATTACCAAACATCTTTTTTCATTTCTTACTTATTCCTTTTTTCTTATACTAACTAACTGTTAAGATAAAATGCCCTCGGATCGAATATCGGTAGAATTTAATAGCTCGAAAAAGTAGTAACGAAAATAAAGACAGGAAAAATAAATGGGACAAAACACAAAGATTTACGTGGTTCGGTCAATGTGACCTACGTCCACGGTCGGAGGTTAAGCAATTTTACTAATATGTGGAGAATGTATACAAGTACAAAGGCTGGAACAAAAGGCTCAGAAGTATACAGAGAGGATAGAGGATTTTATAAAGGAAAGAATGAATGTCCTATGCTTGTGTTGAAGCCTCTATTTATAGCAAAATTTGAGAGCATCTGTCCAAGCTCACAAAATCCACGGTTGAAGATCTTAGCCATGTTAGGTGCCTCTTTTCTTGACTTATAACAAGCAGCCTATTTGTTTAACATGCAGCCACCTTTGAATTCATGCAACAAATTATTTACTTGTGGAGGGGCCAATTCACAGGCAACACTAACCAAGCTCCTCCTAATTGATACCACGGAGCCATCATCAATCAGGTTTAACATGTCTAAAGTTTTGAGAATTTTTATGTCTGGAATTTTATGAGTTTGAAATTTTAAGACTCTTTAAGTTTGTCGTTTTACAAGTATGAAGTTTTGAGACTCTTTGAGTCTACCATTTTTTGAGTTTGAAATTTTGATAAACTTTAAGTCTATATTCTATGGATGAACATATATCGACCAACCTGAAATCATAATGTATTTAATGTAAACATATAATCTCAAGAATAATAAGCTTTGAGGTATTGAAAATTTCAAGTCCTAGAGATTTTTTAATTGTCCAATCTCTCAAGTATTTATATGCTAAAATTGACGAAATCTTTTTCTCTATATCTGTCGTTTAATTTGGAACTAGTTTTCCTTTAGCTTCTAACTATTAATAATATTGGTTCTTCTAAAGACAAATTTATTTGTTTCTATGTTATGTTGTTTGGATATTTTCCTGTGGAATTTTTTTACCGATTATTAGCATGTTGAATTCTTCACATATGATTCTTGTCTCCTTTCAATGATAAAGTCCAATTGTGCATGCAAAATCATTTTCATTAATGTCAAGCCTATGATTATCAATGCGAGTAGCAGGAATTCTAAGCTCTATTGGGATTAGGGCTTCCATGGCATAAGCCAAACTAAATTGGGTCTCCCCTGTTGTATCCTTAGGGTAGTCCAATAACTCCAAAGAAAACTTGTAACTTATCTACCTATATGCCCTAAGCTTGATCATCTTTCATTTCAAACCCTATAAAATGGTCCCATTGGTAACTTCTACAAAACAATTAATTTATAGGTGTGCAACAAATGTAAAGATTTATTTTATACCCTGTGATTCATAAAACCTTTTTAGGTATGAATAGATGAAATGAGGCCATTGTCAGTGATTATGGATAGAGGGATCCCATATATGAATATAAAGTGGCCTATTAAAAATTTCTCATCTATCTTCCTTGATATGTTTAGGTAAGGTTCTACCTCGGCCTATCATGTGAAGTAATCAACTACAATAAGAATGAACACATGTTATTTGATTGCTAGAGGAAATGAACTTAAAACATCTATATTCCAATGTGTAGATGGTATTGGAGATGAAATAGGATAATACTTCAAATAGATTGGTGGTGAAAATATAAGTTTCTCTAGCATCTATCTCATTTTTTTAATTATCTATTTCATCTCATCTAAATCATGATCAAAAATATCTCTGTGATAGTATCTGATAGGACAAAGTTAAATAACATTAGTAAAATACACTTAAACCTTATAACATTTTTATAAGATTTCTCCTATTTAAAGGTGCTTGATGCGTTCCAGGTAGGGCTAAATGTAGGACAATTTTTAAAGTTACATTTTAATAATGAAGAATTTTGTCGATATATAAATGACTGTTCTTTCCTCTATCTTGTTTGAAGGCAATTCGTCTATTTCTATGTAGTTTTTGATTGAGGTTCTCTAGTTTGCAACTAATTGTTATATCTGTTTTTAAAATTTTTCCTTATATATGAGTTTGAATTTGACTTCTGAAATTGCATCCTTAAGTTTTATTTCTTTCTTTCCATAATTTGATAATTGACATGTCAATGATTTGTAGTTTTACTATAAGCGTACGATATAGTTAGCACTAACGAATACGAGTCGATCCCATAACAATTATTGGTTAACTACCCACTAACCACAAACTTAACATGTTAGATAAATCTTTATTGATGGATGAATAATCAATAATCAATAATGGACTAAAATATGAATTAACTAGATTTAGGTCAAGTTCCTTTAACACTTTACTATATTCACGCTTATCTTTTATTAATGAATTGTTCTAACTTTTTATACTAGTAATAGCTCCTAATTTATATCATATTCTCCCTCTGAACATGTAATCTATATTCAAAGGTCAATAAACCAAAGTCACTTTTGAATCTAGAAAACCTAAGGATGCCTTAAATCATTCTACAAACTCTTTTGATAGGTTTTATCCTAACTTAAAAAGATCTTGCGGCTTTCTCTCGAATAGCTTATGTGCAAAACTCTTTGTTCAAAATGTGAACTCTCTTAATATGTTTTATCCTAACCTAGGAAGATCTCACAACTTTCTATCGAATAGTATGATTCATATGTTAAAACTTCCATTTTTGCTCCTTCAATTCAATCAATATAAAAACATGAATAAACCATAAGAAAAACTAGAATTTCATTAATCAAATAATGAAAAAAAGTATATCACATCTTAAGTTCTACCTACCTAAATCTATATCCTTAGTTTATATTATCACACAAAAATTCATATAAAAGCAATAAAGAAAATAAGATGAAGAAAGCATAATCTTGAATTTTGAAATCTCTAAAGAATTGATTAAGTCCACCTTTATCTTTAAAGAATCTTGGATCTTTGATTAAAATTGATGCAAAGTAGCTCCAAGACAACCTTGAATTGTTCCCTAGATAAAAGAACCTTATTTTCTTCCTCCACCCTTGTAAAAAAATGAAACCCTGATTTTTAATGAGCTATATAACCTCATACATGGGTTTGTATAGTTGGCCATATTCTTGATATAATTATCTAAAAATTAGTATTGCCAATACAAGCATATACATGAGACCATGTATGACATTATATTTTTCATATAGGAGGTAACATAAGGCATATAGGGTGTGTTAAAGAAGCAAAAGGAACCAATTTTATATATGACCCTCAATATGGGATCATGCAACACATCGTATTATGTGATTCCTCTTCCAATCTTCCAAAATTGTTTCATCTCAATGTAATTCTTCTCCATCTTTGCTTCTTTTCCTTGTATGGACAAAAATATGATTTTAAATGATAAAAATTATTAAATTATGTACCAAATCCTTCAAATTCATTCAAAACACAAGCAATATGCTATGAAAATAATGTTAAAAAATTATAATATAGCATACATAAAACTCCCCCATACTTAATCAATTACTTGTCCTCATGCAAGTCAATCCATCATTCAATCTCAAATAAAAAATAACTTTGAAAAAAATGCTTAGCGAATAAAACATATTAATGAAAACTCTTCATTATTCATTCAATCATAAATGATCATCAAAATATTATGCAACCAACTACTTGCATCAATTCACAAGTTAGTCGAATTCATTTTATGACTCTTCAAACTTTAACCCAAATTACAAAACTTAATCACGTACATAAAATAAACATACATAAGATACATGCTTGAACTTTCAAACGCATTCATAATCTTTTTTAGTAATAAAACATAAACATAAACAAAAGCATTAGAACCTTATTTAAAAAGTTACCTAGTCTTTTTACAAGAGAGTAACCATCTTATTATGAATACTCCCTGTTACTTAACTAGGTCACTATCTCAAAAGACTATTGACATCACTTTTTAACCTTGACCTTTTTATTGATACAAAGCCAACAAAGTGAAATTTATTATGCTCATTTATTTACACACTACTAATTTTTCTTTTTCTTTATTTTTCAAATAATAAAAGTGTTCAAAATAAGTCATAATTACTTATGCATGTACATCTTACATAAAGGCTATCATATTGTTCATTATATATTCATTCTCTAAGTTTATAAGGCTAATCAAACTCACTTATTCATCCACATTTATAACTAGTCATAAAAACAATCCAATTCACTAAAACAAACAAATTCATAATGAATTATTCCATTAGCATGCTTTTAAAGAAAAAATTAAGAATTATTTTTAAAGAGAAAATATAACAAAATTAATAAGCTTGAGTGCATATCTTAGAGACCAATAATCTTTCTCCCATACTTAAATTAAACATTAACCTTAACTTTTCCAGTCATAAAACACAATACTAAAAATGACAAAAGGGGTCAATTTTAAAAAGGATTTGAAATTCCATGATTTTTATGTCATTTGGTTAAGTCAAAGTGTGTCCATTTTATAAATGTACCACTGAAGTTCTAAATGGACTACAAAAAGAACTTAAAATAAAAAGGCGAGTCATAGTAAAATGAAAATATTAAAAAATATGTTAGTTTTGATAAGAAATATTTCATATAAAGTATTAAAAAAAGAATAAAAATACAAAATAAAAAATTTATAGAAAGTGACTTATGAAGGTGATGATGACATCATAGGTGGCACAAAAGGCACCATCACTCACTAATCATGTAAGTCCTCAAATGTATCATCTTTATCAAGCTCCTGATGGAGGACTCGATCGCCATTGTCCTCATGCCATCCTCAGGAACCGTAGTCTCCTCTCCAGTTGGTGCAATAGTCTCCTTCGACTGTTCAACATCTATATCCTCAGTACACTCATCATCAGTTAGGGTCTCTGGCTCTTTATGCTCCCTGTTAGCAGTATCCATCGGAAGTCACAGCTGGAAATATCTTAGCTGTACAATAATGCGTAATCTTCGCAGCATCATCTCCTGGATATATAAGATCACAACAGCACATCCCCAAGGCATATAATATCCGTTGCTTGCGTGATCTCAGCAGTGTGGATATTTACACGAGATTGTAACAGCAGCTCATTTAGAGGAGAATAATATGTAATTTCAAATATTAGGCGTGATAATAGCTAGCATCAGTTTACATGTAAATGTGTATATATACACTTAGTAGCTGAATACAAAACATGAGTTGAAACCTCCAATTAAATTCTTATTTGTTTACACTCCCTATGCTCATCGAAGTAAGCTCTACCTTCAACCGCTAGGGCTTGCTCCATCTCCACCCTTGCAGTTGTCTCTTGTGGCTGCATTAGTAGAGGTCGAATCTCCACTTTTAGGTATTGCACTATCTACACAATCTTGTCACCTAGATAATGCATATACTCCTTAATATATGCTAAGGAGGTTGGTTGTAATGTTAGTGTTGATAGTAGTCGTGGTAGTGACATAGGGTCTCCATCAAGCTTTGTGATTCGATTCTCCTGGGCAGTTGCCTCTTTATCTACTCTTGGTAGTTTACTAATGAGTGCAAAATATTATTCTCAGCTATCTATTCACATTGCCCTAAGAATATCCATTATGATGGGTATATGAGTCATTACAATTATAAGCTTTAGTTCCTCTATATGTACTCCAAACTTATGCAACAAGCGTGAGATCACCAATCCTCCTTCGGTGATTCTAAAATTAGCCTTGTTAAAGTAGTACTGGACCATTTGAATGAACAACATGTCGAAGTGGGTCCTCTGTCTATGGCATATACAATACAAAAGGAATAGGTACCTGATAATAACATTTATGCTCTCCGTTTCTCACACATAAGGAATAGATCAGGAGCTTGTGTATGTATCATATCTAAGGGAATTAATCTAAACTCAAACGCCTTTAATTTTATAGGATGGTAGAGCCGGATGGTCATTATAGAATGTCAGTAGCTCCTCACATTCATGTTCAGGAAGTCTTAGTCAAAGTGGATCCTAATAGGTGCCAATGACCTCGCACACTCCTCAGTGTAAAACGTGACATAAACTATGATTTGGATATAGCTCACAGTGTAATCCATGCCTTTTAGTTTGAACTAAAGTGCTAACATGTCTACTATGAGGTCTTTATGTAGTCAACCTTTAGGGTACATATGAAATCCAACATCAACTCCCTATAAACCAGGTCATGATAGTCAAAGACAAGTGACTATCTGTCTAACAAGATAATCTTGTGTACCTTATCACCAATATTGATCTATTTGAGAACGTCCTAGTTGATGAAGTAGGGCACCTCAATCTATCATATGCAAAAGGACTAGAACCTATTCCACTGTGCCTTAGTAGAAAAATCGAGTAGCTGGTGATTTGATTGTTATTGCTTCTTTATAGGAATTTGGGACCCTTCTAGAGGAAGTGGTAGTGTTGGGGTGTATATGCTCACCTCTACTACCTCCTTGGTGCATATGTCCTTTAGCGCGATGAAGACGTGGTAGTATACACTTTGACCCTTTTGCTTGATGGCTGATGTATAGGCCTCCTGGGTGGTTTAGGCAATCCCCAAATCCTTTTCATAGTGTGGTACCTAAAGAAAAATATAGGTAGATCACAAAAAAAATAATGTCACACTAATGTAAAAGTATGAAGTAGTGTAAAAATATGTCAAATATAAGAATGAGCTACAAAATGCAATGCAACTAGTCTATGATACTCCCATGTTGTGTTTATATTATACATGTAAATTATAACTATTTCCCATATGCTAAAATATCACTCTCTATAATATTTAATTCACTATAAAGCCTAAAACATTCAATCCCTAAAATTAATATAATATAATATCCTATATGATTCATATTAAGAATTCTCAACCATATGAAGCATTTATAAGTCCCAATTCACCTAGGTCATTTTCTAACACCCTAATAGTAATTCATAAGGTATACCTAATGATCAAATAAGCACAAGAAACAATTCACAGCATTAAGTATCCTAAGATGCATATAAATAATGGAAATAGGAGGTTTATATAGAAGTACCTTAATGAAGCTAAAAATATGGTGAAGGAAAATCTAAACATAATCACTAAATATTATTAATTTGATGATATTTGTCCTTAGGAATGCTAGGGTTGGTTTATCTTACTAAAAACCAAAAGGGAAATTGAAAATTTTGATGATTTTAAGAAAAAACAAGATTTAGAATAAGGAAACACGAAGGGTGTATATCTCTTTATAAGGAACTACATGATAGTTACATGGTACTTAATAAGTGCCATGTATAGATATATATAAAGACCTATAAACAACATAAGGGTGTTTACACGAGGGTGTGTATGTTAAATTAATTTGCCTTAGAATTAGGTAAAGATATACGAGGACCTACATGAGATCATATAGGTGTTGAGTATAATTTTTATAAATTATATTTATGAGGATGCCTGAGGATGCCTATACATAGGCTCAAATATGGTGGTTTGTTTACAAATTACAATACGGGTATGGAATGTCCATTTTAAATAGGTGACATATTCTATAACTTTAAATCTTCTTTTGTAGGTGAACATGAGTCTGTCTTTGAAGAAACACGGGGGCATGTATGTGTACTCGGCCTCCTACAGTACTATATAAGTACCATGTGTAAAAGTGGTTTATTATATTTTTCTAAGTGCACCTACACTGGGCTAAACATAATGGTGTGTTAAAGAATATGTAGGTCGTAAAACCTATACAAATCAAAATGCATTAACTTAGAAATCTTAAATAATATTTTAACAATTAAACATCAAGAAAATGATAGAAAACTAGGAAAACAAACATCTAACAACATAAAATACCATAAACATACAAAATTTAAAAACACTAAAGGTAAAGAATGTTGCATTACCTCCCAACAAGTTTTTTTTTTAGGTAGTAATCTCGAACCTTTTTATCCTCACTTCGGCCTAGATCTATAATAAGTTATTTGCTTCCATTTATCTTCCCAGAAAAAGGTTTGTTAGCCAAAAAAATATGCCACATGCTACAATACAATAAGGACATATATCATCAAATTAATAATATCTGATAATTATGTTATTTACCTTTTTATGACAAAATATCAGTATAGTAAGGAACAATAAAACCCTCTAAATCTTCAATTGAGTGTGGTGGCTTGGTCTTTGAGAAGTAAAAACTTAAGATATTTGTTGAGAATTCCTCAATAACCATATTCTTTGGCTCTTCTTGTTCATTTTCCACCTTCTTCTCTTCTTTTATCTCTTGTTAAACATCAACTTCCTCCTTCTGTCAACCTTTATCTCTAGCTCCTACTCACTCCTTAAGATTATCTCATTCATATACTCTCTAGGATTTAGCCCAATGTATTAGGGTAAAAACACATGGTTACTCCTAAAAAACAAGCTCAACAAGTTGTTTATTAGAAAGTAATGATATATACATGCTTTTAAGTTTCTTATATCTCGTTATAATAATGGATTTAATTAAAAAAACTCTTCGAGACATCGATCCTGCTCTTACTATTGTTGTTGTAGAAACTTGAGTGAAGCTTGATCATCAAACACAATGTTGAAATAGTTACTCTACCCTTGATTATAAGTATCCATATAGGGGGTATATTGAAGCCACATTCCCATACAAATTGGATGCTCCCATATATAGACTGGTGCTTGAAATTCATGATTATGATGGCCACCTCTATAAATATTGCAGTGTGTCAATGATACTAATTCAACTTTCAAATGCATTTTACTATGTATGTTGTTCCAAGCTTCCATTATCTCCATGAGTGACATTACATGGTATTCTCTGAAAGAATATTGGCCTCTCCATCCTGCCATTGTGTTGTAGCTATGGCAATAGGTATTTACGTTCTGAAAGTAAGTCACAGAGATAATGGAAAAAAGGAAAGTTTTAAAAATAAATAAATACAGAAAAAAAAAACAAAACAAAAGATTTAGTCTAGTTAGTTTATGAATTTGCAAATATTAATGCCTAATCCCTAGTAACGGTGTCAATAATTTGTAAAGTTTTACCATAAACATATAATATAGTTCTAGCTAGCATTGGTAAATACAAGTCAATCCTTGGAGGATTGTGGGTTAATTACTTATTATCCACAAACTTAACAAGCTAGATCAACTTTTATCAATGGATTAATAGTGAAAATAAAATACTTAAAAAAAATCTAAACACCAATGCAATCAATAACCAAAATGTATCAAACTACTAATTAACTAGATTTAGGCCAAGTTCTTATAGGACTTCACTATATTCACTTTTACCTTTGATTAATGAATTATTCTAGCTTTTTGAACCAATAGGAGTTCCTAACTTAGATTATATTATCTATGAAGACATATAATCATTATTCGAAGGTTAATCAACTAAAATTTCTTTCTAATTTAGATAACTTAAGAATGTCTTGAATCATTTAATTATGAACTCTTTTGATAGGTTTTACCCTAACCTAGGACGATCTTGTGACTTTCTCTTAAATAGCTCACATTTAACCCTTTTTATTCACACTGTGACTTAAGTATACATCTTATCTCTCTAATCTCGATGCATGAGTCATATGTTAAATCTTTCACTTTCCCTCCGTTGAATCAATCAATATAAAAGGATTAAAAACCATAAGAAAAACTTGAATTTCATTAATCAAAGAATGAATATAAATATATCATATCCTAAGTTCTACATACCTAAATATATATCACAATTAGTTTATGATATCATAAAGAACATCAAAACAAAAATAATGAAGAAAACAAGATAAAGAAAAACATGTTATTGAATCTTGAAATCTCTAAAGAATTGATAATTGATAAAGTACTTCTTTATCAATGAATGGCGAATCCTTGATTAAGATTGATGAAAAATAGCTCCACTCTTGAATTGTTCATAGGCTAAAAGACTGTCATTTTCTACCTCCTACCTTATAAAAATGAAATAATGTTTATTTCATATATAATCCTCTGTAAGTTGGTATCACCAACACATACATATATATAGGACCTTGTACCGTGTTATTCATACATGGGGTAATATGGGACATGAAGGGTGTGTTGGAGAACTAAAAGCAACCATTTTTATACGTGGCTCTTAACATGAGACTATATACTGTGTCGTGTTATGTGGTTCTTCCTCCAATCTTCCAAAATTGCATCTTACCCTAATTCTCCTCCAACTTTTCTTCTTTTCCTTATACAGGCAAAAAAATGACTTAAAATGACAAAAAAATCTCAAACTAAGTACCAAATCTTCAAATTCATTCAAAAAACAAGCAATATGCTATCATAATAGTGCTAAAATAATGAATGTCTATCATACATTAGTAATATTATTTTGTTCTTTAGGAATGTGTTCAACTTGAATCTCCATGTCTTTTATTATGGTATGACACAAAATGAATTACTTCCATATGATTTCTTCTTTAACAAGAAAGATTCTATTCAACTGATTGACAATAAGTTACGAATTTGATTTAATTTTCGCAACTCAAATTTGCAAGTGTGTTACCATCTTAATCCCACATATTGGGCCTTATACTCTTCTTAGTTATCAAAGTCCTTGATGTAGTTCCCAATTCCCACAAGACCCGAATCCGACATCGTGGGTGATATCTGAGCCCGTGCCCTGTGATGATGGCATGCGAGAGCACTCAATCATTAAAAAATTAATACATTTTTTTTGAAACCACAACCACAATATGCGAAAATCCATAACCAATTCAGGCTCACTTTCATTCATAAACATTTTCAATAGTCATTTGGGCCCTTTTACGATACAAAACACTTTAGTTGTTTCAAAATATAGATTTATATAAAAATTTGAGGAATATACAATTTAATACAAAATAAATAAATTCCATGCAGACGTGAACTGATCCAGACCTCTATCCTTCATTTGTATGTTGTAGGTATACTCTCGTTAGCTTAACAGGGTATTCTTCTGGTTTTGAAAAATATTTGTAAATTTTGGGTGAATTTTGCAAACTCAATGAGTGACTATCATTGATGACTCACCCAGTCACGCAACACATAATTTACATTTCACATTATTTCATGTTTCACATTCAATTTCACACTTTACATTCAATACACTTAGTCATTCATATTATACATATGCAGTGCATATGAGACCTACTTTTTATTTGTTACTTTGTTGTGACCGAGTACCTAACTGTCCCATATAGGGCTCATTGATAACTGTCCCTTATCCGCTTGGGGGATATATGGCTCATTAAACGTTGAACCTGAGGCTCTGATTCACTTTTGAGCTCGAAGCTCGTTTTCACTCTTTGAGCTTTAAGCTCTGATCGGTGGCTACTCTGGTTACAATAGCCATTATGCTTCATGCATTCATGAAATGGAGTGCACCACTTACATTTGCATGATCCCATTTAAACACATTCTCACATCATCAGACTTTAGTCCGGCATTCAACATTAGAGTTGAGAATTCGCAATTCCATTCATATGCAAATGCACGCTCAGAACACATTTAACAATCACATTAAGTACACTTAGTTCATCCAATTCACATTCAATGAGCACTTCAATATTTTATTCACACAGCATATTCATCAGACCTTCTGTCTGGAAACCAACACAATCAATCACATTCATATAATCATTCAGAAATCAATCAATACAAAATTTTAAACAAAACAAACAATGAAATGAGGTCATCTAGGTCTACTCACAGTATGCTCAAAATAACAATTTCTTCCAATTTTGGATACGTTTGTATGCGGACGTTTATCTTACACATCTTTTTTATGCAAGACACACATTATACACTCATTAATAATTGCACACTTATAAGTATTTATTTATGCACAAATGTATAAATGGACTATATACAATGTATGCTCAATGACAATCCCAAATACTGTAACAAACTTCATATCTTATGCCCATTCTCATTTCATAACTTAATCACTCATCAATTCTTTAAGTCACAACCAAATCAAAAGTCTATCATTTTTTATGATCATCCAAAAACCAGAACACTCACGCATTTCATCACATTTTCTACACTTCTTCACTTTCAAAATTTTTTTCTGCATCTCTAACTTTTGTTTTTTCTTCATTTATTCCTCTGACTATCACTTTAATCATTCTTTCACAACATTACACATTTTTATTGATCTTTCAACTCCAAAAGTTGGTTTAACACTATCCCATAACATTTCAGTCATCAGATCCAAAGAAAATCACCATGTACGACACACTAAAATCTCGTCGCTCATTTTTTAGAAAATAAGAATATCACTAATCTTAACCTTTTAACAGTGAGCTAATGATGCATGCTTCATTTCATGCAAAAATACATAATCATAATAAGCTTATTTGTTTGAAGCTCCAATATCTACAAAATTACGTAACCTTAATCCTTCATGCACCCACGTACATCAACTTGAAAGTTGACAAGGAGGTTCGGTTTTTCTTGGGCAGAAGAAAGATATATCGAGTGGAAATGATGACAAACAGAGAAAAGCAAGGTTTAACTTTGGTGAATATTTGATGAAAAACTCTGTGTTGGAGGAACTCTAGAGAAAAAAGTTTCAAGAAGGATAAAGACAAGGACAACAGCTTGTCTTTCAAGTTTATTAAAGCTTAACTTCAAAGCTTAGACACCTGTCCATTTCTTATCTACTTATCCACTTCCCTTTATTAAAACTCACTTAAGTATAATTTATACTTAAGTTTATGACTCAGTAATTCCACTGCCATCAAAAGTCGTAACCTCTAACTTACTCTTAGATTTTTCCTATAACATATCATTTCGGGTCAACTTTACATGTTCATTTTGACCCCGACATGGAAGTCATTTTGTAACACTTTCTTCTAGAACATGTTCCCCTATGTCTTATGTCTGTAGTTTACTCCAGATCAAAAATCATCTCATTTGGAATCCTATAGGTCCATATATAATCAAAACACTGAAGTATGTTCAGTAAGATAATCCTATTTCACAATTCCAATGGATTCCACACTTTCATGAAAACAATGAAGGAAAATTCTATCGCCTAAAGGGTTATAGATGGACCGGACAATAGCATAAGACGAATAATGTACCAAAGAAGACGTGTAGGTCATATAGGTAGAAAACAGACGAATGGGAATGTAGCACCCCCTTACCGTAGGGTACGCACCGGGACGCCCGTGGGTCGTTCCGACGCATATCCCACAGCAAGGAAGTGCTACTATC
>JANITW010000002.1:18439952-18449959 GCA_027564335.1 Erythroxylum williamsii | reverse complement strand
ATTCATAAATAATGAACATCAAATTAATGAAATATGCCTTTCTTTATTTATTCATAAAGTATGTACACAACTTTGTAAAATGCACTAAAGGCGATTGCCTTTAGGGCACTACTCTAACAACAACTAACATGGAAGGTCCTATCCTTTTATAAGAGGTTAAGGCGACATTCTTTGATATGGCACCCAATAAGGCACCAAGCTTTGATGGTTTTACAACTCTATTTTATTAATCTTAATGGGATGTCGTTGGGACTTCTCTATCACTTTTTATACAGAAAATTTTCAGCCATGAATTATGGGAAGATGGTTTAAATGATATGATTATGGTTCTTATTCCCAAAACACCTTCTCCAATGTCAATCACTCAATTCAGGCCAATTCTTTATATTCGGTGCTCTATAAGGCGATTACTAAGATTATCATGAACTGCCTTAAACCTCATCTAGATGATCTCATGGCTCCAACTAGCTTTGTGCCAGGAAGATTGATCACTGACAATATTATTATTTCCCAAGGGGTCATCCATAGCATGCAAAGGAAGTCTGGCAAAAAAGGGATACTAGCAATAAAAGAAGACCTGGAAAAAGCTTATGATAGGCTTTGGGATTTCATTAAAGACACTATTAATATTGGAATTCATGAATCTTTGATACAACTTATTATGAAGTGTGTCTCATCAGTTTGGATGCAAGTGAATTGGAACGGAGAACTTAGTAAAGCTTTCAAGCCTTCCAGAGGTATCTGACAAGGAGATCCACTATCACCATACCTTTTTGTTCTATGTATGGAAAGATTGGGTCACTTAATAACACATTCAGTATCCAAAGGAAGGTGGAAGATCATTAAACTAAGTCGACGGGGAATGGCTCTATCCCACTTATTCTTCACAGATGATCTCATATTGTTCTCAAAGGCCACAATTGAATAAGTGCATATAATTCGAGACTCGTTGAACACTTTTTGCACAGCCTCAGGACAATGGGTTAGTCAAGAAAAATCTCGATGTTTTACTCAAAGAATGTCCATCATTCAATGGCAAGACACTCACTACAAGAAATC
Organism: Erythroxylum williamsii; assembly: GCA_027564335.1. NCBI lineage: Eukaryota > Viridiplantae > Streptophyta > Magnoliopsida > Malpighiales > Erythroxylaceae > Erythroxylum > Erythroxylum williamsii. The sequence continues at coordinate 18,448,900 of JANITW010000002.1, read as the reverse complement.
AGTTGATTACCGACGGACATTACCGTCGGTGAATGTAATCACCGACGGAATTTGGAGGACAAAAAATTGGTCGGTGATCTGAATTGGGATTTGAACTGACAAACGATCTTGAATGCTACCTTAGAGTGCCTATTCTACATGAGAGAGTCATCAAAAGAACTTATCAACATGTACTAGATAAGGTACAACAACGTCTATTCGATTGGTCATCAAACATTTTGTCATTCACAGGGAGAATCACATTGATGCAAGCTGTCATATTTGCTCTTCCCTAGTATACATTGCAGACGATTTGTCTTCCTCGCAATCTGTGTGATGAATTAGAAAAATTAATGGGACAGTTTATATGGGGCTTATACAATAGCACAAGAAAGATGAACCTGGTAAATTGGGATAGAGTCTATAGACCTAAAGAGTTTAGGGGACTGGGCATCTGAAAAATTAGAGAAACCAATTAGGTCTTCTTAGTGAAATTAGGGTGGGCCTTGGTTTCCAAGCCTAACTTGTTATGGGTACAAGTTATTTCAACGAAGTATAATTTTGATGCCAATAACATCCCAAATACTCTGGATACTATGGGAGGCTCAATGGTTGGAGGAGTATCAAAGCAACTTGGCACTATGTTCTCAGAGAACTGAAATGGGTGATCTGTTATAGACCCTTAGGTGGAAAAATCTGGGTCCGCTTATCTCTCATAAAACTGACTCGATTCCACGATCAGATATAGATCTCAGAGTATAACACTTTGTGGATAATACAAGCTCCTGGAAGTGAGCAGTTTTTCAATCTCTACTCCCTCCATCAATTTGCTTACATATAGTGGGAATATTGCCTCCTCAACCCTACTTAGGGCAAGATAAGTTAATATAGGGATTTTTGGACAATGGTTAGTTCACCACAACTTTGACTTATGCCATGATCATGGATTTTACTGAACCATATTCGGATGGATTCTAGAGAGAAATCTGGCAATGGAATGGTCCCCAACAGATTCGGACATTCCTTTGGCTTCTTACACAAGATAGGTTACTTTCCAACCAACAACGAGCTCGCAAATAGCTAACTACTGAGATTACATGCCATCATTGTCAAGTTGACAAATCCTCACTACATGTGGTTCGAGACTGCACCACTGCTCGCACGCTGTGGAATGCATTTCCCCCACACATAGTCCCCACTGATTTTTATACTTTGAACTCTCACGAATGGCGGCTATGAATCTTCATAAACATTGGTTGGTATCTAGCTTCAATTAGTCTATTATCTTTGGGGTTGCCTGGTGGCTCCTATGGTCCTGGAGAAATAAGACCATTTTTTATGCCCAAGTTTTGAGGTCGAAGTCCCCCGCATCTTATGTATTGGAGTATGTCCGTCAGATCCACAAGGCTTTGATTTGGCAAGGAAGAGCTAATATGGGCCTCCGACCTCGACTTGAACAACTCATAGGCTGGACTAAACCCCCGCACGGTTGGGTAAAAGTGAATACAAATGGAGCATGCAAAAGAACATGCTCTTTGGCATTAGCAGGAGGTCTTATCCCAGATAGTACAGGTGCCTGGCTTGCAGATTTGTTCAAAATATTGGTCGGTCCTCCTCCAATTCCACGGATCTCTGGGGAGCCTTATCTGGCTTAAAACTGGCTTGGGATCTTGGTTATCGCCAAATTGAACTCGAGATGGACTCCCTCGTGGTTGCCACCGTCTTATCCTCTTATACTAAAAGGAAAATGAGTCACAACCCCCTAATCATGGGATTAATGAGATGTTTGCTCGAAACTGGGTTGTTAAAACTCGACATATATACAGAGAGGGCAACCGATGTGCTGATTGACTCGCAAACGCGGCCATTCATTTTAGTTTTAGAATTTTCATTCTTAATACTACACCTATAGGGTGCCTCCCATGCAACTTAGAGGACATGACTGGGATTTGTTTCCTGATATTAGTCATGTAATATGCTTTGTGTACTCTCTCCTTTTTATATAAAAAAATATCAATTAGATATTTCTCTATATAATTAATATCCTCGTAATCACTTTAACCTCTAATAAATATTTTTAACCTATAATTAAATTTTTAATTTTGATTTCATCTTATGGATATTATTGTTATTATTATTATTATTGTTGTTGTTGTTGTTGTTGTTGAATATGTGGTCATATAATTTATATATTTTATGAAATACTATTATGAAAATTCATTAGTTGACATAAATTAAGGACTTTACCCAAAAATAAATAAATATTCTATAACTAATAAATATAAAAGAGAAAATTGATATACTCTTGTCATATGTATATAGTTATCCAAAGATGTTATATGTATTTGATGAAGTTTATTTAATTTTCTTATAAAGTTTAAATAACATTCTAATAATATTGATGATATGTATTATTATGTTTACCTAAAAAAAACATGAAATATATTTAATTTGTATATTTCTATCTAAATCCATTAATTATTGAGCGTTTATATGTTTGCAGTTATCAGCCTTCACTCTCAAGCTTTTCCTGTTACCTTGTTTATTGATGTGAATTTCTCTTAATGGAGTGAACAAGTCATTTTTCATTTAGGTGCTTTGGATCTTGACTTAACACTATTAGAGGATAAGGTTACTGACCTTAATGATACTAGTACAAAGGCTAAAAAGGCACATCATAAGGTGTGGGCAAGGTTTAATAGGTTATGTTTGAATTTTATGTGAATGACAATTACTATCAACATTAAGCCTACTCTTCCTAGCACTGAAAATCATATTGTTAAAGTTTTTCTTAAGCTTGTGGAAGACAAGTTTCGTTCTGATGATAAGGCATTTACAAGGACACTTATAATTGAACTCACGACCATGAATTTTGATGGGTCACATAGTATGCTGCAATATGTCCTTGATATGACTAATATCGTAGCAAGACTTAAGACACTAGGTATGACTATAGAAGACTCCTTCTTAGTGTATTTTATTATGAACTCACTGAATATGGACCATTCCATATCAATTATAATACTTAAAGGATAAGTGGAATATTGATGAATTATCCAATAAGCTTATTTAGGGGGAAGCAAGATTAAAGAAACAACAATTTCATTCTAATAACTTAGTGGGTCAAGGAGCTGAAAAGAAAACCAAAGACCAAGAATTTTAAGAAAAAAGAGCCAGCTAAAGTTCCATAGGTTGCTAATGGTGAAAAGAAAGGACAAAAGTTAAATAAATGACACTTCTGCAAGAAAGAAGGACATTTTCATAAAGATTGCCTAAAGCGTAAGGGTTGGTTCGAAAAGAAATGTATACATTATGTTTCTATATGCTTTGAATCAAACTTATCTAAAGTTTCTTCTAATATTTGACGGTTTGATTCTGGTGCAACTACTTATGTTTCCAATATTATACAAGGGTTCCTTACAATCCAAACTATAAGCCTAACTAGCAACTTGCTATTTATAGGAAACCGATTGAAGGCCCTAATTGAAGGTGCAAGGACTTACAGACTGACATTAGATTCTAGGAATCACTTCGATCTAATGAACACTTTCTATGTACCTTCAATTTCTAGAAATTTAATTTATGTCTCTAGACTTGATGCTAGTAGATATATCTTTAATGGTGGACATGGTTTTTTCAATTTGTATAAGAATAATTCCTTTATTATTTATGGAATGCTTATGGATGGTTTATATAAATTGAAACTTAATGATGTTTTTTTTTTCTGAATCCATATTTATTATTAATCATAATGTTGGAATGAAACATAGTTTGGCAAATGAACATTCTGTTTACTCGTGGCATAAGCTTTTGGGTTATTTATCCAAAGAAAGGTTAGAAAGATTAGTACAGAATGAGATTATACTGAATCTAGATTTTACTGATCTTGGCTTATGTATGTGATGCATTAAGGTAAGCAAACCAAACATAACAAGAAAGGAGTCACGAGAAGCAATCAACTTTTTAAAATAATATAGATCGACATGTGTGGACATTTTGACACTCTGTCTTTTAATGGAGAAAAATGTTTCATCACCTTTATGGATGATTTTTCACGGTATGGATATATCTATTTGTTGCATGAAAAATCTCAAGTTGTAAATACCCTTGAGGTGTTTACAAAGGAGATTAAGAGGCAATTAGATAAAAAAAAGTAAAAAAAATATAAGATCTGATAAAGGTGATGAGTATTATGAAAAGTAAGACGAATCTGGATAGTTTCTTAGTACATTTGCTAAGTTTCTCAAAAGTCATGAAATATGTGCATAGTACTATGTCAGGCATACCACAACAAAATGATGTGACAGAAAAATGAAATAGAACATTAAGGGATATAGTTATGAGTATGATGAGTAATTCCTCATTACCTAAAAGTTTATGGGTGTATACACTTAGAACTGCTATGTATCTATTAAACATGGTTCCTAATAAGGCAGTTCCTAAAACTCCTTTCTAGGTATAGACTGTAAGGAAACATAGTTTAAGAAACCTGCATAATTGGCATTGTCCAGAAGAAGCACAATTTATAATACATATGAAAGAAAACTGGATTCTCAAATAGATAGTTGTTACTTTATTGGTTACCCAAAGAAATCCAACAAGTACAGGTTTCACTATCTGAACCATATTTTGAAAATTGTTGAAACAACTAATGCCAATAAAATGGTAAGGTTAAAGGGAATGCTAAAAAATCAAGTTGTAAATATTAATGAAATAAGGGTTGATATTATATTACCCATAAATTTTCTTAAACCCACAACCATAACAAATGTAGTTCCTGCTTTGGAAGATCAAAATAATCAAGAACAATATTTGGATAATGAAGAAGCACTCTGCGAAGAACCTAACTTACCACCAGCTCATGGAAATGAACCAGTTGGTATAACTTTAAATAAACCTGTAAGCGTTAGAAAGTCAATTATTTTTATGATTATGTGGCTTATTTGCAAAAGTAAGATTTTTATGATGAGATTAATAATGATCCTGTTTCGTTTTCACAATCCATAGGTCGCTATAAGTCTAAAAGATGGATTGATGCTATGAAAGACGAGTTGAAATCAATGACTTAAAACAATGTCTGGGATCTTGTAAACTTGTCAGGAGGTTCTAAACGAGTTGGCTATAAATGGGTCTTTAAGACCAAACAAGACTTAAATGACAATGTTGAAAGATGTAAAGCTAGACTTATTGTCAAAGGTTACACTCAGAAAGATGATATTAATTATAAAGAGACTTTTTCACCTGTCTTAAAGAAAGATTCATTGAGAATAATTTTAGCATTAGTGGCTTAATTTGATTTAGAGTTACATTAGATGGATGTGAAAACAACCTTTCTGAATTGAAATCTTAAGGGGTTTATATGAATCAAATTGAACGTTTTTCCATTAAAGGTAAAGAAGTATGGTGTGTAAATTGAAGAAGCCAATATATGGACTTAAACAAGCTTCCAGGAAATAGTATATTAAGTTCAGTAATACCATTACTTCTTTCAGTTTTGAGGAAATCACTATTGATCGATGTATTTCCTCGAAAATTAGTTGGAGTAAGTTTATATTTCTAGTTCTGTATGTTAATAACATTTTTCTTGTTGCTAATGACTTGGGTTTGTTGCATAAGACTAAAGAATTTATTTATAAGAGTTTTAAAATGAAAGATATGGGAGAGGCATCTTATGTGATTGGAATTTTAATATTCTGTAAGAGATTATAAGGTTTATTATGATTGTCTTAGAAAGCCTATGTTTCTTGAGAAATTTAACATGAGCAAGTGCTTAGTAGCTATAGTCCCTATTCAAAAGGGGTATAAATTTAGCCTTATGCAATACCCAAAGAATGATATGGAACGCAAGGAAAAACAATTCCATATGCTTTTGTTATGGGCAATTTGACATACCTACAAACCTGTACTAAACCCAACATCAATTTTGCAGTATGGATGCTAAGTAGTTATCAAAGTAATCCTAGGATTGATCATTGGAAGGTTGCAAAGAAAGTCTTTAGATACCTTCAAGGAATAAAAGATTACACGCTCATTTATAAGAGGTATGATCATTTAGAAAGGATTGGATAATCAAATTCATATTTTACTAGGTGTGCTGATAGTATAAACTCAGCATTTGGCTATTTATTCCTATTAGTTGAAGGAGCAATCTTATGAAAAAAGTGTCAAATAATCTATCACTGCTTCATTCACTATGGAAGAAGAATTTGTAGCTTATTATGAGGCTATAATTCATACATTATGGCTACGAAAATTTATTTCAAGGCTTCGAGTTGTCGACACAATAAACAAGCTGCTGAAAATTTATTGCAATAATTTAACAGCAATTTTCTTCTCTAAAAATAACAAATATACCAAAGACGCAAAACACATGAAATTAAAGTATTTTGTTGTTAAAGAGGAGATTTAAAAATAAAGAGTGTATATAGAACATATTAGGATGGATCTCATAGTTACAGATCCTCTAACTAAAGGTTTACAACCTAAAACATTCAAAGAACATGTGCTTAGGATGGGTCTTGGTTGTATTAATTATTGATAATAATGTTTGATGGTGATGTTTTAACACTTTTGAGCTCAATAATAATATGTTTCTGAATTTTATATTTCTTATTCATTATGTTTATATATACATGATTGTTTGAATAAGAATTTTGTATCTATTTTCATAATAAGGATAAGGATTGTGTGTTATTTATATGCAACTTATGAACCTACACATAATAAGTTCTTAATGTAGAGGTATATGGAAGGAGTATTGACTATACTGTGTATAACTGTCATAACCCACATTATATGATTTGTTATGTTGAGGTACTTATGATGTTAATGGTTTATAAGATTTAATTTTTTGCTAGCCTTATATTATACTATAAAATTTAATGATGTAATATTCGGCCAAATGAGAGAATGTAAAAAAAATGGCCTGATGTTATGACCCATATTTTCTATAAGCCCATATTAAATTTGGATTAAGGTTTTTCTTAATTTAATAATATATTAAATTTTAATCATTATTTTAGTATTTGATGGACGTACAAGATTTAATGTTAACAGATATATAAACTAGTTCTCTCTCCACCCTAATTGAGTATGTAGACAAAAATAAAATATAGAACGAATGTATTTGGCTATACTTCAAATTATCTGCCATAGAAAGAGGATTAAGAGAGAGAAAAACTAGTTCGTGATTATTGAAAACTCTCTCTATATCATGTTGAATTCTGCTCAAGGTAAGTGATTTATTCACTTCATCTATATGGTTATTATTATATTCAAGATCTTAAAGGACATAAATGATTTATGTATGAATTTATGTGTTGATGTTTGAATATTAAGTATAAAACTTAGTTTTTCCTGGTTTAAGTGACAATAGAATATAGAAATTTACAATAATCTTACAAATAAATTTTATTTTAATAGAGGAATAAAAAGTATGGCTAAACATTTATGAAGAAAGAAGTGGAAGGACTTTTGTAGCGCCCCTATACCATAGGGTACACATCGGGACGCTCGACGCGTATCCCACGAAAAAGGTGCATTACCAGAACAGTTTCACTAATATCCACATGGCATCACAATAAATTAAATCACAATATAACAGAAATCAGTAAATTAAAATCTCAAAAATAACAATCATCTTGTACAGTCATCCTCAAAGCTAACCCAGCTGACCGACCTGTGTGCCATCGCTCTCTGTCTGCACGCTCGCACAGCACGGAGAGACTGTCTTCGGAGCTAGGAGTCTACTCTAATAGTCCTGAAAAATATAATGCAATTTTGGGTAAGTTTTGCGAACTCAGTGAGAAACCATCATTGATGGTTCACTCATATCATGCATTTACGCATATTGCGTACAGCAAATCACAATAATATACAATTAACAGTATTATATACCATTTACAGTAGTCGATAGCAGTTTACAGTAACCTGTAACGATGTACAGTGATAACAGTCTGCAGTATCTCATACCAATTTCAGTACTATATAGCAGTTTGCAGTATTACATCACCATTTACGGTAGTCTCTAGCAGTTTACAATATCAAATAACCATTTACAACAGTCCATCACAATTTACAGTATTATGCAGCAATCTACAGTAACACTAACACTTAGCAGTATCATATTGCAGTTCACAGTAAATCATATCATTATCGCAATCCAGTCATTCATTCACAATAATTTACAGTAGACAGTTACAGCCATTCACAGTAGTCACATACAGTCATTTCAGGCATTCAGTACAGTATGCAATGCACATGTGATTCTTTTCCAGTTATTCAGTGTAGTGCCCAAGTGCTCAGTAATTGCGTTTTAGGAAGTAGGAGAGCCCTCTGGGTATGCACTACTATCCACGCGTCAGTAGAGATAGGAGAGCCCTCTGGGTATGCACTAATCCCATTTTCAATTGTAGGACCCCACACCCCACCCGTAGGTGTTTGCAGGTTTTACTGCGGCGTGTGTTTGCGGATGTTACCGCGGCATCCTCAATTCAGTAACAGTATTCGAGCTTAAAGCTCTTTCCAGTATCAGTCCAGTGTTCAGGGATAAATCCCCTCGGGCTATACCCGGTCAGTACAGTGTTCGAGCTCGAAGCTCTTTTCAGTGATATTAGCAACTTGGGACACATTCCGTTATCTGATCATGCATTTATGCATGCAATGCAGTGCTCAGTAATTTAGTGTTCAGTAATTCAGTATTCAGAGATTCAGTATTCAGTGATTCAGTGTATGGCTAAAAGCCCAGTATTACAGTTCTCAGTGTCACTCAGTAATCCAATCCAATACAGTAATCGTATGCGAATCGGTCACATATATTTCAGTAATAATACAGTTCACTCTTATACGAAATACAGTTCACTCTCATACATTTCAGTGGTCATACAGTGGTCCAGTCCAATACAGTGAGAGCATACAGTTTGATCATGTATATTTCAATAATCATGCAATTTCCAGTGTCATGTAACAGT
>JANITW010000002.1:18415730-18439852 GCA_027564335.1 Erythroxylum williamsii | reverse complement strand
ACGTCTCGAGTGCACGTCGCGACGAATCCAATTTTATTAAATCCAATTTATTCGTCGCGACGTAGCCCTACCGCTACAGTGCTCGTCGCGACGTACGAAGACCAGATCGTCTTCTCCGATCGGTTTTCCGCCATTAACACACTCAAAACCTCCATTAAACACTCCCATCTACCCATATCAACCATAATAAATGCCATACATGCACTAAAACCCATTAATAACCACATTAAACACAAATACTTACCAAATCGACGATTTCTCACAGATTTCCACCGTAAACCCTAAATCCTCCAAATCACCGATAATCCACTCCAAATCCTTCTCAATCCTTCATCAATCACAATAAACACGTTAGCCTATCACAATAGAAGGGAAAACCATCAGGAATGATCAAGAAATCCTCACCTATGGAGGAGTCGAAGATCACCGTCGGGAGGAGGAAGAAGAAACGATGAAATGCTTAGGTTATTTTCCCCAATTCTCAACTCTAGCTATTTATAGCCTTAAGTCTCCATATCAGTCAAATTTTCAGTCTCTAAATTTCAATGGCTCAACACATTTATTCCCTATCAGTAAAATTCTAATTTTTCCATTGCCATTGGACAGTTCTTTCAGTAATATACGGTCAATCAGTCAGTCACCCAAATATTTTCGGTCCGGGCATTTTCTCCCGAATTTCCCGAAAATCTCCTATAAGCCACTATAAATTACCAGTCACTCGTATTCAATATTAAATCAGTCAAGTAAACCCAATTACACTAATTTCTCAATCAGTTCCTCAATCCAGTCAGTGCAGTCAGTATTCAGTTCACAATCCAGTCAATTCCAATTTACAGTTAAATACCGGAAAATCATGAATGCATATACCTATGAATATATGCATATGCAGTAGATCAATTCCTCTACGATTAGAGGCCAGTAATATGCTCAGTCAATGAATGCAATGCAACCTATCATTCTGTCCCAATTTACCAGAATACCCTTGCTATCAGTAACGGGATGTTACAAACTTAGTTTCTTTTGAGATTAACTCCCTTAGCTTTCATCTTTACAACTCAATTATTTCCAAAACTCAATTTGATGTCTTTTTCCTATTTTTCCAAAAATTTTCAAAAATTTATGCCTAAATTAACAAAAATTTACAATTGCAATAATCTTACTAACTAATAGAATTTTCCATATAAATAAATCCAAAGTTCTCAAAACACCCAAAAAGCATAACTCAATCAAATTATACCCGGAATTATTCATGAATGCGTGTACAATTATTTTCATGTGCCATGACTTTACTATTCATATGTAGGTATGTAACATAATATGTACGAACATAGAGATGCATTTCTAACTCTCATAATCACTCACATTTATCATTTTAACCTTCCCACAGATAATGGATGTTACAGAGAGGATGCAGATTTACCCTACAATAATAACAATATCCAGTATAAATCTCACTGAGGTGCGAGATCTGGGGAAGTCTAGTAATATGTAGCCTTATCCCTAATTAATAAAAAGATTATTTTCAAATGATTCACATGATGCAATGATTTACTTAGAATATGGACTCAAAAGCACACTATATAATTAGGACATAACAGAGAAGATTAATATAAAGATGTTCACTACAAAGACTCATGAATTTGAGAAACTTTTGAGAAGAGGGTATGTGGTCCTATATCAAGGATAATCTATCAACAATATTGGTACATCATTCAACCCCCAAAAGTGATCACATAAAAGTATTAAAACATAAAACCTGAAAATTTTCCAAGTAATAAAGAAAACATACCAGACGGATAGAATTAGAAAAAATGTTGCAAAAGACAAAATTTTTGAGAAAGTTGCAGCAAAATATCCATTGACTCAAATACACACGTTAAGCATGTCACAAGAGTCACATATTATTGAGTGCCTGTTTGGATGACCTTATATCAGTAGAACTTTTGTCAGTAAAGCTTTTTTTAGAAGAGCTTTTCTAAAAAGCCAGTTGATTATTTGGCTGTCAATTAAAAAAATAACTTTTTTGAAAGAGCTTCATACAGTAGATTGTTTGACAATATAAAATTAAAAAACACTTTTATTGATTTGACAATATAATAAATAAAAAGCACTTTTATTAATTTTAACTATATTTTATTTTGCAATAAAAATTATATATGCATATAAATATCATTTAAAGTATATTAAACAATATACAAAACACAATCTATTAATTATTATATAATTTTAAACCATATGAAACATAAATAAAAATATATGTAACCAAATCTTTTATATGGATTATAATATAAGTAAAACTAATATCAAAAATAAATATTAAAACGTATAGAAAAGTCAAATAATATTATATAAATCTCAAAATAAACGTGAAGATGAGTTTGTGAGTATTGTGAAAATTATGTGTAAAATATAAGGATAAAAGGAACTAAAAAATAAACTCATTAATTGATCTAAAAAATCTACTTGACAAAGTATTTTTTTTAGAAGTTCCAAATTTGAGCTTATCAAAAAGTTGTATTTTGATTTTAGAAGTTCCAAATTTGACCTTCTCAAAAAGCTATATTTTGGCTGTAAAAAAAGTTGTATCTGCTAGAAAAAGCTTTTTATTTTATAATCGAATACTCATTTTTCTTAAAAACAATTTTTATGGTGAAAAAATAATTATTTACCCTCAAAAAACTCAATAAAATGGGACAGTAACATAACCTCTTCTCCTATTAAGATACATGTATAGATATTATGAGCTGGTCTTGGGCCTTAACTGGAACTGAAAGGACTGTTGGGATTGGGCTGTATTTGGCGTTGCCTCCCATTTATGTTTGTAGGTGCGTATGGTCTCTTGGTTGTTGCTTTCAGTGCTTCTTATTCCAGTTCTTTTAAAAGATAATTTTTCTCATAATTTCTCAAACCCCTAATCTTGAATCTGAAATCTGTCATCAGATTCTCAATTTTTCGACAAGTTCCCAAATCCCCACCATCCTCCTCTTACTCTTATCGCCTCTCTGTAGGCTTCGTTGTCTCGCTCTTTCCCTCCTTTGAGGTAAGCTCTGCTATTCTTTTCCTTTTCTTTTCTCTTTTATACATCAATGCATTATAACGAATTTTGGCTTTCACTAAAACGAAATTAGGCTCTTTTAGAAATTGGGCCAGTGTTCTCTTTCCAATCCCCAGCACCGGTACCATTCCTTTCCAGCTATTTTGCATCCCTATTTGTCTGAGTTCACCTTCGACTTTGTAGTTTTTTACCACCCAATTTTGGTATTTAGGTTCAGTTCTTTCTACTTTTTGCTACCTATCAATTTACATTGTCTCTTGCTTCTTTATATCCTGTTCCGTACTGTTTTAGGAATTTCTTTGTGACTATCGTTTTTGGTGTTCTTTTCGATTTTGTTCAATTTTCTTTTTCATTGTGGAAAATGAACAGAAGGTGTGATAACAGAATTGTCTTTTTTTAAAAGGAACCTTATTGTTTCTTGGGATTTAGGGATCCGCGTGAAATTGGTAGAAGAAGGTTACCCCCTTTTTGGTTGTGTTCTATTCGTAGCTATGTCGGTTACGGCTGGTGTTAGTGATACTGCATTAGCAGTTAGGGAGAAGCTTAGAGGTAAAATTGGTTCAACCAAAGTTAAGAGATACTGGCCTGGAAAAGCCCCTGAGTGGGCTGATGAGGCAGATGAAGATGGGGACATTACAATGGCTAGGGCGGCTGCTGTTGAGAGGTATTTCCCCAGCCAAGATGATTCTGATTTTGCCCGACGGGATGACCCCAGACTGCGCCGTTTGGCTGAGAGTAGGATTGATAACCGTGATGAAGTGAGGGCGGAGCATCGCCGAATCCGGCAACCGGAGATTGTTTCCAGAGATGAAGAAGAATACCAAAGGCAAGAAGGCTTGGATGTGGAAGAAGAGGATGAGGAAGCGTTGGAGGAAAGGAGGAGGAAGATTAAAGAGAAGTTACTTTTGCGTGAGCAAGAAGAAGCTGCTCTTCTTCCTGAAGAAGAGGAGGAGGAAGCTGAGGAAGAGGAGGAAGAGGAATCGGAGTATGAGACTGACTCTGAAGAGGAAACTACGGGAATTGCGATGGTGAAGCCTGTGTTTGTGCCAAAGTCAGAGAGAGATACCATAGCTGAGCGTGAGCGACTTGAAGCAGAAGAACTAGCTATTGAGGAAAAACTAAGGAAGAAATTGGAGGAGAGGAAGGTGGAGACGAAACAAATTTTGGTTGAGGAAATTCAGAAAGAAGAACAAATACAGAAGAACTTAGAAATGGAGGCAAATATTGCTGATGTGGATACAGATGATGAAGTGAACGAGGCAGAGGAATATGAAGCTTGGAAGGTGAGAGAGATTGCAAGAATCAAGAGGGATAGGGATGCCCGTGAGGCAATGTTGAAGGAGAAGGAAGAAGTTGAGAGGGTCAGAAACATGACAGAGGAAGAGAGGAGGGAATGGGAGAGGAAGAATCCTAAGCCCGCTGCAACTTCGAAACAGAAGTGGCGGTTTATGCAGAAATATTACCACAAGGGTGCTTTCTTCCAGGCTCAGTCTGATGACCTCTCTGCAACTGTCGGAACAGATAATATTTATAGGCGTGATTTCTCTGCTCCAACAGGGGAAGATAAGATGGACAAAACTATTTTGCCCAAGGTTATGCAAGTCAAACACTTTGGCCGCAGTGGAAGAACAAAATGGACACATCTTGTCAATGAGGATACTACCGATTGGAATAATCCGTAAGTTCACTTCTGCAAATTGGTTTTGGTTAATAATTTCATTTTTTGCTTTCTTTCTCCATTCTTCTCTTCTCCACGCATTTGTCTCCAGATCTGATCTTCTGCTCCTTAATTGCCACGAATAATGTGATTTGCTTAATGTTTATTTTGTTTTAGCTTATCTTGAGATTTGATCTAAAATAGCTATGGAGCGTTTAAACTGGGTGAAGCATCGAGTTTGAACAAAGAAACGTGATATTGCATAGTTAAAAACCAAGATGCACCCTTTGCATGATTTTTAATTTTTGTTTCAAACTGCAGATTAACTAAGGCTCAAGTTCCGATCTTTACATGTAGTCTCACGTGGGTGTCGTAATTTGAGTTAGAAATGAGTTCTTGCCAGTGGGAGAAATTGATCCCCTTTTCTGAGGAATTCTTGTTTGGTTAGAAAAACAAAGTTTGAACAACGGTCTTAAGTTGGTTGACTGGCTACTTCGTTGTAGGGTATTATATAGTGCTAATGAATTTTTATCTCCATTCCTACATTTCTGATGTTTTATGGTGGGCCAAGTAAGCTACTAAACTATAGATTCACAGTAGGCACGTAGAAATAAGACCTATTCATGGCTTTCTTTAACTTCTGATGTTTGTTTTCAAAGAAGGGTTTTGTTTTTTTCCCTTGAAATCTTCAATTTGACTGTTGTTTGAACTTTGAAGTAGTTGATAGACACTTTTGAATAAGTTTCCATTAATAATTTATCGGAATTCTGTGCCTTCTATCCCTTTAAATGTATCATTGCGAGTTGCATATTGGTTACTGAATCTGTTCTTGATGTCTGTTCTGTAGGTGGACATTTAATGATCCTCTTCGGGCAAAGTACAATGCAAAAATGGCTGGGATGAATACATCAATTGATAAACCCAAAGGAAATAAGAAATTGAAGGATTGGGACAAGCACTAAGTTATGAACTGTTGCGTAGCTCAAGTAGGAAGGCAGTCTTTTAGTTGTATTCTTAAGGTGGAATATAAGGAGCTCTAGTTGGAAATCTCGAAGGCGTTTGTAGTCCTATACTTGTATGCATGCCTATTTCAACTTTCCAAGAAATGCAAATTCTCGTAAAATTTTGGTGTTTGCATATACACATTTTCAGTCATATCAGAATTTTACATAATATTGATGCGGGGAATATTGCTTAAAACCTTTTCGGTCTGCTTCCTTACTTAACGAGAAGCTGATCTCTAGTGTTATGTGTCTCCAATAGAAAATGTGCACGACTGCATTTATCGGAAATAAACTTCAAGAGCTGGCTCCTGTTCACTACATTTATCCTGTAAATTCCGGTCTCTCTGATATCCGTTAAGCTGTATTGAAGTGAAGAATAATCGTCATACCATTCCAGTGCTGTCAATTTTGTAATGGTCAATTAATGCATCTTCAAGTCGTTCGTTTTGTCTCGCTAGTCTCACAATCCAAATAAACCGTGAATTACTACTTAGTTGTGTGTCCATGGCAGCAATAAAAAGAAAAACCAAATCAGGCCGACTTGCATTAGAAGGCCCATTCAAATGCTGCTAATTCGGGCTTCTTCGGCCCATATTTCAGGTCAATCTCTTCTTCTCCCATGTCCCCTTCTCAATCATACTATTGTCTGTTCGGTTTTACATCCAATGGTTCAGTCCTTTCTCATTTTATGAAGTTTGATGTCCATGGCAGAAGAAGACTCAAAGTCCGAATCTACCCTGCCTGCTTCACCCGTACTCTTTCTTTCTCCGCCTATATATATAATTATGTACTTTTATGTATTTATCCAATTGAATGCGAGTTAGATTGGTGAATTTTCTGTGGTTATGAGGATTCATGTCAACGTTGGTGACTTCTGGTATTTCTCGGATAGGGCTGATTATCATAGGCCTGTTAGGGTAGACGCGCATGGAAGGGTTATCTGCGGACATTCACTTCGTAGTTTTTTCAATTGTACGTAAATATAACTGATAGGACACTGATTTATGTCTTCGGAAAAAGATTGATTTCCCCCTTTTTGAAATAGTATTTTAAGCGCATTCTATGGAAAGCAAACTGTGATTGTGTGACTAGCTGTTTCTTGAACTGGATGATATGAAATAATATGTTTCGAAAGCTCATTTAGTTGATTTTTAGATGATATCACCATAACTATGTATGAGGCTATGATTGTGATAGTATGACCAATGATTGGGTAGGAGTTAATCATTGTGACTAACTTAAGAGGAGTTGCGCCTTTTCATGTTTGCTAGGGATGTTGACTGTATTGATTTTGGTTTATGCAATAGATTGTGGAGGTCCTGTGCAAAAGTTCACGTAAGACTAGCCGCTTTGCAGTGGGTAGCAAGGCAGGATTTGCCGTTTCTCTGATTAACAGAAAGTTGGAGGATGGTGCCCCCGTTGCTTTGTACATTGAAGCAGTTAAGGATGGGGAAGAATCTATAAGTTTTGGCCCTGATGCAGTTCTTGTGAATTATGGTGATGGTTGGAAGTTACAAACAGTTACCGAGCTGGATTATGGTTGTAAGTCATTCCTCTTATCATGTCTCATGTTCTGTTAAGCAGCTATTGAATACAGCAGTAGGATGTTGGGTTACTGATATCTTTTTTTTCTTTCTAAAAGCAGGTATTAGGAAAAAGGAGCATGTTCAGCTGATTCCAACACAGATGCTTAATAAAGTGGTACGAGTTTTAAAATTCTCTGGTCTGAATTTACGTTGAGTGTTTTGCCTTATTAAAACATTTTTAAATTCCATTCTCCAAAAGATTTTCTTGAGAATATTTCCGTCAGGAGCACAATAAAGTTAGAAATTCACTGCTTGGTCAGCTGTTAGTAGCACAATAAAGAAAATTTGCATGCTTTTTCAAAAACTTGGACATGCAAATTGCGCTGAAATTTTTCTTAGACAATCAACAATTTATTTATTAGGCTCGTAGTAGAGTTCAAGTTGGCCTTGGTTGCTAGAATCTTTCCTTTCTGCTTGATTTAGCTCCCGTTCATTATACATTATGTTGCCTTGACTGGCCTTTACAAGGATCCTTTTGTTCCAAGTTTTTGCTAGTGCTCTCTCTTCTGCTTTCTGCCTCTGAATTTGATAGCTCTTCTCTCCTATTGTATCTTTAGGCCGCCCATATGAACACTGAATAAATTAAGTCAAACCGTCATATCTCTCCTTATCTTCAATGGATTCTTCTAGTTGCGCTTGTTTGCAAATGTACTTGTTGGTTTACCAATAATACTCAACTTGGCATTTTTGCATAAGCTACATCTTAAATAATTGTTCAATAATTTCTTAGTTCAATGCTCAAGTGAGCAAAAATTAAACATAAGGTGCCTACACTGCCATACAGCACGATTTTGACAATCTTGACTTGCTTCCAATGTTGACTTAAATCTATTTAGGGCTTAAGCCTGATCTTCTGGAATTTGAGGTTCTAAGGCTGGTATTTTGTGAACAAGGCTGGCAGTTATTTCATCATTTTGGTGTTATTATGGTGTTTATTTCACTTCCTTATTTTGTGAACAAGGCTAGCAGTTATTTCATCATTTTGGTGTTATTATGGTGTTTATTTCACTTCCTTATATTGGAAATCTTTGATTACACTTTTCTCACCTGAGATAAATAGAATCTCCCTCTTTCTCCTCAGCGGACGTCTGATGGTACGCATAGTATGAAAGCAATTGTCAAGCCAGGAATCAGCTTTTTGTACATTGCAAAAATATTGGTAGCCTTTGGGTTGATTTTTGTGCTTGGTGCAATTTTCACTTTGGCTCTTGAGAATCTTCCCAGACTGTTACTCTTTGTTAATACATTGACATAATGTTCTATTGACTATTCAGAATATATGCAATGGATTTAACATGTTATTTACTAGACCAGTAATTAGGGGAGAGGCCTCTATAAAACTATAAGGTGCTACGCATTAGTATTACGCGGTGAAAGTTACACCAATGAAAGTTCATGGGTTTGTGCGTACGAGTTGTAGAAGAAAATTGATGGTGGAAGATGGGGAACTACTAGATTAACATCAAAGCCAAGACTATGCTCAAAAACCTGAACATGGCTTTACCGTTCTAATGAACTCTGTACCTGATGCAAATTCTACTGTTGGGCTTATCGTGGCATTTTGAAAGAATTTACTTTGCTGTTGGAATAGTGAAAAGGATGCTTAGCATATGTTATAAAGCTTCGTGCGTTAAATTGATGTGTTTATTGTAGTCTATCGCTACACTGGCTGGGTGAATGTGGTTCTTGCAAAAATCCCCACGTGCTTGAATTTTGACGTTCCGTACTGCATGGCAATGCTAACTAACTGGGGCTTTAGTGTCTGCTATTGCAAACTAAAGCACTCCTTGAAATTATTTCTTCACTTTAGGGCTCCTAAGAACTTCATGTAGTTCATGCTCATTACCAACTTCAAGCGTCAACATGTTGACAGCTTAACTGAGCATCAACTTGATACTTATACTTGGAAAATATTGAATTTCTTATATATAGATTTATTTACAATAATTAAGTCCATTTTTAATGTCTCTGTCCACAGTACTAATGATAGGATAATAGATAATAAAAAATTTGAAATTTATTAATAATTAGAAAATCTCTTAAAAGGATCAAGTTGATTATCAGTATACATAATTTTAATTTTTTGAAAAATCGGATTATGCTATTAAAATTGAAGAAAGAAATATCTTTGTTAAAATCTTTAGAATAAATAAGTAAAACCTTTAATAAAAAATGATTAAATATGTTCATACATATAATATTTAAGTTTTACGATTTTCATTATTTTCTTTTAAATTTATTAGAATCTAACATTTAATAATATTCCTATTTCCTTTTCCTTGTTATCCAAACATAACAATTTTCAAGGGATAAAAGTATTTTAGATTTTTTTAATATTAAAAAATGAATATAAGATCAATTCCCTTACAATTAATTTACAAAATTTACTAGAAAGTCGTGAATAAAACTTTTTCTTTTAAAATCTTAATATATAGTCGTAAAGGTAAAATCATATTCTTACAAACTAATTTGATAAAATATAATACTATAATACCAAAATCAAATAAATGACAATATATAACTCTTCCATATGAGTGGATTCTTGAAGCAGCAATAAGACTGGCTCATGGCTCCAATGCTCAGCCAAAATCATAATACTGATAAACAAATGCAACCATAGAGAGACACAGAGAGCATCCTTAGACACACAAACATCTTTAATTTGCAGACTATTTACATCTTTGCACAAATATTACACTGAGGCGTCTTTTGGTCTATGCTCACAAAGCAAGTATACAAACAACATTTGGGAAGGGAGGTTTTTCATACAGCAAAGAGATTCTGCTGTAAGAACCACAATAAGATGGTGCAATGTGCAATCCATTCTAAGCTAAGCTAAGCTATCAACAGAGCTCCGATATATTTCATCGGCATGCGCAGCAGGAACATAGACTGCATCCTGTAGTGAGCTATGAGTTCGCCCATAAAGTGCATAAACAAACACACCGATTAAGAGCCATATGGAAACACGGGCCCACGTAGCAACACTGAAAGTTTGAGAGACCAAGCGTGGTATATCAGAACTAAGATGTTGTGTCAGATAAAATTTTCCATGGCCAAATCTCAGTTAAAAATTCAAGCATGCACATCAAATGGATTCTATACATGGTAACTTGCAACTATAGCTTAATGTCTACTCACCCCAAATTTATAAGCAGGTAGGTGTTAATGAGAATGCAGATGATCGGAAGGAGTGGAACAAATGGACAAATAAATCCTGCAAGGAGATCAGAATTTCATTTCTTAAATTAGCTTAAAACTCATTAGAAACTCACATTTAACTAGTTTGCCGCTACTAAAGCATTAGGGATAAATAAATTATACATTATGTTTCTCATATACAATTACATGCACTAGATGAAACAATATAATCAATACTTGGTTTAAGCATGAAACTATTCTTTACTGCAACATCACTGCCTTAAGAAATTTAGGGACACTGTACAGTCCTGCAGATACGAAGGCAAGAACCAAGTCTCTGCAGATTTGACATATGTATCAAGCGAGGACGCATATGCCAAAAGCTGACATGGGATTTCAATTTTGTTTCAAGAAAACTAACTGAATTAATCAAACAAGGGAAAAAGGGAGAAGAATGAGTACCTCCAGTATGGCCAAAGCTGTGCCTTGCATCATCTTGTTCTATACAGGTCAATACAGCAAGACCAAACAGAAGAAGAAGACCACCAACCCCACACGAAGTAAAACGAAGAAGCCTGATGGATGAAACATGAAGCTAATTAATCTCAGAAGAAAAGCAGAAGTATGCAGTTGGATGTGGCCATTAGCCCATACTACAGAAGCACCAGACTGCAGAAGCAGTATAGCTGAGTCTTAAACTTCAATCACAGAAAAATCTCTCTGAGTTTAAAGTTGTGGCTATCCACAATTGAAAAAACAAAATTCATAAAGATAATTCAGTATAACCCTTATCAATGTCCTTGCTCAAGTATTCAGTACAACCGTAGCCAATTAATGCTTAACTCAGAAACATGGTTAAAATACATCTACCAACCTTGGAAGACTTGTATCTGAAGCTGCATGTGTAAGCACTAGTGCCCCAAAACATGTGAATGCTATGGTCCACCCAGCAACTTTTCGTCTGTTTTCTTCATTTAGGACAACTGAAATGATAAAAGAAAAGATGAAAATTAGATGTGGTAAGACTGAGGCCAACCATTAAATTACACAGAATCTGCCACATAGACCTTGCGATACAATACAAGATGCATCAAGAAATATTTTACAGCCACAAATTCCTTTGCATACTTTGATCAGCATATCTGAGATGCCTGAGTGGACCAAAGAAAGTTTTGCATTGGAAAGACCCCAATTTTAATGCTTGTATACTATCATTCACTTTCAAAACTCAGTTGATTACAACTCAATTTATAAAGATACAGGATTATATATGTACTTTTAAGTTTAGGCATAAGAGAATAAATTAATCATGCAGGTAAAGTTAAGTCAGAAGAATAGGTATGCGATTCATTTGCAGCATCTGTTTCTTTCATATAGGGTTCTACTAATTGATATGTTTGCACAGATAATTGAGGCTCTGCCTATGATGAAAATTGAGAACTTTTCTTTATAGATCTATTCAGCTTAAATGCCTCATTGAAAGGTGTACAACAGGTTTTTATCAAGAACAAATATTAGCCCAATAGGGAGTATAGAGGTATTCACATAGGAAAATGCACAAATGTCAGATCTCTTCCTCTTCCTTCAGATGGTGGATTAAATTTAACAGGGGGATGTGCTCATATTAGCAAAAAGATCTCAGAATCCATAAACATACCAGAAAATGCAAGTAAAGGTGAAAGAACCTAAAGAAACTTACAAATTGCTTGAACTTCCTTTTTGACAATTGCAGGGTATTCAACTTGTGCATTCTTTTTGCATAGTAAAGGTAAAGAGCCATCATTTGTCCCTTCAATATTGTGGGTACCCTGACTGAACCGCAACGACACAGAATCAATTGTTTCCTGAAGTGAGGATGGAAACGGCACCTCATCTGGTGGGACATATCTCAGTATCAGTACAGAAATTGCAACCATGGTGAAAGCAAGAAGGGTACCAACACTGACCTGCAAAAGAGCATCACCAAGAAGAGCTTAATAGACAAGCATATATCAACTCATAAGCATATTTAAATATCTAGTTGGTCATAATAAGGGAGAAGTAGATCTCCAGTTTCCCTGGACCATGTGATTGGAAGGGGGATTATCCACCCTTACATGGGTAGGTTATAGAGGGGGAATATTCAATTGTGCTTCCTTCTTAGCATTAATCCAAGTACATGATTTGCTACACTATTTGAGAAATGATCCTTGACTTTCTGTAATTTGGAGGGCTTCGTGAGTGTGAAGAAATGGAATACTAAGTGATGATGACAAAAACTTACCATCCCAGCCAGCTGTGAAACATCCATGAAAAATGCCAAGATAGCAGCACCAAAACCAGTAGCCAATGTACTCTTCACTGGTACTTGAGTACTTCTATTAACATCCGAAAAGAAAGGCGGAAGCAATCCATCTCTAGACATTGCCATCAAAATTCGTGGCTGACAGACCACAAGGTAATTGGCAAGTCAACACGGAATCCAATTAAATAATATGTCAACCAGAAAGAAAAACAAAGAAAGCCAATCAGTCAAGAGGACATAGCCTCCCTCATATCTAGATCTTGTGTCTCATTCAAAACTAAAAGTAGCCCTGCTAATATTTGTTGGATACTGTGACGATCAAAACTTGAAGTTAAAGAGAGAGAGACTTCAGCATCTTCCACCTTTTCTCCTCCTCCTTTCAAACTAAGATGAGTGGAAAGAATATCCAGTGACAGCATAACTTCCATAAGTATTTATTCTATAATCATGCCCCACTGCCCACCGTGCACATATTTTCCTAAGCATGTGCTTGCTGGCATCTTAATCTAGCCTAACACAAGCTTGCAATCTTTCTTCCTTGATATATGTTGTTGAGACTTAATGTAATAGCTTTTACTCAATATTACAATGGCTAAGATAATCCAGGCAGCTATTACAGCGTTCTTTTCGTCACTAACTTCAGGCTCTCTCTCAATGCAAGATAGGGTACCAAAATAAACTCTGACATTGAAGTTAGAATTTTAAGTTCATAGCAAGGCATTATAAGGCACAGTATATGGTTTTGTCAACATTTAATGCTGTAATAGGCTTCTTGTTACTCTTTACTTTTCATCTACAAAATCAAATGAGAAGTGGGCTGACTAAATCATTTTTCACAATAGACATAAATAGAGCTCTTTGTAAATACAAATTGAAGTTCAACTTTTGGTAAGTAATCAAAAGGATCAAAAATATCATTTCATCAAGAAAACTGATAATCATAAATTAGAAAACAGTACAAGGACCATGGATCAGTCATTACGTGCCATGCAGTCAATAATAAGAATTGGTGAAAATTCAAAATTTACCAAAAAGTATTTAAGACAGCACATACTGTTGTTGTTGGAAAAAAAACATGCAAAATCTCTTTAATTACCTGAGGAAGTAATGAGCCCATCAATGTTGAGCAAAGAGCCATAACAGCTCCTGCAGTAATTATGTACCTGGAATTACCACAAGGAAAATGAACCTTTAACCAAACATCATACATTATAAAATTCGCTCCAACGAGAAATTGAAAAGCAAAGGTAAAATGAAGCTCAATCGGTGACCACTTCAAAAACTTACGCTGCCCATTGCATGCCATAGCTAGCAAATGCTGAGGAGATGGGAGTATCAGGATTCATTGCATGATAAGGTACCAGACCAACAATGACAACAGAGACGAGCATGTATAAACCACAACATATAGATAGTGCAAACCCTATTCCCATTGGCAAATCTCTCTGAGGATTCTTTACCTGTCAAATAAATTGTGACATACATTTGCAAATTTAAACTTTCAAAGTTATGGTGCTGCTAATGGAAATAAAAGTATGCATAAATGCGGGAAATTGGAAAAATGCACATACTTCCTCAGCAGTGCTGGCGACAGAATCAAAACCTATGTATGAGAAGAAGACTGTAGCAGACCCTGCAAGCATCCCATCTACCCCAAATGGGAAATACCTGCAAGCAAACCACTTTAGATTAGCCAACCTCTGTTCAAGAATGATAATTCAAGAGAATTCTTTAGCATGAGATGCCTATTACCCAGTAGGAAGTTTGTAACCAGCCCATCCAGTCTTGAAACCCAGATAAGTACCAGCTATTATAACAAAGAGCATGGCACAAACGTTCACGGTTGTTACAACACCTTGAGCCACTGTACTCTGTGCAATAGATTTCATTTAAGTAGTGTGAGAAGAAAAAAAAGAAAAAGAAAAAGCAGAAGCAAACAAGTTCCATACAGGGACAGAATAAAAATGACCACAAGGAAGTTCATTTACCTCCTTGATACCAACACACAACAGCCCAGTCACAATAAATACTAGAATTGCAGCACATGGATCAACCACAACATCAAGCCCAGGAATATGTTGACGGGCTAAAAATGCAGGCAGACTGTCTGGACCTCCAAATAGTAAAGCCTAAATGCATACAAGCAGTGCAAATATTAAACCAACAGAACAGCACAAAGCTTCTCCACCATTAAAACTTAACATGAGAAATCCTAGGTCCTCAAAGTTTCACATATAGAGTAAATTGAAAGTGAATACTCGCGGACAAGTATTTAGTAAAACATTAACAAAACACAGAAAGAGTTCAGAACAGACAAATTCACTGTACCAGATTAGGGGATATGCCACGGGCAACTGCTGATCCACCAATTGTGTATTCCAATATTAGAGCCCACCCAATCAACCACGCAACACTGCACATAGCCATTTGATAAATTACAAAAAAAAAAGGCAAATAGATAATTGCTTGCACAATGATATATCCATTTGTTGAACTTAAAAAAGAAGTGAACCTAAAGCTGATGGAATAATCATCCTATTAGAAAAAGGACAAAATAAGTCAAAATCCTAAGTTAAACTTGCGTCCCAACCATGCGAGAGGGCTAAAATGCTTACAATTCTCCAACACATATGTAAGAATAATGATATGCACTGCCAGCAGATGGACATCGACTTGCAAGTTCTGCATAACAGAAGGCAGAAAGAGCAGCAGCAATTCCAGCTATCAGAAAGGAAATTGTAAGAGCTGGTCCAGAATGCTCTCTGGCCACTGTTCCGACAAGAATATAAACTCCAGCTCCAATTGTTGAGCCCACACCTGATCAGATAAGTTCAAAAGAATTCAGTTTTAAGCTGTCAAAAAAGAAAGGGCAGATCGGTATCTTGCAATTGGTCAGCCAAATTCTTCAGCATACATAAATAACCATCTCCTGATGCTACCAATAAAGAGAATTACGTAGACAAGGTCAATCTCCAACTAGTATTAAACATCCAAATGTTTCCTCTATCCATGTTAAGTAGAAAAATCTGAACACCAAGATAAATAGTTGATATGTACTGTAATCAACATTTATCGCCTCACAGGCCCTTAAAATTAAAATTGTCAAACAGTGAACCTTAAGATCGCAAAATCACAAAAGCAATGATACATAAACACAAACCCCAATCAAATTTCAACTGAAACAGGACAAGAGAAGGCGAAATAAAGATGAAGAAGCAAGAGACCTACCTATTGCTATAAGGTGAAGAATCGATAACTCTTTTGCTAACTGGCAGTGCCCGTGAGCTTTAACATGAACAGAATCAACCTGTTTTCTCCTTATCAAACCCCTGACACAACCTCCCCAGACACCGGTTCCACCATCCGTTTGCGAATCAATGAGAAAACCCATCAAATTTCCTAACTTTTCCCCTACTATGAAACACCCAACAAATTATATGAACAACCACGACAATCCCAAAATTTTTTTGCAATTCTGTGAGTAATTTACAAAATGGGTATTCCCTATGCCCAAAATATACAGAAACGAATGTTTTCAATCTCTTGACAGTATTCTGTTATACACAGAAGTGAAAAGAAATAAGAGAGAGATCTTAATCCCAGAACAGCCCTCCTTCCCTACCCAATAAAAGGACTTGGAGGACCTGATTCTCTAACAATTCCAAGACCGACCAAGAGGGAAGGGGGCAGATTCTGAAGAGATCTATGTGTTAGTGTTCGCTAACAGATAATAAAATATAACGAAAAGAAAAGAACTTGGGTTATACTTTTATAGCGGAATCGGACGACTCTCCCCAACTGGTGTGACTCAACTTGGATTAGATACTCTGCCGCTTGCTTGCTTTAATCATGTATGGGATGTGTAGGCCACAGCACGGCCCACACCTCTCTTTCGCTGTAATAGATTCTACTGGGGCTCACAAGTCATAATTTCTTTATTCAATGATTATTTACTTGTTTTTTTTAATCATTATTTGTATGTAACAGAGAACAGAGCAGCCTCTGTTATCAGTTATTGTAGCCTTTTTGCTTACTCTGTTTTTTTTTAATCATAAGTTTTGGCAATTAATGGAGTATATTAACTAAGCTCATAACATATCATATCAACTAATTTGACCAGCGAATAATTTAACTATTTATTAGAGATATTTTTGTAAAATTAGTTGTTTAGTATAAATTATTTATATGCCAAATGACTTATGAGAGTATGACTTTAAAAAATATTATAAACTATTTTGTATAATATTAAAGAAGGTTCATTTTTCATAATTAATAAATGTAAAAAATATATCAAAAGTAGTATTATCTAGAGTTTTTTGTAATTCTAAAATTGTATGTATCTTTAATTATTTTGGTAGATCAAATTTAGATTAGCATAATATAGAAAAAATAGGAGTCAATTTTGTAATTAACTACGACTAAAGTTTTTTTAGACAAGAGAGAGAGATATAACCAAAATTTCAGTAAAATTTTGATGACTAATTTAAATAAATTAGTTTCTTTAGAGAAAGAAATTATAATAAAAACTAGAAAGAGTAATGAAAAGTTATAGGTGAACAACTATGCTATTTGCAAAATCTATGGACTATGTAGTTTTCTTCCATGAACTTAAAAGCCCTTCTTACATGAGGCTTCTAGCAACGTTACAATCGTCATTAATGTATATTTTTTATCAGTTGAAGGGAAGGAGCTTCTAATAAATCAGCTGATTGGATTCAATCAGTTAACTCAATCAGCTGATTATCAAACACATTTATTAGTTATTTGACATGGTTAAACAGCTTAAACTTTTCAATTAGTTGAAAAATGGCTAATAAGCCATTCACCAAATGGGGCATTTGATGAGGTCATCTAGAAAGTTATCCTATGATAAGACTTTAATAGTTATATAGGGGCAATCTTAGAAGGATATCTATAGATTCATAGAGGTTTCAGATATAAAGATAGGAATGATAGTGAGATTGCTTTATTGGGCACGACAATACCATTCGAGTTAATGATATCAATTCTTTATTCAAGAAGAACGAGAAGCAATTAAAGACTTTCAAGAGCAAAATCATAAAACCTCAAATTGGCTATTTCCTTGTAAGGCGGAGCGATTAACTAAGGTGTAAGGATTGTAAGATGATTTTGAAAGCTTGCTTGTCAACTCAGCATAGACTACTAGTATTAAATCTTGTAATTAAGGGATGAAGGAAGAAGAAAAGTCTTGGAGGTATATTAGAATCATATGGTGGAATCTGAAAGGGGATATAAGGTGGAACAATTTAAGGATAAAATAAGTTATGGAGATTAATGGAAATTGAAAGGAGATATTGATCAAATGTGGGAGGAAGTAGCAACTCTTTTAAGAAATACTGCCAAAGAGATCTTAGGAATTTCTAAAGGACCTATGGGTGGTAAGAAGGAATCTTAATGATGGAAGGAAGATGCACAAGATAAGGTGAAAGCCAAAATAAGGTGCCTATAAAGCACTATTGAATAGTACCATAGAGGCAGGGAAGGTAGATAATAGAAAAAGGTACAAATTAGCAAAGAAAGAAGCAAAAAAGATAATCTCAGTAGAGCTTACGAGAATTTTTATAGTAGATTGGTTACTAAAAGGGAGAAAAGGGCATTTTTTAGTTAGGAAACAAAAAATAAGAGACTTAGATCAAGTTCAATTTATAAGAGATGAAGCAAGACAGGTGCTCATGGATGAAAATGTCATCATAAGTAGGTGGCAGAGGTATTTCTATAGCCTTTTTAAAAAAGACATAGAGAACAACATCTCTTTAGGAGATCTCAATAAGTCCGAGAGTTTTCGTAACTTATCTAGTTATAAGTAGATCATAAGGAAGAAATTAAAAATGCTTTGAGGGAGATGAAGAGCAGAACGACAGTAGGACCAGATGAGATACTCTTAGAGACATGGAAGAGCCTAGACGTAGAGAATCTTACTTAGCTTCCTTAAGTCCACCACAAAGTTAGATGAATGGAGACTGAGTATGTTAATTCCTTTACGCAAGTATAAAGGGGACACCCAAAATTATAACAACTATAGAGGCATTAAACTATTTAGTCACATCTTGAAGTTGTGAGAGAAGGTAATTAAGAAGAAAGTGAGAAAAGTTGCTCCTATCTCGGAGAACCAGTTTGACTTTATATCAGGAAGTCTATGGCAAAAGTTTTACATCTCTTTAAAAGATTAATAGAATATTACAGGAAAAAATAAAGAAATATGCACATGGTTTTTATTGATTGAGAAAAAGCATATGACATGATTCTTAGGTAGGGAAATCATGTGGAGATGTTTAAAGGTTAAGGGAGTTTATATAACTTATATCCATGTGATCAGGGATAAGTAAGAAGGGATAATGACTAGACTAAGGACGATAGGAGAAGATACTGAAAATTTTCTGTTGGTATTGGGCTACACCAAAGCTCCACATTGAGTCCTTTTCTATTCGCAGTAATGATGAATAAGCTCACTAAGAATATTAAAAAAGATGTATTTTTGTGTATATTATTTGCTGACGATATTGTCTTAAGAATGAGACAAGAAAGAGTGTCAATGTTAAATTAAAATATTTGAGAGATACGTTAAAGTCGAAAGGTTTTAAAGTGAGTAGGATTAAAACTGAGTACTTAGAGTGCAACTTTTCGCGCCAGCAGGTGGCTACCGATGAGGAGGTAAAGACTGGATTAGAAGTTATAACACATAAAGAGTATTTTAAGAACCTAAGTTATTATCCAAAGCAATCAAGAGATCGATGAGGATGTAGGCTATTGTATCATATTAAGGTAGCTCAAATGGAGAAGTACATCATGAGTTTTATATGATAAGAAGATATCGCTTAAGCTCAAAGGTAAATTCTATCGCTTAATGATTAGGCCAATCATGTTATATGAGGCAAAGTATTGGCCCATCAAACAAATACGTAGTAATAAGCTTATGGTGACGAAGATGGGGATGCTCCAGTAGATGTATAACCTTATAAGAAGAGTCAAAGTTAAAATATAACGGTAAGAGACAAATTAAAGGTGGCCGATATTAATGAAAATTTAAGAGAGACAAAGCTTAGATGATTCGGACATATTAAAATGAGACATCCTGACGCTTCAATAAAAAGATACGAGAAAATAATATTTAAAGACAATAAGAGGATGAAATGAAGGCCTAAAAAGAACTGAGGAGAAATAATCAAGAATGATATGACTCGGATGGAACTTACCGAGGGCATGACCCACGATAGGAAAGTTTGATGTACTAAGATACGGATAAAGAATCTCTCTTTAAGAGATCATTCGCATTCTTATAGGTTTTTTAGATTGTGTCCTTCGAGTTTAATAAGTAATATTAATCTTCTAGTTAGTTAGCTTAATTAGTTTCTTACTTAGCTTAATTACTTTCTTAATATAACTGGTTTGAGTTACTCTTGTATTGGTCTTTTTTTAATTTGTGTATTTATTTTATCTTTTATTGTTTTTTTTAATATAAGGGAAAAAGAAAACTTGAAAACTCGATTAAGCTAACACACGCAAAGCGTGGCGGTAACGTGCTCCGTACATGTCCTGATGTAAGAGCACGAGGACAAGAAA
The DNA here is from genome assembly GCA_027564335.1 of Erythroxylum williamsii. Lineage (NCBI taxonomy): Eukaryota > Viridiplantae > Streptophyta > Magnoliopsida > Malpighiales > Erythroxylaceae > Erythroxylum > Erythroxylum williamsii. Next base: position 18,419,544 of record JANITW010000002.1, on the reverse strand, counting down.
TGGAGGGCCCTGAAGAATATGAAGCCCCGGGTTGCTCTGAGTAGCAAAAGTGGCTAACGCATCCCGATGGATGTGTCGGAATTGCACCTCCCAATTTTGTTGGAGTAATCTACGGGTGCCTGCCAACAAAACAAAATTGAAGTCAGTCTCCGTGACAGCAGTCAAAAGCAAATTAATGATTTCCAAAGCGTCCACTTCTAAAATGATCCTACGATGGTCGAGGGACCAAGCAAGTTGGAGGCTCGAGTGGACCCCTCGTAGTTCGGCTTCTAAGGCGGAGCTGCAGTTAAAAAGCTGGAAGAAACCACAGCACCACTAACCATGACAGTCACGAATGAGGCCGCTCGCAGTAGCGATGGGCGAGCTCCGCTGGTAGGCACTAGTCATGTTAACCTTAATCCAGTCCATGGGGGGCTTTGTCCATCCCACACGACTCCCGAGGAGGAGCCCCTGGTGAAGAAAAATACTGTCCTCCAACGCACGAGCGCGGAAGATCTACTGAACATACTCTAGGACTACTCGCGGGCCATTGTCTGGCCACACAAAATCTACAACAAACAGGTTCTTATTTCGTCAGGTCCAGAGCATCCAGCAAGCGACCCCAAAAACAATAGACCAGTCACCGGGCACGTCCGGGGAGAACTTCCGAAGGTTAGATTGTACCCAAAGCACAGTGTCGTGATGGAAGAACGCACGATCTACCACCTCGGAGGGGAATTGTCGCCAGAAGGTGCTCACGCGCGGACAGTCCCGCACGGCATGTAAAGAGGACTCATCCTGTCCACAAATGGAGCAGCGACTATCGGAAGCAATATGTCGCCGCACACGCTGAGTGTTAGTCAGGAGTTTGTCCTGGGCGAGAAGCCAAAGGAAGGTTCGTATGCACTGAGGGCCTGCCCATTTTCAAATTAAAGGCCAAAGATTGTTTGGTGGGGTCGACGCACTGTTGGCAATTAGGTCGTAGGCCGATGCTGTAGTGAACCTCCCATGGGGGGTGAGGCCCCAACTAATGGTATCGTCCGCTGGGGGGCTGCAGGGGGAAACATCCCAGCTAGAGTCATACAAACCGAGTCGAGGAGGTAAGGTTGAATGAGCTGCCACTTCCAAGAGCCATCCTCATGCTTCAAGTCCGCGACTAGAGTATACAATTGGTCCATTGGGATGGGAGTCGTCGCGACTGTCTGGAGGGGTCCCCAAGTTGGCACCCAATTGTCCAACCAGATATTTGACATGTTTAATATATACATTATTTTGTGTTATATTGTCTTTTTTTAATGTATATTTATTTATAATTTTGTAATATTTTTATGTCTTATTGTATGTTGATCTATTAATTATAGGCTCTCTATTAAATAAAAATTTGTACTATTATTCTTGTACTAAATATTGTTGTCGTCTTCTCCATGGCTGCTATAGTTGGTTGTTGTTATCGTTATTATTTTAAATTTTGAGCAACCAGTTCCTATTTCGAACGCACCGGTGAGATTTATTGTTGTCGCAGCAATTTAAGTTTGTTGGAAGGTGTGGCTGTGAATATGGCATTGGGATTGTAAATTTGCGCGTCGGACGTACCCAATCCGGCGGTTCTGACTTGCTCCAATTCAATGAGTTTCAGGGACAGTGGGGAGATGACCTAATTATTTAGTATGGGAGCTGACACGGTATCCCTTTCACAATGGCAACTTTTTGTCTGCCAACACTTGTGTATTAATTATGCTATGGATTCTTTTTTAACCAGTGACCATAGTTATATTCAATGACGTATATAAGGATAAGCGAGGTATATTCATTGTCACTGTCTAATTTTGTCAACCCTTCAAATCCGATTAGATTTGGACCACACATTTGATAAAATGATAGAATATTTTCATTGAAAGAGCACTTACCATAACTTGATTAGATTAGGATCCGTAGCGTTCTATGTGAAAACAGGGGATGGCGTTATTAATTAGATTTAGATGTGCTTGCTTAATTTGACCTCCAAATTTTCATTTAATCGCCCTGAACATTCTTCAGGAATTCAAAGTTGCATTCCTACCGTGGAATAGAACAACTAGTCTTGGTCATAATTAGCAATTAGTCAATATAATTATGTCGGTAAAGACAAAAAGAAGAAGAATGAATAGCCATATATCTTGACGTGAGCATGGGCCATATCAATTACAATTTCAACATGCTCTTGCCAATAATGGAATCCATCTTGGAAAGTCATGCGCTCTCTCTATTACCGACCCCTGCACGATTCCATGTGATTCATGATGTCCTTTTCCTCTCTTGGACTTGTATAATCAATAATGCACCTTTCTTTTTACTGTTCATCATATTATACAATTTTCGTTTCTTGTACGTATCCTTCATGTGAATTTTCAAATTGAGTGGCCATTATGCAATGTGTGTGGGACATACGTGTTATGACACTAACATAAGATCTGCAGGCTGGCCATTACTTCGTCTTTGCAATTTTTTTAATATGAAGGGTTAATAAGGTGGTATAGAGTTTCCTAAAGCTAATGGTTGTATACTTGGACAAAAACATAACTTTTGGGTCTCTGCTAACAAAAATAAAAAAAGGATCTTCCAAGGATGGTCGTCGCTGAATCTTCTCCAGCATATCTGCGGACAGAAAGGAAACGTTCCCACATATGTGTTATTCATACAATTCATAGCCTCTTTTTAAGCAGATCTTTCTAATAATATTAAAATCAAATTGAGAAAACGTAGCTTAGTGGTAAGAGGCGTGGATCTTGTACCTAACAAAATTTTGAGATTTCAGGTTCAACTCCCGAATCTCTCTAAAGAAGGAGATAAATAAGAAAGTCTAGGAGACAATACTAATTTGTTTGATTGAGGTTCAGCAGACAAGATCCTCTAGTTTAATCAAACCAACTTTTAAATTTTAAAATTTTAAAATATGACTTGTATTTTAGTACATATGCTAAAGTTAAGTCATTAGAAAACCACGAGCCTCAAAATGGTATCTAATGAAGTGTTTGCAAACGTAATTTGACAAAGAGTTTTGATTCTTTCAATGTTTTTGTTTTCTTTTCCGTGTTCATATTAAAGTTGTAGGTAATGATGGATAGAATATACAAGGCATTTGATAAGTCTAATCAAACTTTTAGAAAGTGTCTTGATTGAGTCATGGCTTTGTCATTTGTGCACCTTGCACCTTAACAGTACAGCTTTTATCTGTCTGGCTGCTTAGCTTGGGAATTTCATTAGATAAAGAAAAAAGAGAAGAAAGAAAAGGCCTCTCGCATCACTGTTCAACCCTCCGTAAACGAATAGAAGGCGTGGATTTGGAAAACCCTTGGGAATGATGGTTGATAAAGCTAGGTGGGTCACAAGAATCGAGTGTAGTGTAGTGTAGGTTGATTGTTGTAACAATGACAGGCCAAATGACGAACATCGAAATTATTTACTAACATGAAATTACTGGTTCCCCTATTTTCTTGCCTACTTCGTTCAATCCATAGATTGGTCGTGATAAAATATAGTAAATATGTGGAGGGAAACCTAGCCTAAACCTGTCCAGCAATCAAATGTCGATTTCAAGTATTACACGTATGTAGCATGTTCCACCTAAAATCTACTCATCATCATTTTATAATTAAGAATGTTAGTATCGTGCATGTCGTGTAGGAATCTGACCACCAGCTTGGTTAACAGTTGCTAAGTTGAAAGAAAATTGTTTGGCACGCAGCCCAAATTAACTAATAATTAGGCGTCCACAAGTACGAGAGCAATAGGTAGGAAGAAACCTAAGATGCAAGTCATTTTATCCGTTAAATTTCAAATGCACTATTTTTAACAG
>JANITW010000002.1:18387032-18398124 GCA_027564335.1 Erythroxylum williamsii | reverse complement strand
GAAGAGAAGAGCTCATGATTGCCCGTCCCTCTCTTTCTATCTCTCCCTCTCAGTATCTTCTTCCCTCTTTTCCTCTGGGTATCGTACCTAAGCGTTTGATCTCCGCGTGAAGAAAACGAAGGAAGAGAGAGACAGAAGGACGCGCGCTTTGGGCTCTGAAAAGTTTGTGCTGTTTTGAACTCCGATTGTGGTTGGTGTTCGCACACTGAAACGCTGCGTTTTGGACAATAACATTTTATTGGTAAATATATTAATACTTAAATTTCTTTTCCTTCCTTGATCGTTTCGACTTTGTAGTGTCCCGAAGTGCAGAATGAAGAAGAAATCTGAAACCACTCAACTACATCCATTAATCGAATGCGCAGAGTTGATTCTCCCGTGGCTGAACCCACAAGAGTTATCCAACATCTCGCTCACCTGCAAAGCCCTGTCCCTAGTCGCCAACTCCATCACTCGCCACCGCTCTCTCGATGCCGCTCGATCCCTAGAGGACTTCCCGCTCCCATTCGGCAACTCACTCTTCGGCCACCCTCCCTACGCCTATTTTCTCTACACCCCATCTCAAGTCCTCCCTTCCGTATTCCATTCTTCACGCCAGCCTTGGGGCTCCCCCTCCCTCCCCTGCTGCGGAGGACCAAAGACCTGCTCGCCAGTGCCTTGTGGGTGTGGTTGCGACGGTTGCGGCGAGGAATGGGCTCAAGGGCTTGCGGGGATGGGTTTGGAAATAGTGAGTGAGTGCGGACCTTGTTGTGGTTGTGGGTTGGAGTGTGGGAATCGGTTGACTCAGAGAGGGATTTCTGTGAAGTTGAAGATTGTGAGGGATAGCAAGAAAGGTTGGTGCTTGTTCGCTGATCAGTTGATTCATCGAGGCCAATTTATATGCGAGTATGCAGGTAGTTGTTTCATTGTGGCTTTGCTGCAAGAACCTGTTGACATTTTGTTAAAAGATTTGTCTCTTTTTACAAATTGGTCCATTTGAATGAATCTGAATGTATCTAGTACTGTTTCTGTGATTGATATCGAATTCACCTGCCAGTGCCTCTTGTCCTTGTTCTGTTTTCAGAATTGATTTCCTGGCGTTACTTGTGACCATAAGTGCATCTCATTTGTTTTGTTATGTGAATTGAACTTGGGTTGAGCAGGTGAATTATTGACAACCAAAGAAGCAAGGAGACGGCAACAAATCTATGATGAGCTTGCATCTGGTGGTTGTGCCTCGTCTTCTTCTGCCCTGTTGGTTGTCAGAGAGCATCTTCCATCAGGAAAGGCCTGTTTGAGGATAAATATTGATGCCACAAAAATTGGAAATGCTGCAAGATTTATTAACCATTCTTGTGATGGTGGTAATCTATTCACCGTACTGGTTAGAAGCTCAGCTGTTATTCTTCCTCGTGTCTGCTTTTTCGCTTCTAAAGACATAAAGGAAGGTGAAGAACTCACTTTTAGTTACGGGGAAACTAGGGTCAGTTCCAAGTGCTTGCCATGTTTTTGTGGCAGCTCCTGCTGTTTTGGAACATTGCCTTCAGAAAATACTTAATACATTCCTGAAATCTTTTGATTGGAGTAGTTATGATAATCTTGAATATTCCCCTTCATTGTATGGTTGGTGTTTTATCAACTGCCAATGCTAAAGCAGTTTCTGAAACTGTAGTTTGAAAAAACCTTATTTTAAATGAAATGACTTTTTCATAATATAAGGAATTTTCAGCTAAAAACGTACTTCAGGGACCTACCAAAACGTCATTGAGAATAAACTTTCATGCCCAAATTTATGAGTCGAGATCTCCTGTTTAATATTACAGTATTTTATTATGTCTAATGAATCTTAATTGTTTATTTATGTAGGTCTTATATAAGTTTCGTGTGGGTCTCACAAAATAAATAGTTAAGATTTCATGAGACAGAATAAGATAGGATAATATTTCGTTTATTTATGTGAGTTTTATATAAGTTTGATGTGGGTCTCTTAAAATAAATGGTTGAGATTTTATGAGACAAAAAACAGAACATCCCGTGTCAAATTCATGGCATTCATTTTCTGAAAAGAACAAATGTCTCAGTGCATTCAATTCAGACTTGGCACGAAATTAGAAAACGTATCAGTCATTAGCTGTTGTCGAAATGCAATCAATGGATATGCAAACACAGAACTCCTGACTTAAAAGACTAATGAAAGAATTGAAACGGGCTAACAATGCAATAATCGTTCTTGATTAGAATTGAATCGCACACAAAAGGAGAGAGCTATGTTATGTCATGCTATTTACATACAAACATGTATAGATATACATGCACGTCTACTTCTTGGCTTTACATCCCAGACGTCAAGAGCAGCACAGATCTTGTGCCTTTCTCCAACCCTTCAATCAACCTTCCTCCTCCAACACTTCCCCCAAGTTTATTATCAATATTAATTTAAATTTCCCCTTCTTTTAATTAATAACTACATATATATTGGTTAATTAGATATTATATCTTGTATTTGATTAAAATATTCACCCCTCAAATCCCCTGTCTATTTTTCCCTATCCTACCCTGTCCATTTTGCATCTGAGCCATCTACTCAGGTGGGTTAGATGCAAAATAAACAGGGTAGGACAGAGAAAAAAATAGACAGGAGATCAGCCTCCAATGTTCATACCATACATATCTAACCATAACGGGCTCTTTGCACGCGCCCCTCACATCCGCTAACACATCGCTCCTGTCATTCCGACCATAACGCTCTATTCTTGCATCATTGAACGCACACACTTGAGCATGTACATAACAAGCTTGTAATATTATATACTATACGTAGTAGTTGGCTTTAGACTGTGTACTCAAGAAATCTCTTTACTTCCTCCGTTAATTAAGATGCCAATACGTAACAAAATCTCGTATCTATGTATCTATGTTTATGCATTACTTAATCAACTAAAAAAGGGAAAAGAAACGAAGAAAAAAGAAGAGCTTAACACATTCACCTTGCCAACCCCTTCACGAGGCCAACGTGCTGTCTCATTTTGCTTCATTCACGTATAAACACCAACCCCACCACCCTTCCTCTTTTGCTACACCTTCTCTTTACGTTTCTTTCTGTCTCTCTCTCACAAACCCTAACAATCCTGCCATGGACTCCGATGCTGTCTCCCAAAGTCGGAGGAAAGTTATCGGTAAGCGTGCCACAGCGGACCCCGCCGGGGGACCTGCACAGCCCACGCCAGCACCTTCAGCTCCATGTGGTGCGTGCAAATTCTTGAGGAGGAAATGTGTTAGCGGGTGCATCTTTGCACCCCACTTTGGCTCGGACCAGGGTGCAGCCCGGTTCGCAGCGGTACATAAGGTGTTTGGCGCCAGTAACGTGTCCAAGCTGTTGTTGCACATCCCGGTGAGCCGAAGGCATGAAGCAGTTGTCACCATATCCTATGAGGCTCAAGCTAGGCTTTCTGACCCGGTCTATGGCTGTGTCTCTACCATACTTGCTTTACAGCAACAGGTTCATGAGTTTCGAAAACAGCAGTAATTGTTGTTATAATATAAAAACAAGCAATCACCTCTATATATATGTGCACGTAAACTTTTTTTAAAAATAAACAATAGCATAAACTTGGAAAGATGTTTTAAGCAAATGAACCTTCTTGACACAAATATATGCAGATATGGTTTCTTAACACTTTATATATGTGGAAACGGAATTAATATCCCAAGATTTTCCGATAATTCAGATGTTCTTTCAGAGTGTTTCCATTTTTGTGATCTATCTTATGTTTGGACTTTAAAGGAATCTTAGTTTGATTACACAGTCAGGGCTTTTATGAACACAGAACAAAATAATGGTTCCATTTCATTATTTTCTAATATAGGTTCTGTTGAAAGCAAAATTCATAGAATATTAAACAATGTCGTCCAAACTCCAGACGGTACTATACCAGAGTTAACAATTTGGCGAGATATTCTCACATTTCTACCTTGAAGTTTGGTATAGTGTTTAATGATATCCACGAAATCTTTGAGGACGTTTGACATTCCAAGATTGTTACACAATTCTAAGGTTTTTTTTTTGGGTGTGTGTGAGTGCAAGAAATGTGTTAGAAAACTGTCTTTCAGTTATCATGGATTCTATTTTTAAATGCCTGATTGGTCTGGCATAATCAAGTGGTTCCTGAATGTATCTATTAAGTTTGTGCAGGTGGCATCTTTGCAAACTGAGCTTACAATGGTCCAATCGCAACTAATAAACAGCAGGTTTGTTCTGGGCAATGTGATTCAGAACGCACAGCATGAACAACATCAGCATGTTGCAATGCTTCAACCAGCGTACTCAAACAACTCCTCGGCTTCCACCAGTCTCATCAACATGAGCAGTTTTACCTCCAGCTTTGACCTTGTCACTGAGACAGCTCCTTCTTCTAATAGTTTGGATCCTCTCCACCTTTCTCGCCCATCTCATGATGAGGAAGATGATGAGGAAGAGAGCCAGATTCCAGCCATTTTCTCCAGATGAAAATAATACATGAAGATATCCAAAATAATTGCTAGCTCGCTAGCTAGCTAGATTGTCATTTGCTAAGACTAATTGCATATCTCCATCATACTCTTTCATATTATTTTCCTTCTCTTTGGGACAAGGAGGCAAAAGAGATATATGTTACGTTTTTACTTCATAGATAGTATGGCTATATGAAACTAGCCGCTACTCATTCATTTTCTCCAAACTCTTGCTTTGCATGAATTATTTCACTCTTCTTCTCCAACTCAATCCTATCCTGACCTGCCCATGATCAGTTCTGGAAGAACTTCTTAAAGAGCTGACAAGTATTACTCATGAAATTTGATCACTTGTGCACAAACACATGCATTATTGTTGTACAGGAAAAAGTTTTGGGACCAATTTATGATGGCCTAACCTTATTAAAAATATCATTTTTTAAATTATGATAAGATTATTCACTAATAACTACCAAAAATTGACCATACAGTTGAGGTGGTACCTTCCTTGTACTGTTTAATATTGTTAATGTATATATATAGAGCTTCGAAGAACATTAGACATGTAATAACCAATTAATTAAACGGGAAAGGATTTTGGTATAAGATTGGTTGGATATACGATTTCTCTTCTTCTACGTGTAGAAAGATTCAAATTTGTTAATTAGATTTGGTCCATTCATTTATAGAACTCATAATAGAGTTTTGAGGAGTTAATTTAATTTAATTTTATTCAATCTAAAAGTATTCATCGTTAGATTGAGTCGCTATAGTTTTTACATGTGAAGAATAATTTTGATTTTAAATGATTTTTCTTCTTTTTTAATTTTTATTTGTTGTTATTGTCTTTATCCTTATTTTGTGAATGTTTTGGAGAATATTTTGCAAGACTCTTTTAATATATCGGAGTTCTTTTGATTGATAGAAAGTCCTGTGATTTTTTCCTTATAGTTGGAGGAGTTTTTCATATTAAAATTTTAGTGTCGCTTATACTTGTGATTCGCCTTGGCCATATTTATTCTCAACTTATTATACTTATTGCAACATCATTGTTAAGTTAGATTTTGCTTGCTCCTCGTAGATTTAAGTAGAAAGGGAAGTTTTGAGTTTTGGCTAGGTATTTTATTATGTTGTGTATTCGATCTTGCATATATCAATGCTTTATTGTTAACATTATAGAACTTGTGGTCATTATATGGGATAATTATATTTAATTAATGGAGGCAAGTATTAATAAAATAGTGTATTAAATGATGCAAATTACCATAAGTAGAAAGATAAGATAAAAGATCTTTATTTAGGAAAAAACATGAATTTGTCTATGTATGTTACTCAGAAGTCTTAGAGCTTGTTTGGTTCAGCTTTTGGAGAGTGAATAAACACTTTTTTTAACCGCAAAAGTTGTTTTTAAGAAAACTGAGTGTTTGACTGTAAAATCTAAAAGCACTTTTGTCATAGAAATGACTTTTTTGGAAATTAAAATACAGCTTTTTGAGAAGTTTAAATTTGAAGCTTATCCAAAAAGTACTTTTTCAGGTAGATTTTTCAAATCAATTAATGAGCCTATTTTTAGTTCCTTTTATCTTTAATTTTTATACATAATTTCCATAATACCCACAAACACATCTTCATGTTTATTTTGAAATTTATATAATATTATTTTACTTTTTATATGTTTTAATATTTATTTTTGATATTAGTTTTACTTATATTATAATACATATAAAAGATTTAGTTAGATATATTTTTATTTATATTATATATGGTTTAAAATTATATAATAATTAATATATTGTACTTTGCATATTGTTTAACATATTTTAAATAATATTTATATGCATAAATAATTTTATTACAAAATAAAATATAGTTAAAATTAAAAGTACTTTTTATTTTTATATTGCCAAATAGTCTATTGGATGAAGCTCTTTCAAAAAAACTCTTTTTTAAATAACAACCAAATAGTCAACTAACTTATTAAAAAAGCTCTTTTTAAAAAAGCTTTACTACTAAAAGCTCTACTGAAATAAATCAATCGAAACAGGCACTAATACTAATAAATAAAATAATTGATTTCTTATACCTTATTTATAATTAATATTTTTTGTAAATAATGAATTTAGTTAATTTATACTATCAACAAATAAATTTATGTGATTCTTATTATTAACAATATTTAAACAACATAAGAGCAAAGTTTCTCTTTCATATTAACGTTGTGTCAATCCTGACAACCTTATTAAGCTCACTTAACAAGTTATTACACTTGTTTTTCCTATTATTTAGTTCTTGTTATTTTTTTCTTGTTTGATTAGTCTGCTTCATCTACCTCTCTTCTACTTTTCTCCTTTTTATTTTCCCTGCTAGTTGATCTTTTTCAAACTGCTTCTACTCTAGTTCTTCAGTACTGCTTATCACTTAATTAGCATAACTAGTTCAACTTTTCTAGAAAATGTTCTTGGTCTCTTATTGGTGTTCAAGTGGAGCTTCCTTTAAAATTTCATCTTGCTTATTTTACTTTTTCCCAAATTGTTCCTGCCTTTAATTGCTCCTTAGTCCTCTTATTTGCACCAACTAATCATGTTCCATTCTTAACTCTTTCAAGCACTAAGCCTCTCACCTTAGATTCTTTTGCTTCTCCAGTAAATCTTGTTTTTTTTCTTGACTTTACAAAGTCTTCAAGCCTACTATTAGACCCTTAAGTCTTAGATAGTATAATCATGCAGGCATTGACGAGTCTTGACTAATGTTTGATACCTGAAATAATAGGACAAGGCAAAGACTTGCGACGAGGTGAGGAAAAGGGGAAATGTCAAGAATTGGCATGCATTAGTATACATTGTCAGAAATCTTCTATGAGATGCAAGATTTGGATGTGCGATCAACAGAAGACTTAAGATGGACATTGAGTGGAAGGTTAGCTGGATAACAGGTATGACAAAGACATGCAAGAGTTCTAAAGTAAATTAGCAAGGTAGATTAAACATATTGCGAGTTTTGGGAGAGTTTTGGACCTTGTACGAGTTGACTTAGATAAGCCTAGTTTTTGATGGACTAAGAACTTATTGTGTGCTCAAATAGACGGACCATGATTAATAGAGTTGGCATGGGAAAGCATCGGACGGACTAGTATACTATTGGCTTGGATGACACATCATCAATGGATAGATATGAGTAGATCATGGATGATGTGCAGATAAGATCACAGTGGATGAACATCAGCTCTAAGAGACGAAGATCATGTGGAAGGATCATCTGAAGATAAAGAAAATCTTCCTAGATATGGATAGATCATTCTTAAGTAGATGTTATCTTTCATTTTATTAATTGTGATGTGGATAGATCCTATTGGATAAAGTCCAAATTGGATAAGGATGTCATTCTATTGGTTAGTGTGACATAATCTGATAAGAATAAGATAGGACAAGATGTGATCTTAGCTAGTTGAGTTATATTAGGATTTTAACTTAGTCTCCTAGAGGTGCCAATGAATAGCTCATTTGAGCATTGCTCTTCTCAGAGATAAAATGAATGTGGGAGACATTGAGATATGAGATAGCATTCTTTTGTATACTTTGAGAGAAGTAATAAAGGTTGACTTTTAGCTGTATCTCTTTCTTGTTTTTATTATTGCCATGAATATTTAGTTCTTTCATAGTATTCTTGTAAAAGTGTGAGAGTGAAACACTACAAAGGTCATGAGATATTCGAGAACAAGTAGATTGGTTGACAATCACATGGGAAGGTTGAATCTTACTTAACTGGATCTAAGTGAGATTGTCGTGCAAAGGGATAGCCACAACTTGTGAATAAGTTTAGTGTTTTAAGGAAAACCTTTATAACAACTAGTATCAAAGCCATAATTCAAGATGGCAAGAGGCAGCAATTTGATGGAGTATGTTAACCAAGTAGAGATACTCATTAGGCCGATTCTAAAAGGGGAGAAAGAGATGACACCCTACAATATACTATTTGAGATGTTGGAGGAGTGAATCCAACAGTTATAACATCAAATAGCAGAGTTGATGAAGACGCAAGAGGAGACTAGGTTCAAGAAATCCTAAAACATGTCGTTGTAACACAACACGTTGGACAAGCAGAAAGCACTTTGGTGAAGGTGCATTAGACACAAGTTTTTTATGGTAAGAAGAGTGCTAAGAAACTTGAAATTTTTTATGGGATATAGAGAAGTACTTTGCAACGACAAAGGTGGCTGACCACGCGTCGTAACGCTAATCAAAATTAAAATAACTAGACTACTACTGTAGTAGTGGCAAGTTTAGGTCGATCCCACAGAGAGTGTATGTAAAGTTTAAGAAATGAAATTAATCGGTGTTTAGGAAAAAGGGGGGGTTTTGGATTTTTAAAGATGAAAATAAAATAAAACTAACTAATAAAAACAAATTAAAGAAAACATGCAATAAAATGAAAAATGTGGGAAATTCGGTAGGGACTCGGTTCTTTGGTTCAATCTCAGCCTAAACCTTGACTAATCATAATTTATTAATTTTTTGTTCTTTAACCTCTCCTTGAAATTATTAATCGTGGATTAAAAATTAACCCGAGTTTTCTCTTAGGTTTTGTTTAATCAAGATACGATCATTGATTAAACCTAACCACCTAACAACCGAGGATACGACCTCTAGATTTAATTAGGCAGCAACATTACGAATTAGGAAAACCGATTAATCAAGGAAACAACAACATACGATGCGTCATTTAACTTAGGTCATATTATCCCTAATGATTACGAATCATTAGTCACTACACATGAATTTCAACATAACAATTATGGATTAATTCAAAATTCTAGCAATGGGTTTGAAATTAACGATTCAATGAACACATTAAAATCATCATTTCACAATACCCGATGGGTTCATACAAAAATAACTGAAAAATAACAAAAATTCGATTATCCATACACAAAACCCAAATCATTAAAATAGGATAACACAATCATTTCCTAATGAGAGAAAGAAACAACAAAATAATTAAAATAATACTTAACCCGGGTCGTCGTCGTCGATTTAACCTCTGAACTGGTGTCGGAATGTTTAGCTCTTCATAGGTATTTTCTGACAAATAGCTTTAACCTCCATCCAATGTCCCTATCCAAAAATTCTTTACTGTTCACTGCTACTCTTCTCCACGTCGGCGCCGCTACTGCGCTTCTTTTTGTTTTATTCGTCTCTCCACTATACGTTGATGGGACCATTAAAGGTCTACCATCAACTTAAGACCTTTGTTTCTCCTCTGTAGCTTGAAACGCCAACGCCACTGTGCTTGCTCCCCACTATTCCTGATTGAAGTGACAAATAAGGGTCACTCTCCACTTAAAACCCTTCTCTACTGCTTGTTGCGTTTTTCTCTATTCCGCACTGCATTTTGTCTCCTTGTGCATTGCCCATCTGTGTGTTAATTTTTTTCCTGTAGCGTTGTCGTTTTGGCTGCTTTCTTATGCTATGGGACGCTGCTTCTCCTTGCTTCCACACTGGTGTTTTGATCCTTGCTAGTCTGCTGCTTGTGCGTTTAACGCACAAGATTATGCGTTTTGCTCCTTGTAAAACGTCGCCTCCTCTAATTTAATTGCTAGACAAATTTTCTCTCCACGTAAGCTTCCTCCTGCTGATTTAAGTCCTCACTCCTCTTTGTTGCTATAGCTAATTGATTGGAAAATTAAAATGTCCCACGTTTAATTCCTCTCGGCTATGTGGTCATGGGACAAATTAATGAGCTGCCTAAATCCCTTGTGTGCTCCTCTCTTATGCGTTGCTCCTTAATGCACATTTGGTTAGACAATTAAAATGTCTCTTTTGTTTCAAAAATATACCAACATATCCAACCTAGCAGTAAACACAAATTAAACATCAGTTAAGCATTTTATCTTTAAAATAAAGATTGAAATCACATAAAAATACTTGAGAAAATATAAGATAATTCAATCCTATCAACTTACATTGCATGCTCTTATTTAGTCGTAATCACTTATCATTGCACCATAGTTCGGCATTCAACATATATTTGAGAATTCACACTTTTACTTGTATGCAATTTCACATTCAGAATTCACTTAACAATTACTTCAGTGCACTTAGTTCAGCTTATTTACATAGATGCAGCACTTCGATATCCAAATCAAATATCACAATGATCAGGCCTCCTATTTGGAAACCAACATAAACAATCACATTCACACAATCATTCAGAATTCAATTAATACCGAAAAGTCAATAAAAAACAAATAATGGAATGAGACCAATCTAGGTTTACTTACAGTACGCTCCAGATTAGCATTTGCTTTCAAATTCTGGGAACTCCTGAATGCAAACACTTGACCTGCACAAACCCATTTATTCAATACACAATTCACACATTACAAAACTCATTTATGCACAAATAGCTAGATGGACTATGTAAAATGCATACTTAATGACAATCCCAAGTACTTTAATGAACTTCACATCTTATACACATTCCCATTTCATAACTTAATCACTCATTAGTTCTTTGAACTAGAACCTCAATCCTTTGATACTTTGATATCAACAACTCATTCACTAATTTACCAATATAATCCCATATGTGACTAGTTAAGAGGAAAACATAGTATATAACAATG
>JANITW010000002.1:18350869-18366038 GCA_027564335.1 Erythroxylum williamsii | reverse complement strand
CAAAACAATGTAAAACAATTTCATAACTTCATTGACCACTTCAGATTTTTCCTCTAATACACATACGGGTCAACTTTTCATGCTAAATCTGATAAAGTAAATGACCAAATTATAGAAAACTTCCTCTTTAAAGTTATTCTCCCATTTCTTATCTTTTTAATGACACCAAAATTTTTTAATTTGGTTCAATATACGAAGAGATATACTCAAAATATTTCATACAGTTCATAAGTTCCAACAGAATTCTTACCTCAACTTCCAACCAAAAAGTGAAAACCTTAGAGACTTAATTAAAACTCTATTTCTTCATAAAAGTTGTAGCCTTATGTCTCTAATTTACAATGAATTAAAAATCATCTCATTTTAACATCTACATCAAAAGTTATGATCAAAATACTAAAGTATGTTGGAGCCATCAAGGGAGGGACTTCGCCGCGATGAGGACAAAATGTGAAGTCGTGACGTACAACCCAGAAATCAGTTTTTCTCGGGATTTTCTTGCAATGGTCGCAGCGATGAGCTCAAGGGTGAGTCACACGTCACAACGTACAAAAGGAATGAGCCGTGACGAGCTCAAACGTGCGTTCGTCACGACGTACAAAAAGGAATGAGTCGCGACGTCTGGTTACTGAAACTCATCTTCCCCAGTTTTCCTCTTAACATTTATATGCATTCCTATGTTTAGTCTCACATCAATTAACTCAGATCACACTCAAAACAATTCTTCTAACTCATCTTTTTAACTTATCAAAACACAGACAATTTAAAATCCAATATTCATACTTAAACATCAACTTCACTTCTACCGATAAACAACGGACACAATACATGCATGTACCATTTCGGCTTTCTCAAAACCCGAACAGAGTATATACATATCTTCCAATATAGAGTTCATTCAACACCGTTTTAACAATTCCTACTCTCAAATCAATCATCTACTCTATCCAACACCGAAACCAAACTTCTCTAACCTCACATGGATGCATTCATTTCCACTAAAAAACATCATTTACAACAACAAAACCCAGCTTAAACATAACTTACTTGATTCGGCTACGAATTCCAACAAGGAGAACAGATTAAAAACACCGAGAGTCTCACAGTTGATATTCGGATGCTAAGTGTTTAAACGGTCTACATTTGTCTTCCTCAGTTGGGATCAATGCAGTTACATACCCCATTAACTCATTGAATCTTATCTCACACTCTGCCACTGTGAGACTGCCTTGCTTCAGATCCAAAAATTCTTTCATCTTCGTATCCATATAAATCTTAAGCATATAATTCTCTCGAAACACCCTCAAAAAATCTTCCCAAGTCAAACTACAAAGTCTGCTAGTACTGCCTAGAACAGTCATCCACCACTGATATATTGGATCTTTCAATAGTGAGACTACATAATCAAATCTTTCATCTACCTTATGGTCTATCTGATTGAACACTCTTTTTGTTCTCTCTAACCACCTTTCTACCTCAGCAGGGTCTACACTTCTGTATAAATCCACAACCTCAATTTATCGTATCTTCTGTCTTACCTTTCCGAAATTCTTGGAGGCATTTGAGCAAACACAGGTACAGGAGACTCTATATTAGCTCCTACAAACTCCATGTTAGCTGACTCTCTAAATTGATTTCCTATGGTAGGTGACCTGTAACAAAAAAAAGTTGTGATCACTATCTGAATCTCTCATTATTGATCATATCTCTTTACTATTATATGTCCCTATAGATGCCAAACCAGGCTTTGATACCAAAAATGCTACATCCTAATACCATAGAGTATATACCCAAACATTTAAAGGACATTCAACTACATATCCTAAGATAATGATATGTTAGAGCAATCACATATCCAACTTACTTATGGCATCATCTAATATAATTAACAGTCACCAAATTTAACAACATTCCTTGCATTCATTGTCAAAAACTCGAATTGTATTCACTGAACAAATAATTACAATGCTTATACAAGTTCTAGATAAGAAACTATAAAATTATAAGTTATAACTTCTTTGATGTCAACTAATAGACCTTTGATCCATAACTTAATCCAAAATGTTCCTTCAGTCTAGTCTTAGAAACTAGGTCTTTTGTCTCCCACCTGAAAAGTCACATTATAATTTTTATGAATTTTGCGAACTTAATGAGTGAAACATCATTAAGGATTTCACCCAAGTCAAATACATAATATGACAAATTTCACATATATTCTTTCAGAACATGAATAATCCAAATACTCACATTATCATTGCACGTCATGATATCATGTCGAATTCAAAATAGATATAAACAAATACAGATGCATATGAGACATCATATTCATTATTATTGTTATGATCGTGTGCCTTTCAGATATAGATACATATACTGGCCTATTGGACTCAGTCAGAAACACAAATTATAGAGTAAAGCTTAAGAATACTAAGCTTAAAGCTCTTTTAGACTAGCTACTCTTTTCATAACACCTTTATCCAAACATGCATTTTCAGAAATGCATCAAGTACAAAATATACCATGTATGGCAATCATTGATGATGCACAGTCAGAATCTCATAGTCATCAGACCTAAATCCAGCATTCAACTTTCAATGAGTAGAAAGATAGCATTCAAAATTTAGATGCAATTATAACACTTCACATACATTCCGGAATATCAGTCTCCTTGAACCATTAAAGTCTGAAATTCACAAACAAATCACAGTCAGTTCAATAATTGGAAGTCAAACAAATCAAATCAATCATAGGAAAATCATCTTGGTTGACTCATAATATGCTCTAATATACTATTGCTTGGATGGTATGGAAATTTCTAACTGGCATCCAATGTGCTCCTCTATATCATACAAAACATATTTATATATATCACACTTTTGCACAAATGTATAAGTTTTCCTTTATGCATATCTATGTATAGAAAATATGCACAATTAATGTTCAATGACAATCCCAAGTATCTTACCATTATTCTCCTCAACATATCATTCATATATTAAAACTTTCATAATTATCATCTGTACTTAGGGTTTGGACCACAATAAAACAATGTGAAACTAATTTCATAATACAATTGATCATTTGAGATTTTTCTAACAACATAGTTTCAGATCAACTTTGCATGATTATTCTGATAAGGTAATTGACATAATTAGGCAACACTTCCTTCTATAAAATTGTTCTCCAATGTCTTAAGTATCTAATGACACTAATATCATACAATTTTATTCAGTGTTCCAAAAGTTATACGCAATTTACTTTGGACTATTCTTTAAGCTACAACTATACTCTGTATTTAATTTCAAGTCAGATTTTGCAATTCTTAGTGACAGAATTAAAATTGGATCTATTTAGATAATTTGTATCCATATGTCTCTTGCTCAATTTAAATCAACAATCATTCCATTTTGATAACTACTGATCAAAATATATTCAAAATAACGAAGTATGTTTAGTGAAGTTATTTCATCTTAAATTCATTAACCCAACTAAATTAAGTCATGGTCGTGCAACATGAATGCTTGGCCACGGATTACAACACATTTGAATCACATGTGTACCATAATGCATGCCCGTGCACACCAACATAATGCACGCCCATCCACTTAACGCATGGTCATGCACACATCGTCCAGATTTTTCCTCATCATTTCCATCCCCATTTTATCACTCAATCTCTTCTAATGATTTCATATGGCTAAGATTTTGTTTAGAGATGTAGATCAATG
The DNA here is from genome assembly GCA_027564335.1 of Erythroxylum williamsii. Taxonomy (NCBI): domain Eukaryota; kingdom Viridiplantae; phylum Streptophyta; class Magnoliopsida; order Malpighiales; family Erythroxylaceae; genus Erythroxylum; species Erythroxylum williamsii. The sequence goes on along the minus strand of JANITW010000002.1, from coordinate 18,362,310 downwards.
TGTTATGAGTCTATTGGTTTAAGTCTTACGTCAATTGGATGTCGGGTAAAGAAGTTATAGCAAAAAGATCAAAGGATGTTCAAAATACCATTTTCCTTTAGAAAGCTTCGGTTCATGATCGTGCAGAGGCACAATCATGAGTTTTCAAACCATCCTACGAAGTCACGATCGTGCTTTCTAACTTTTTTAGTGATGTCACAATCGTGTAGAAGCATGATCGTGCATCCTGCTTCTTCTTTCTCGTCTTTTATTTTTTCCATTGTTTTCCATATTTTCACATTCCAATCTTATTCAAATAACACATAAATCATCTATACTTCTTCCCTTTCGATTCGACTCAACACAAATAAATCAAAATCCAAAATTCAAAATTAAACATAAAAAATTTGATTCTCATACATGCAACTTTCAGTTTCTGCAATATTTTTCTCTGTCTAATTTCATCTGATACATATTTCCACCTTTCTACACTTTCATTTCATCAAAAACTTATCATTTTATCAACTTTATATCATGACTTCAATAAATCTTCATTTCATATCATTAAATTCATTTCTATTAATACTTCACATATTAACGCATGAACAGTGCCCATATGCGTTTTTTCTCTAAACCATAACAGAACATATACATATTCCTATATTAACTTTCATGAACTTTTTGCATATCAAAACATAACCTATTTCATTCTGGACAATTTCTTATTTCAAAAACCTTTCATCTAATTCATTCATCACCAAAACTACACTTCTCAAACCATTCTTGAATAATTTCATGTACAAAGTGAAAACATCAATAGCAATTACTTACTTGACTCAGCTATCCTTCCCAGTAGTAAGAGTAACTCAATTACACACAAAGATTCAATATTGGTAAAGGAAGAACATGGAAGAGAATTTCGGTGTTGAATGCTTCTTCACAATGAAGAACAAAAACTACAGTAATCTCTTCCTGACCAAAACATAAGCTACATGTATTCTTTCCATGTTTTACACTTGTCACCCAAACAAGTCTGCCACTTATCACACTGTAATTGGTCCACTATTCAACATTTTTTTCTAGTCCAAAAATACTCCAAATATTTAGAAATTTCCTAAAATTTTCAAAATTTTACCAAAAATTCCAAATTACAATTAATGCACTTCAATTAAATTTTTAAGACAATAAAATCGACATTCCTATTGAAAATCAATTTTAACTTAAAAAATGTCAATGAATACATGTACAATCATTTTAACGTACAAAAATCATTATTCTTGTTTATGTGCATGCCATATTCAGTTTAAACATGATATGCATTTTCTAGTTTCTCAGTAATTTCTCGTAATACACTATTCTAGCTTTAACATATGTAATAGGACGTTACACAAACTTTCTTAGAAGTAATTATGTTGATTATCCCATCCATAATTAAAATTTGTGTGATCACTCTAAGAATAATTATAAGATCGGAAATATGGGTTATAAAAGAAATTACTTATGTCCATGAATGTATATTTTTTTCCTAAATTTTAAATCACTAACACGAAACCAAAGGTGAAAATATCAAGAATTAACTTAAAAGAAACCAATTGCAAACAAATATGTACAAAACATCAATAAAAATCAAGAACAAAAGCTAAAACACCGCATTTCCCAGCAACAGGTCAAAATTGGTAGTGTGCCAGAGCACTAGTCAAACTAAACTAGACCTGTTACTACTATAGTTGTGTCGAGTTTAGGTTGATCTCACACAGAGGGTTCGGTTAGCTTCTGAAATGAAATCAATCAGTGTTTAGGTTTAACGGGGTTTAGTTGATTTAAAATGAGAAAATAAATTGAAACTAAACTAAGAAAAAAATTAAAGAAAACATGCAAAGTGATGAAAGTGGTGAATTCGTTATAAATCTTATTCTTTGGTTTTGTCTTGGCCTACACCCTAATTAAACATATTTCGATGATTTGTTGTTCTCAAACCTCTTCTAGAAACTATTAATCGTAGGTTAATCTATTGACCTAAGTTTTCCCTTACGTTGTATTTAATCAAGATATGATTGTTAATTAAACCTAGTCACCAAATAACCTAGGAGATGATCTCTAGATTCAACTGGGTAACCACATTACGAATTAGGAAAACCAATTAATCAAAGCAACAACCACATACATTGCGTTATTTAACCTAGATTATATTATCTCTAATGATTACAAACCATTAGTCACTTTAAACGAATTTCAACATAATAATTATGGATTACAATAAATATACTAGCAATGGGTTTGTATTAAAATGATCCTATGAACGCATTACAATCATCTTTTCGTAATACTTAAATACATACAAATCGGATAACATAATAAATTTCTAAAGACAGAAAGAAACAATAAATACAAGGAATGCTTAATCGGGTTGTAGGTGTCATAACGTCTCTGAACCAGTGTTAGAAAGCTACCCCTCCATGGGTCTCCTCATGGTGGAGAGCTTGCCTCCATCTTCTTGCTCTCCTAAAACTCTCGAATTTCCTACTCGATTCAACAGAAAAAACCCTATTCATCCCACACTCTCGCCTTGCCCCTTTCCTATGCTACCATGTCCTTTTCTTTTGTCTTAAATTTGTATACACGTTAAAACCCTCCAACAATGTATGTCTATTTTCCTAGCTGTTGTGCATTTTTTATTGACCAAGCGTCTGCGTTTCATGCCCATGCCTAACATCTTCATGAAACGTAGATGTTGTTTCCATGAGATGCAAACAACAAATGCAAAGATTGTTTATGTTGGACCCTACTTCTGGAGCTCAACATCGGAGTCATGAGATGTGAACCTAATACCCTGTAGTTTTCGGAGCCCAACAGTTTAGAGTCATAAAGTGTGAGCGGGCTTCCTTGTGGGGTTATTTCAATGACTCCTCATTATCCATTATAGATGTGCCCACACTAGTTAAACACCAAATCACAATTTGACTTCTTCAAAACAATTGTAGCTTTCTACCTCTTCTTTATTTTGAAACAAGAACCATCTCATTCGAAGCTCTATAGCTCAAGATATGCTTTAAAATAATCCAAACTATGTTCATAACCTAGCTATACCCCTTCAACTGATCCCTCCTTTTCTTTCAAATCGACCCTAGAAGCTACAAATTTTTATTGGGAGATAGGAAAATGTGTCCAAATCTATCGCTTCCAGAATCACTTAATTTGGAAGTCGGGTTATGAAGTTATGGCTAAAAAAATCAACCCTACTCATGTCCTTAATCATGTTGTATCTATCTCGGAACAATTCGCATAACTTTCTCTAGAGACATCAAATTGGGGTGTTCTTTAATGGTTTTGAATAAGGCTTCAAGATCTACAACTTTTATGAAAAACTTGAAGACATATTCTATCGTCTAGAGGGTCAAATTTGGACCAGACAATAGGGTCAGATGAACAGTGCACTAGATGATATGACGTCATCACCAGACGATATGACGTCATCAGATGATACGTCATCTCCAGATGATACGCCCTCATTAGACAAAGTGTCCTCACTAGACGATACGTCCTTACCAGACTAAGTGTCCTTACCAGATGATACATTCTCACCAGACGAAGTGTCCTCACCAGATGATACGTCCTCACCAGATGAAGCATCCTCACTAGCCAATACGTCCTCACCAGACAAAACGTCTTTACATGATGAGTCGTCATCACCAGACAATATGTCCTCACCAGATGAAGCATCCTTATCAGACGAAGCATCCTCAACAGACGATACGTCCTCAAAAGATGAAGCGTCCTCATTAGTTGAAGCGTCCTCATAAGACGACATGTCATCACCAGACGAAACATCCTCACTAGATGATATGACATCATCAGACGATATAAATTATATTCCCGAGCATCTCTATTTATAAGGATCATAACTTTTGACTCCAATGTCCAACAATTTCATACTTTATACCATTGGAAAGCTAGAAAGATAAGCTACAGCTTTTAAGAAGACAATTTTAACTAATTTAGCCTAAATTAGTCTAGTTTTTCCCCTAAAGTCAGTACATAATTTGTACACCTATGAAAGACTTGAAATTATGCATTTCGTAAACTTGGAATGTCCTGAGCTTGACTATTCAGTCACCAAATTGACTTCGATAAACTCTCAAATCTCAACTCATTTGTCTCATCACCTTCAACTACATCGAATTATTCATAATTCTTATCTTCCTTCCCGTAACATCTCCCTTATGCGTACATATATATATCGACAATTTATGCTCCAAAATTATCAACTCAAGATGATAACTTCTTCACGTATATCTAAATTTCAACTCACATCATCCATGCACCATTCACACTTCATTAACATCAAAAGAATAAAGTTTTTACAATGCTTTAGGGGGCATTTTGAGTCACTTTACATCATAATCCAAAAATACCAACTTTATAAGAACAATAATTTCTCAAAATGCGACTAAAGTCTTGTTTTACATGATCTAACTTCAAAAGAACAAAAATGCAAATTGGAGTGATGCCTTGACTCTCGACTTGATCACTCGATATCTTATTCATTGCTTGTATATAGGGAGGAATGGGGTTGAGCTTAAAGCTCGTGGGTAACATTTTTATAATCGGTAACAAGAAAAAACCATGTAAAACCTTTATGATCAAAGCCAATTTCCCATTGAATCATAAAACACAAAATTCTTAACTTATTAAGCCAATTAACAAATCACATAAGTCCTACATCCATTGAACTTTCCAAATACATCGTAACCAATCAAACACATCATAATCAACTAAACACATCAGAATAGTTTGGGTGGATTCATTACATAACGTACTATACATTTCCCATAAGGGTCCTATGTAACCGTGAACAGAACGTACTATCACAATCCCACAAAATGGTCTTGCATAGCTGTGAACTTATGGGAGTCCGTGAAGGAACTCCATGCCACTAGCAAGAAGGCAGGAGAAGCCTTTTTAATTAAGTGCACTTGAATGAAAAAATAGACCACCACAAACCCACATAACATGTTATTCATGAACGACAAATAGTTTGCCCAATTGACACATTTTTGGAAAACTTGATTTCATATATTTGGAATCCTTTCAAAATCATTTCCATTTTTTCATATTTCATGCACAAAATTCGTACACACAACATGTAGCACTTTCTCAAAGCATTTAAAGAACAACAAATGCACATTTGCAAATAGTTAAAAACTTTTATTTCCTTTTCTTGAAAGAAACATCGATGGCTTATTATTCAATTATAAAAATGTAGTCTCCTTTCTTGAAAACTTGCTCAAGGATGCCTCTCCTTTTGCTCCTCTTACCTCTCTTGCCTCCCTTCAAACATTAGCGAAAATCCCCATTCAAAAAGAACTCCAATTGGAAAACCCAAAGAAACCTATGCATAAAATTGACCATAGAATACTTAAACCCATGCATTTCCTAAGCTCTTTGAACCAACACCCTTCTAAAAATCCAAAAGATTTAACATAAGCTTACTTTGAATCTTCACCAAACAATGAATTTCTTGGCTTTAATAAAAGCACTAATCTTCCTCTTTCTTTTTCCCTTCTTGAACACCTTCAAAATCACTCTGTAGAACTAAGAAAAATTGAAACCTAGTTGACCTCCCTTCTTTTCTCTTCTTTCTCTCTTTTTCGTGCTTCTCTCTTCTCTCTTTTTTCATTTATGTTTTTGGCTTCTTCCAAATGCAAGACAACAATTCTTCTCCCCTTGTATACCTTTAATGATTGCACAATGTCCATTTTGTCCCTCCTTTAATGCTTTATGGTTTTTAAGCTTAATTGATCTTCCCAAAATACCCCTTATGCAAACTTACCACCTTAACACTTTAATTCTCTTAACCTATATCATATTATCTTATTCACATTAATATGCTAATTAATTTCAATTTACATTAATCTAGCAAGACTCCAAAATTAATCAAATCATGCTTATTTATCATGAAAAAATTTTGGATTGGTTAAGCCACCTAATAAGAGAGCTTTGAAAAACTAATTGCTTGTCAAAGTGAAACATGATGATGATACTTCAATTCCAAGGTATAAAGCTATATTGATTGTAAAAGGCTTTAGCCTAAAAAAGGGAGATAAATTTGATGTCATCTTTTCTTCGATTATAAAGATGTTGTGCATCTGAATTATGTTAGGTCTAGCAACACATCCTAACTTAGAGGTTAAGTAGATAGAGGTAATGACTGAGTTTCTTTATAGTAATTCATATGAGGAGATTTATATAGAGTAGCAGAAGGCTTCAAAGTCAATGAAGGAAGAATTAAGTTTGTAGATTGAGGAATAGCTTGTATGGTTTGAAATAAGCACCAAGGTAGTTGTATAATAAGTTTGATTATATTTTGACAAAGTAAGACTTTAAGAAGACTTCATCTGACAATTGTGTTTTTGTATAAAAATTCTTTAATGGTGACTTTGTTATTTTGTTACTTTATACTGATGAAAAGCTTATTTTAATCAAAATGCTTATAGGATTACAAAGTTGAAGTAGAATTTGAGTAAGTACTTTTCTATGAAAAACTTAGGACCAACAAAATAGATTCCTGACATAAAGATCATCCATGATAGGAAGGTTAAGAAATTTTAGCTATCACAAAAAAGTACATCGAGAAGGTGCTTCAAAGGTACAATGTGGACAAAGCTAAAGCGGGGAGTAAACCTTTTACTATGCACTTTATGCACTTTAAATTAAACAAAACTTAATATACTTTTAGTGAGGAAGAGAAGAAACACGTGTAAAAAAATTATTACACTTTAACAATTAGTAATTTGATGCATTCAATTGTTTGTACAAATCATAATATTAATCATGTTTTTAGTGGTAGCTATTTTCATTATAATCCAAGAAGAGAGTATTGGAATGTAACAAAATATATTTTGAGATATATCTACGACTCTTTTAGTTTGATTTTCTATTTTGAAATAGGAAAACCTATTCTTTTTGTATACCAAGATTCCAACATGGCAAGAGATACTCATATAAAGAAGTTTACTTCATACTATTTGATTACTTTGTGGTAAGAGCTGTGTTTTATAATTCAAGTTGCAAAAATGCATTGCTTTGTTAACTACAAAAGTTGAACTTATTATTGCAATTGAAGCTTGTAAAGGAGCATTATGAATGAAGAGATTTGTGTAGGAGTTTGACTTGTGTAACATAGATATATATTGTGATGGTTATAGCAAAACTTGCTAAGAATTTCACCTTCCATGGCATCTCGAAGCACAATGAATTTAGATACCATTAGATTATTTATGTTTTAGATTCTAAGTTGATTGAACTTTAGAAGATTCATGCAGATATTAATGATTATGATTTGATGATTAATTATTTTTCAAGAGGGAAGTTTGATCCATGTTACTTAATCATTGAGATGATGGTCTCCTCCATATAATCAAGAGGGGTAAAATTAGTAGGTTAAACCTTTTCCCTCTTATGTACTAAAAATTTCAAATTTATTAGACTTGGTCCATCATTTTTAATAATTCATTTTGATCTTTTGACTCACTCTTTTAAATTTAAAGTTAGAGTAGTGGTGAATATAAAAGAGCTAAAAAACAAGGAAGATTGTAGTATAATTTTCTTAAAATAGTTTTAATTTTTTATTTGATTTAGAATCATCCACTATTGGATCGAGTTCAAAATTGGTATGGGTGCTTGTAAGATGTTGCTCTATAATATGAATAATGGATTTTAGTTAGAAGATTTTAACTGCAAATTTCATCTTGTGAATAATGATTTGACTTTGGAAGATTTATCTCCTTTTTCTTTCTTATTTATTATTGTTGCCTTTACGCTTTGTCTTTTATTTTGTAATTTTTTGAAAAAAAAATTTAATGTAGTAAAATTCTTTTAATGTTTGAAGGTTTTGTAATTTTATCGAGGGGCTTATGTAAAAATGTTGATATTTTTATATTAATTTAAATTTATTTTAACTATATTTATTTTATTATATTATATTTTGTTATAAAATTCTTATTGGGTTAGAATTTACTTGGTTATTGTGGATTTAATTAATAAAAAATTTTAATTAGATTTCTTATCTTGCTTTGTATTGATCATATATATATATATATAATATATTGATAATTTATTCAGTGTTAAATATTTGATTGATTATTGTACTATATGTATTGTAGGTTATTACACTATTATTGAATGAGTTCTCTGATAGCTTCCATGTCAACTTATAGTCTTATTTGTAGAGGAACAATAATAGGATTGCAGCTTATAGTTACAAGGTAGCCTCCTAAATTGTAATTTGGTCTATTAGCTTCAGCTGCTAAACCAAATCTTTGTCGTTAAGAGCTTGGGCCTGACTACCCATCGACCATTTCTCGAATTAATGCACATAGGTGCAATAGGAACGTCCTCTCTTTTATAAGGTGGAATGTATCTTTCATCCATAGAAGAAGAAGAAGTCAAGGGGCGACTACACTCGCTAACTTCCATCATATTTGATGTAAGATGCCCCTCGAGCCCTTTGGAGATCTATCTTGCTAGAGAAGGAGAATTTGTTTCCAAAAATATGTATTAAGGCAATAAAAAGTTTGTCCATTTTTTGTGCCAATATCTTGATTGCCTCATTTGGAGAGGCTAAGTTAGACTTCAATTTTAAAATCTCATTTGTAGGAATAATGTCATTTCATATTGATGGTTGTAGTGATTTTGAATTCTTATTAGTTGGGAATCTGGCTAAAAGCGATGTTGCCTTCTCAAGATTCTTAATCATTTAGGAGAAAATTTCTTCATTCCTTACTGCAGTAGGGACTTCTTCCTCGAAGGCTAGAGGTATAATGATTTCTTCTTCATTCCTCATACGTGACATCAAGTCCTACTAGATATATTGAATTATTTGTCATTTTAACGATTAACCTAGAATTTGTGTGTGCTATGGAGGAATTATCCCATAATTTATAATTGAATTCTTATTGATGATATAGGTGAATTTCAAAAAACTTAAAAAATTAAATTCAGAGTTACCAAGATAGCTACAGTATCGATTTCTTCCTACAATATCGATTTCTTCCTTCAAGGCTAGAAATATGGTTTTTTTTTATTCCTCAAACACGACATTAGTTCCATCATGACATTCCAAATTATTAGTCACTTTTTTACAATGAACCAAGGAAGAATTATTCCAAAATTTGTGCCCAACTTCTTATATATGATATAAGTAAGATTTGAAAAACTTAGAAAATAAAATTCAAAAATACAATGATACTAAAAAGTGGTGAAATAATATTTGAACTAAAAAGATGATTTGATTTAGGTAAAGGAAAAGCACAAATTATAAAGAAATTTTGAGATAAAGATAGGGATGAGTATATAATGTAAAGGAAATCTGAAATAACAACAAGGCATTTCTATTGAAGTAGTCCAATTGTCTATATGTATGTTTATATTTCCCTTTATGTTGTGATGCTAACGAATTTATATAATCCTTTCAACTTTAACTACCTTAAGCAATTTTTTTGTAACTACTCAACTTTTAATCCATTTCCCATTATGATCAGGTTTTGCCTACCACACACTATATTCCCAACTTCAACAACATCAAGCAATTTTTTTATAACTACTCAACTTCCAACTCATTTCCCATTTTAGTCATATATTGACTACCACCTCCATATACTATTGTTTTTGAAGGACATGTCAATTATTTATCAACTATCTATACTTTTTTGAATTATGGATTTCATAACTGATTCTCATCTCCATGAGTTCTCTGGCCAAATGACTTCCAAGACTTTTAGCATTTGGTTATTTTTACTTTTGAGCCAAATGAGCTTAATTCTTTTTTAGGATATCAACAATAACCCTTTCTCTTTTGTTTAACTGTAGGTTGTTTGTCTCTACTCACTTCAAGTTGTTTGAGATCCTAATGCTCCTATTAGGTTAGGGAATGTAATACTTGTTTAACGTTTACCTCCAGTCCAAGTGTGACAAAAAGATTTAGTAAGTGTTATTATCTAATCTAACTTTTAATTTCATCTTCAAGTTTGAGTTTTCCACCAAATGAAGGAAACAAATTTGGATTAAATAAGCTTCATATTTGTTATGGTACAATTACAAGTCCTTCTATGACGTTCCAGGTGATGTAAGTTATGGAACAATTATATGACGATGTTATATAAAGATATCATGGTTAATATAGATTAAATTATTATTTTCCAAATAAATTGTATAATATAAAAAGATATTTTAGTTTATAAGCCTGTAATCATCATGAAAATAATTAAATTGATAGTTTCTTAATTTTTTTAATTATAATACTATTTGGCTAAGGATATCAAATTTTAATTAATGAAAATACATTAACTATGATAGTTACCAAGACAATCAAATTTTTGCCTCCCTATATTGTTTTCAATTATAGTGCTACCTTACCAATGGTATTAAGTTGTAACTAATGAAACATTAAACTCTAAATTGAAAATCTAAGACTTCAACTAATAACCACTTCAAGATCTGGAATGAGGGTTACTTGTGTCTTATAATTTAGGGTAAAGTAGAGTACTACTTGCAGGAACCATCTTTTGGTTGATTTAATGTTTGAGAATAAATACATAATCATTAATTTATGAGTAATATATATTAATACCATAAAAATCAACAAATTTATCTCCCATCATTTTTCTTAGTTTTTTATGCCATAATCCACACATCATAGAATGCCAAATTTGTGGACTTACTTTTTTTAAAATTTAAAATCTTCATTATATTATGCAAGAGCTTCATGCCAAAGATTTTTTTAATTTAAAATCTTCATTATATTATGCAAGAGCTTCATGCCAAAGATGGTTCACTGAATGTTTGTCCAAAAGATTTTGTTGATGTGTTTTAACTAGAAAATGGATTTAAAATGAGTATCAATCGACCATAGGACAAGAGGCATGGATTTCAATTTATACTATTTGGCATAATTCTCTAGGAGATTAGGGAAGTTTTTGAATGGGAGATTGGATTTGACAAACTATAGCATCTAGGTTTGCATAAAGTTTAATCGATAAAACTAGCATTTGTGTCCTGCAAATGTTTCCTGGTGACGATAATATCTGGAAGATCAGGGTATCAATGGAGTCACTAGTAAAGAACAAAGATTTTTGTTTTATCTGTTCAGATTTTGGAGTTAACCTGTAGAATGATCTTTCTGACTGCTCAACCGTATGAAGGTAGGGATAACTGCGATCTGAAGCGGTGTATCATTCAAATCTTTTAATTGGTATTCCAATTGACATCAATGGAAAGAAAGTAAATTAGTTTAGATAAACTTCTTAACGATACAAGTCATACAGATCTTAAAATTGGTCAACTTTGTGACAAGTTAGAGAACAAATTCATAAGGAAGTTGAGTCATTCACATCTACCTGTTAAATATTGGCAGAGAAGAATAATTTCATTCTCATTAATCCGTAAGTTACAATAATAGTCTATAT
>JANITW010000002.1:18279483-18303284 GCA_027564335.1 Erythroxylum williamsii | reverse complement strand
TAAATAAAATTTTATTTTATTATTAAATATATAGAACTTATTATTAATTATTTAATAAATTTTATTATATTAAATATTGTTATATTCTATTTAATATATTAATATCATAACTCGAACATAGTTAGTATTAAGAATAAATGTTGAGGGTATATTAAGTAGTATGTATTTATTAGTTTACGTTCCATCTTAAATTCCCCAAATCAGATGTTTCTTATTTCCACTGTTTAAGATGAAATAGAACGTAATATCAAACCTTCTGTTTCTCTCCGTTACCATTTTATTCCATTATGAAACCCTCAATCAAATGATAGAAGTTTGTTACATTTCATCCCCATCAATCATTAACTCCTCAACCAAACAAAGCCTAAAAGATAAGGTTAATAAAATAAGTTTTAAAAAATCTAAAGAGAAACAAGACCATCTATTTAACTTTTGTCATACAGTTCCTTTTCTCACCAATCAAAATCCAAGGTAAAGTGTAAGAGTATTGAATATTAGTGAATTGTCAATAAAATATCTTTAATGAATTTTCTACACAAAAGAACATACTTAGTCACCTGTGCAGGAAAAATATAGAGCAATATGTTAGAAAATTTTAAACATCAATCAAAATTTAATAATTCGTGAACTTGTACCAAAGTTGACATAAGTTAAAGTTGAATGCCTTTGATGACGACTAGCTTATCTTCTCGAGCTTTTTGGGCTCCTTGGGCTTCACCTTCTTTTTGGTTCAATTTCTTCTCGTTGACCTTTTATATAATTTATAAAAATTTTCATTTAAAAGCCACTTGTATTGTAATAAAATTATGAATTATTTTGTAGTTCTTTTCATATTCTTTCTAAAATCGAATCTCAGGATATGAAATACTTATCAGTGTTTTGAATTTGATAAAATCGATTGTCTCATTATTTTTTCATTGGAACAAGCATATTAGGAAGAAAACGTTATGTTGTACTCCCTCTGATTTATAATAAGAGTCGTTTTATATGCATTTTAATTATTCAAAATAAGTGTCATTCTTGACTTTGTATACATGTTTATAACTTTTCTTCCAAAATTAACCTTTTATTTTTCTCTCATCTTAATTATACAGATCACAATTTCAAGACAATTTCTCTCATAATTTCATTTAAGATGCTAATTACCGAGGTAATTTTATGGGAGTATTAATAAGGGTATATCTATAATTTTATTAACTTTCTTAATAAGCGTGTATTTTTCTAAAACGACTCTTATTATGAATCGGAGAGAGTATTATAATTTGGGTAGAGTTCGTTTCTTAAAGAAATCCTTCAAATTTATACATGAGAGAAGATTTTGATAAACTTAAGCAGCTACTAAGTGTCAAACCCTTTTTTCACAAGCATTTTTTTTTCTTCAATATATAGTTATTATAACAATCTTTTTAAAATGAAAGATGTAGATATTTTTTGTGAATTACTATATTTTAAAAAATATTCTCATTAGTTAAGTTACTAAAAAAATTGTATAATATTGAAAATATTAAAAAGCTTTAATTAATTTTAAAAACATTATTATAAAATTAATTTTATAGCATTTAATAAAATTTATATGATTTTGTCAACTTAAATGGCAACCAAGAATCAAACCCTTTAACGACATTTTCACCTTTATTCATAAGCCATTTTTGTATTTAATATCTATTTGTTATAACAATCTTTAAGTTTATTACAAAAGATTAAAATAAATTTATTTAATTAAAAATTTTATCTAATATATAATTATTATCAGTAATAAAAATAAAACTACAATTACATTAACAAGTGAGCATATTTCTGATTTTATTTAAAAGAAAATTTTAAATTTAAATTTAAAAATTCTCTTAATAAGTAATGTATTATCCAAATTCGATGTCTTTTCTAGCTGCACATTAATTAATTAAGAGTCCAATGTATACATACAACAAGGCTAATAGTATAGCTTCTTGTGAGTAAGTTTATTACCTTTGGTCAAATATATATAATGCTTCATTATAATGTTATTAAACTAAAAATCGATTTATACTTTTTATTTTTTAAAAAAACAAAAGTCAAATTTCTTGTTGTGCATTGCGAATCAAATAGACTTACAAGAAACACAAAGCTATCTTGCTCTTACTTGCTCTACTCATAATGAGACCAAACTCATTACCAACTAAGACCCAAAGAAGAAAGTACATTGACGGTGTAATTATTGTGTTCTTTCTTCTGGTTTATGGAAAGTATTTGTCGTCTAATCACTAGCCTTAATTTGAGGCACTTATACCGAAGCACATGGCTAACCATATTGGTTGTTTTTGAATATTCAACTTGTGCTGGACTTTTTTTTTTTTTTGTTACAAGGAAAAATACGAAAGTTAGCCTAACAGGACGCAGAGACTTGCGATACAAAAATCTTTGTTGGTCCCGATCCAGAGGAAGCTAGAGCAGAGGTGGAAGCTCCTGAAGAATCCGAAGACTCGCTGGGGAGATAGCTACTAAAGAAGTCAGACTATTGACACACTAGTTTCCTTCTCGATACACATGCTGGAGCTCACGGGATCAGTGTGACTATTACCATTTTATCAAACACTAATCTTATGTACGTTTATGTGTAGTTTCTGTCAATGACTTCATAAACGTGATTAGTCACAAGCTAATCGTGAGAATAGAAACGTTAGTCATGTTATTACCTTATGCTCTTTCAACTTCATAAAAATTAAAGCATAAAAGAAGCATGCTTTAACTGATTCAAAAACTTTTGTCATATAAATATTTTATCATATTAAATCATTTTAGTTATTGTAATATGAGTGAAGTTCCAGCCTCATCAAACCCAATTCATTTTTCTTCATGGCTCAAATATTGTTTCAGCATCATCATCCTTAAGGTTTAACTTTTGTATATAGTTGAGAAGAGTGTTAGAACAATCATCATCATTTGAGATACCTGTGTATAATATGCAAGCTATTCTGAGATTTGATGGCTCTGATATCACTCGAAAACTATGGCTAAATGGTTATGAAGATAATATATAACCAGAGATAACCAAAACCTCTATAAAATCTCTGAGATAGATAAAAATGATTGTAGCTAAGACCTCAAGTATATTAGACCAGACATAAACCATTTCTTCTCGACGGATATCATGGGGCTTGAATCTCATATTGATTAAATACAAAATTGATATGAGATTTATAAAACTTTGGGTTCTCTACCCTCATAAGCTAGTTTTTAAGATGTAGCTCTCCTAAAGTTTTTATCAATTGGTATCAGAGTCAGTCTTAGAGTGGTGACCCATGAAGTAGTGACCTGGAAGTGCCAGTCATGACTAATATGGTCGTGACCAACAAAGATCTCAGAGTGGTAACCCATGGAGTGATGACCTGAAAGTGTCAGCCGTGACCAACATGACCATGACCAATGAGGACATTGGTCCTTATGAGAGGACGAATGTTACGGTTTGATCTAATTGCAAGGTATAGGACTTGAATCCCATGTTGATTAAATACAAATTGATATGGAATTTATAAGAACTGTGGGCTCTCTATCCTCGTAATCTAACTTTTGGAATGTAACTCTCTTAAAATCCTTATCAATGTCAACTCTCAAGGCCTACTTCTTAATATCTAAGCTAACATATCCTTCTTGTATAATTTAAAACTCAAATAGAATCATAGGTCTTAATACTTTACGAGGGAGGCATCATTCTTATACAAAGTGTTAAATTATTATAAATCATACTAGTATGTAGAGAATTGTTGTATACAACTATAAATAGTACTTAGTCGTATTAAAATTTAACTCGAGTAAATTTTAAAAATCTCATATAAGAAAAAAGGTAAAAATATTAATCAATCTATTTTTAATAACATAAAACTAATAAGTTAAGCTTGTGATGAGATATGATAAGATCAAATTAATTACTAAATTTAAAATATTTAATGAAAAATTACATAAAATCTTATATAAAAGTTTCAATTACAAAATACATTTTAAGTAATCTATAAGCATTAATTTCATTTTCCATCCTTGAAATCGTAATTAAAACAGAAATAATAGGAATGATTTGCCTACATAATCCATCGCATGGTGAAGTAACCCTAGGACCCTGTTAACGAATCGTCATCCAAGTGGAACTCTTCATGTCTGAACCGTTCGATCTTTTCTAAAATCAACCGTCGTACATATGCATGCTTAGTTTGCAGCACAGGCCTGCCTCACTGTATGAAACTGGCAAATCTTGTGGGCCCAACGTTACTTTTAATAAATCCCACCAAACTTGTACAGTCTTTAATATGTAACCTCTAACATACCCCTAAGATTTTCTGCACCCTTTGTTCCAATATTGCTTTTACTTTATCTTAATCACGTAAATATATGGTTGAGATAAACTAAGATAAGATTAGAATATAATAGAGAGTACAGAGGATCATGTCTCAATACATACATACATGGTAAATTAATTATTGCATACAATAATTGTTTAATAAATTATTGAAATTTAAATTGAATGGTAAATTTAACTAATTCAGAAACAACCTTTCTAGTACTAAAGAGTAAAATTATGTATTCTTAAACTTTCTCAAACTCTACGCATCAATAAGTTTTGTATTAAATTTTTAGTACATTTAACCAATGGTATGATATAAATTTAACTTTCTAACACTTTGTGCTTGAAAAGAATTATCTAATACCACTTCAATTATCTATATAACACCAACATCTGCTAATAAAGATTTTGCTATAGTGTAAATTTTAGAGAGGTCTAATAATATACAACCGTACTCTTATCTAATATTAACATTGTTTTCTCAATCCAATTAGTGCCACGTATTTAACTTGATCTTTGAATTATGATATTTGTAGTTTTTGTATTATATTATCATAAGAATTAATAAGAACCATTAGATTTTTAGAAATGTACATTTGGACAAAAATATAGGCAGATTTTTTATAAAAAACTATAAATGCCAATTATAAAACGCCACGTAGTGGTAAGATGCGAAATATAATGGACCTCAAGGCCATTCGTTTGGCATGGCTTAGGAAACTACAGAGAACTGAAGCAGTAAGTTGCTCGCAGGGAGAGAGAGAGAGGTAACTAAACCCAAACAAACTCATCTTCTCTGCACACACTCCCAGAGACCCAGAGAGAGGGGACACTTCAAAAGCTCATCTTCATCAACTCAATACTCACTGTACTTGGAATCCCGAAAAAGCTAGGTTAAAGCAACCTGATGGGGGAGGTCTACGATGAATCCTTTTCATTATTTAGTTCTTTACTGCTTTTGTTTTTTATTCAGCTTTGTGTTTTTGTTGTGATTTTGACATTGGTTTTTGTTTAGGAGGAAAAGAAACCAGCAGCTGAGGAGAAGAAAATGGAGAAGAAACCAGAAGGAGCTAAGAAACCGGAGGAAGCGAAGAAAGAAGAAAAACCAGCAGAGAACAAAAGGGAAGAGAAAAAAGCAGAGGAACCCAAGGACAATAAGGAGTCCAAAGATGAGTCACCTCCACCACCGCAAGAAGTAGTGCTTCAAGTCTACATGCATTGCGAAGGATGTGCTCGTAAGGTTCGTAAGTGCCTCAAGGGCTTTGAAGGTGAGTTCTATGTGTTCATCTTCATTAATTGTTCGTTGGTTGTAATGGGTGTTTGCAAGTTTTTAATGGGGTTCTTTAATTTTCAGGTGTTGAAGATGTGATTGCTGATTGTAAGACTAGTAAAGTGGTTGTGAAGGGTGAGAAAGCTGATCCATTGAAAGTTTTGGAAAGAATTCAGAGGAAGAGTCACAGACAGGTGCAGCTAATCTCTCCGATTCCCAAACCGCCGACTGAGGAGGGGGAGAAGAAGGCGGAGCAGAAGGAGGAACCGAAGGTGGACCAGAAGGAGGAACCGAAGCCGGAGGAGAAAAAAGAAGAGGTCTTTAGTTAACACTTCTATAAGTTGTCTTCTTATGACACTGAATTTAATTCATTTCTCGGTGGATCGATTGTTTCGGTTCGTTTCTTGATTATGTTGCAGCCTAAGGTGATTTCCGTGGTGTTGAAAGTTTACATGCATTGCGAAGCCTGCGCTATGGAACTCAAGAAACGGATACAGAGAATGAAAGGTGTGAACTTCTTATAATGTTATGTTACTATAATTTAACAGTGTCAAGTTTTTTTCTCTCTTTTCCAGGCTCTTACTTCATTGTATTCTGTTCTCCATTTCTCCATTTCTTTGAATCTCTTAAAGAGAAGTCCCTTGCCTTTGTTTTATTTTATCGTTTTGGAGTCTTACGATTCCATTGCATTGGGTCCAAGTGTCCAACAAGAGTTAAAAAAATGCTTGTTGAAACTCATCAAATTTCAATTCCACTCGAATCCCATCAACCACGAGTTCTAAATCTGATTCGGAAATACTTCCTTTGCATAGGTGTGGAATCAGCTGAACCAGATCTAAAGAGCTCACAGGTGACAGTGAAGGGAGTGTTTGAACCTCCAAAACTAGTCCAATATGTGTACAAGAGAACAGGCAAGCACGCGGTTATCGTGAATCAAGGGCCAGATAAGACGGAAGAAGAAAAAGCAAAAGAATCCAAAGAGGAGAGAAAAAGCGAGGAAGGTGATGGCAAAGAAAAGAAAGGTGGCGAACAAGAGAAGACAAAGGACATGAAAGAAGGTGACAGCGAACCTACACTAGAGGAAACGGCAGAAGAAGAGACCACGGTTGTGGACTTGAAGAAAAACGAGTATTACTATTACCCACCAAGATATCCAATGGAGTTGTACTCATACCCTCCTCAGATCTTCAGTGATGAGAACCCCAACGCATGTTCTGTTATGTAAAAAAGCTCAAATCTTTCAGAACTCAAATGGGATTTTTGGGACGATAAAATCTGCCTTACACATGTTTTCTGCATGCGCCCCCTTTTCTGTAGTACTTGTTAAAAGTATAATCTGCAGATAAACAGTAGAATTTTGTGAAGTATTGTACTTTTTTCTGCCTTTTTAACTTGTCATATATGACTATACCAATAATCAGATAAACTTGAATCATGTTCTCTTTGCGTCTCTCCTCTCATCTTAGTGAGTATGAATCCATATACTTGGTACATAATGTTATCATATTTGTAGATTCTGTGGTTTTGGTTACAAAAATTTAAGAAAAGAAGAGATAAGGCTATCTTTTAGCTTCTTTCTGGGTTTCACTGGAAAAAAAAAGTACAATTTCAACCTTGATCTTCGAACAACTTTTAGAAGACCACACCTTCCTCAAAATTTCCACCCCGAGTTCCAATTCAGTACCCTATTCCGTTCCCCCATAACACGACCCTATGAACCTATACTACCAACTATCTGAATTATTTTTCTGTCATTGCCACTGATTCAAAAAAGGAACACAAAATGAGAGGAGATAGAGCTAGATTGAGTAATGAGTGTGAATCCGAATCTGCACAGAAACACCTGTCTGAGTCAAATTAGCAGAAAAAAATAGGTGGGTCGACGTTTGATCAATGTTGTATTTTGACTTTTTTAACAGATCACAACTTTGCTGAGTGATCAAAGATTTGTCCTTTAACTATGAAGTTGATGGCTTTAAGTTGCCTGGTAAGCAAGGCCAGTCCTTTACCCCTTTACAGGTAAAGTTTTTACCTTTCCAAGTTATCACATCCGATAAATTAGCAACATTGTATATGGTTAGAAAGCGACTGCCTGTTCTCTGATATAAGAAAAATCTAGTGTATTAGTTAAGAAACAGTGTTTTAATCACAAAGAGGCAAAAAGATTTATCAATCAGTATTGAAGTGCCACAATAACAACATGTGCAACATTTTATATGCCAGGGCAAGTATTAAAAAAAAATGGCTTTATGAGGGTCAAGTGCATACTTTATTTTGTATCATTTTGCTCTTTATAATTTATTTTGTCTCATTTTGTTCTTTATAAAAATCAAGTCTGGACCTTATTTCGTCTCATTTTATTTTTTACGATGATTAAAAATAAACCTTTTTTTTATATAAAAGTGGAACTTGAATAGGTGTCTTTCATATCTTTGGTCAGAGTCAGATATGAAGAGGTTTAATAATACACAATCTTGTCTTAACTACTAAAGTTTCTGTTTTTTAATGAACTACATTTAAAAAAAGATTAATGCAACAGAAACTATCATTTTCCTTTATTTTCCATTAAAAAAATAGTGAAATCAAATTTGGTAGGCATTGGTAGGTATAATTGCTATCCAATTTGACAGACAATTCAGTAAAAAGGAACACTTAAACTATTAATGGAGTTGTCCTCTTGAGTTGGTATAAGTTGTGTCAACCATAGCTATAAATCTTAATCATGGCTTTGCTACATATTATAGGAATGGCACTAGACCTTTTAGAAAGGTTTTGCGCTTGTGTCTGCGGTTCAAGAGATTCGATCATCACATGCTAATTCTATCCTTCCAGCTAAATGTGTTTGTTTTTGTTTTAAAGATGAGTAAAGGCGGATGCTCTTGTTGTTCCAATGCCTAAGCAGATTTTAACCATATAAGGCAAATTGTACAAAAGTTTAGCGCTACCTCCAACTAAAGTAAAGCTGCTCACTTCTCTTTTTGTCATTTCCTGGAAAAAGGCCTTTCATTAACTTTTTTTTTTAATCACCGTTTCAAATTGAGCTAAGCTTTTTGTTGTAAGTTGTAACTAATACGAGTGTCAAACACACGAGTCTAAGATTGGCAACTCCTTTTTTTTTTTATATATATACAAGAGGAAAAAACAGACTACATGAAAGCACAGGGGTACATTGCATCTAGCGCATCTCGATGAAAAAGTTCTTAGACATCAAAAGGGGGCTCCTGAAGGATATGTAAGTCCGGACTTAACCCGCTAGCGAGGTGAGCGAGATTATCGGCACACTAGTTTCCTTCTCGGAAGACATGCTGAATGCAAACTGCCTACTCCAATTGGAGCATCTGCTGGATTTCTGTTACCAAAATAGAAAAATCGGTCAATCCAAAGGTGGGATCAAAAAGTAGGTTAATAATCTCGAAGGAATCTATTTCGACCGCCACCCGGCAATAACCTCTATCCCACGCCAGGATGAGGCCGGAGTGCACTCCCCAAAACTCGGCCGCTAGTGAAAATCTCTTGCTTAAGTGGTGTTGGAACCCCCCGCACCACACCTCCTTCCAGTCTCGAATCAGTCCCGTTAGAAGATTGGCAACTCTTAAAACTGTAATTGCTTAGTTCTTGAAGAAATCACGACGGAAAGTGAGAAAACCTTGGAGGCGGTAGCTGCCGGAAATTAAAATCAACCTGACAAGACTACTATCGTCCAAAAGAATCTCTAGGATTGGGTCACTATGATATGACGACACCGCGTGTAACTTCTTCACACTGTTTCATTTTGAAGTTATGTTTTCCCAACCTTTGGAAAAAGCTGGTCCACTGCTCTTCTTTTCTCGTATCTTTTCTTGCTCTTTCCTTACAAGTTTGCAAATGTTCTTTTTCTCTCCGCGTTTGTCATTTTTCCACGAAAATTAATCGATCGGGAAAGTTCGGGCGGAAATTTGTTGCCTTCAATTTCTTTCCAAGATTAGCACTAGGGGAGGAAGATCATGCTAAGTTCTTGCCTAGCAAGTTTCATGCAATTTCAGACATGTTTCCTTGAAACTTAAGGAACTAGTAATGTAATACTACCAAGAAATCTTTAATATTTGAGTGTAAATACCTATTTGGATTGATTTTTGAGAGGTTATAATAAATACTTTTTTTACTACAATTTTTATAAAAAAAATAAGTGTTTGGCTGTAAAATAAAATAGCACTTCTTTAATATATATAATTTTTTTGGCAGTTAAAATACAGTTTTTTAAAAAAACTCAAATTTAAAATTTCTCAAAAAAGTCTCCCAAATGACTTTTTCAGTTAGATTTTTCATATCAATTAATGAGCCTAGTTTTCAGTCTACTTTACCTTTATGTTTTATACATAATTCCTACACTATCTGTAAACTTATCTTCACGTTATCTTGCAAACTAATCTTCCCTGATCTCTTGCGTAATTATTTTATTATGCATTTAACTATTTATTCAATTTGAATATTTATTTTGATATTTATATAATATTATTTAGTTTTTAAATATGTTTTAATATTAATTTTGATATTAGTTTTACTTATGTTATAAGCCATATAAAAAATTTGGTTAGATATATTTTCATTTATATTTCATATGGTTTAAATTTATATAATAATTAATATATTGTGCTTTGCATATTGTTTAATATACTTTAAATAATATTTATATGCAAAAATAATTTTTATTACAAAATAAATATAGTTAAAATTAAAAGTATTTTTATTTTTATGTTAAAAAACAGTCTACTGTATGAAATTTTTTTAAAAAAGTTTTTTAAATGACAACCAAACAGTCAATTGACTTCTTAAAAAAGTTCTTCTCAGAAAATATCTACAAAAAAAAGCTCTATTAGTATAAGCTCAACCAAACAAAGACTAATTGTTCAATTCTTTTTTTTTTGTAATAATAATAGGCAATCCCCACTCCACATTTTTATATTAGTTGTATTGTAAATATCATGCAAGGTGGAGGTAATTAAAACTGAGGTAGGAGCAATGGATTGATTGACATTACATTTTTAATTTGACTAAAAATGCATTTTAAATTTCAAATCTTATGTCAATATTGATATGATATTATTTTTTATTTTTAAATAAAACGTAAACCCTACTATCATATTGTAAGTGTGGCTCACTGTTTAAAATATATAAATATGGATCTCATTGACACATAATAGTGAGACTTATTATTTGAAATGTATAAATGGAAGCTCTCGCTGGTATACTAACTTTTTGCTTAATTTAAAAATTAATTATATAGTAGTGGAGCTAACTTTCTATTTTAAAAAATATAAAAATAATGTCATATCACGTAACATTTAATTGATTAAAAGCTAATCATCAAATTTTAGTATATTTAGGGTTTGTTGTAAATGTTTTAAAAAAGTTATAAGGCTTCAAATTGTTAACGTTCATGTTATGTTATGTTATAAACATTAGATTTTGAAATGCACTTTTGGCCTTTTCAATGAACATATTACACGTTGCTAGATGTTTAAGGTAAGTAATCCTAATTGTTTATTCTGAAAATGGTAAAAATAGTATGTTTCATTAAAAGAAAAGAAGTAAAGTCATCGAAACTTGTTCAGCAGAAGAAAGGCTATTTAATTGAAATGAATGCATGGTGTGTATTCGTCAATTTCGACTTGCATTGCATGCAGTATTTAGCTTGACCGTATTGTCTTGGACAACCAAATCTCGCATTCCGAAGTCGTAGTATAATCATTCTTCTTTAATTACTCAAACTATAAACAAATACGATGAATCTCGTAAACCTTGAAGGTTGCCTCTAGCCTCCGTCTTTATCCTTAAAAGCATATATATATTCAAAGCAGAGTAAATCTAGTACGTAATATCTTAATATTAATGGTCTTTCTGCCAAACGGGCAAACATTGTTTTTTTTGTACAGTTTGCAGTAAATTGAGAGCAACTGATGAACCACAGAAACATAAAATATATGATCAGGGGTTAGGTTTCTGTTGTTCATCAGTTGCTCTCAATTTACTGCAAACTGTACAAAAAAATGGTGGCCCATCTAGCAGAAAGACCCTTCATTAATATTCACTGCTTAAAAACCACTATTCTTGTTGGTGACTGGCCACGTGACAGAAGAAGGAAGGTGATTCATTTCGTTACTAAACTTAGCTGACAAGGCTCTTTGGCCTCTAGCTGGTGGTATGAGGTGGCGGTGCGCGGTGGAGTTGGGTGGCTACGCAATGAAAGCTGTCATTTTAAGACATCGTCTTTACTTGTGTGTAATCTTTTTTCCGGTTTTATCAATCTTGTCAAGATCCAGTTTTAGTAACGACATGATAGTATGCACCAAGTGCTCATCTCTGGTGATTGCTTTATATGTATAGTTATGGTCTCTTTCACTTCTACGTCTCTATTTTGAAACTTTGTAGTTTATACACGTCTATCGTATAAGATGACTCAACTACTCCTGTCTGCAGAGATATAATTAAGTAGGTTAGGATTTTAATTCCAAGGGACTATGGTTAAATTAAGATTATTAAACTTCAATGATGCTTTTGCTAATTGATATTCCTGTTGGCTCAAATGGTTTTTAAGGAACAAAATCGATCTCTCACTTAACAACATTGGCAGTGGGTATGTTCATGGCATGGAGGATAATCTCAGGACCTTGCTCTGTATGTGTCAGGTCTTTGGCAAGGATTGCAAAAATTAAATTAAACTAAATTGGTGGCCGCGGCCATAGAATAGTGTGGTTATGGTGCTCACATGGCTGCTACATCATTAGGGTTTTTGTCCTTCTGGTCTACCAGCCTATGATTTTGTACCATTCCAAACCAAGTTTTGTATACTTTTGATGCATAAAAACTTCTATTGCATCTCCCAACAGATAAATAAGAAGATCTTTTGGACTATTCCAATGTAAGTCTATTCATAGAAATTTGTATGGTATCTACAAAAACATTTATATGAAGGTTATATATGCTCTAATGGACTCTTTGTTATGTGGGTAAGTTTTGTTGGGATGTGCAAGTGAATGCATCTCTAAGTATTATTACAAGTTCAGGTTAGGGATGGATGAAGACTTTGATTTTGATTCTAGGGATGTAAATTTAATTCATTTTTTTAACTTGCGGATCTAATGATGATCTGAACTTCTATGGTTGTGATAGGTGAGAATGTAACATCCTCCTTTAATCACTCCTTTAATATAAATAAATGTTACAACAAAGTAGTACTCCTGTTTAGTATTTGTTGTGTGATGATAAAAAAGAAAGTAAGATACAAATTATAAATTTACTAATTAGAAAATGCATTAGATATAGTTTGATGCAACAATTAAAAAACTCGACCGATTCAATTATAAAAACTTTAAATTGTCCAATTTTTTGATTCGATTTTTAATTTTTATGTTTTATTTACTTTAATAATTCTTGTTGTTAAAAATCAATCAATTCATCAGTCAATTTTTGTAAATTTATAAGTTTTTATAAATTAAAATAAATCAATAAATTTTCATTTAACAATCTATTTTTAATTAAATTTCAAATTTTTGAAATTAAGGACAACCTTTTTAAATCATATTTCAAAATTTTAAATTTTGTTTAATCTTTAATCGATCTTATGACAGTCTAATATCGGTTGAATCTAAATCTTAAATTTTTTGTCTTACCGATTTAATTTCTTTTCTAGTTTTGAAAACATTGGTTTAATGTAATAAAAGTGGTAATAAATTAGTTGGATTAGTCTTATAATATTTGAATTAAAATTTTTCATAAGTTCAAATTAATTGAAGCACTAATCAAATTAAGATCTATTTGATTTATATTGCTTAAGTCTAATATCTAAAATTATTTTATTAAATCCAAAGTCAACTCAAAATTCACGTAGGTGAAATCCACGATTTTGTCAAGCCTACACCCTAAACTAACTTTCGTCTTGGGAGGTTTTACTCCTTTTTATATATTTTTTGAAGATGATTCCAATGCCATAACAAAACCAAGTAATTGATTATGATTCCTTTCAATGTTGAGTGGAAAAGAAAAGGAAAATATAAAATTGCAATCATTCAAGTTCAATTGTCTTGTCCAGATCTTAATAGCAGTTGAAGAAAGCCAATAGACCTTATGACTGTATCGTCTTCCTACCAACACATTCCCTTACTTTTCAATACTCTAATTGAGCCCTTTCGTTGACAAAGTAATGGAGTCAACATTTGGTGGATGGTATCGAACCTGAGGGGTTGAATTGTAGAGCCGGTGGGGAATGTATGGGGTGGTGACATGCTATGATCCCTAGTTATCTATTGCTATGAGGTTTTGGCAGCAAAAAGCAGGACAAAGAGACATGAAGCAATGGTTGAAGGAAGTTATCCGCCTATGGAGCTATTTGTTCTCCTGCTTTTCTGGTGGGTCTGAACTGAACTCTAACGGGGGAGATCATTAAGGTTTTTTACCTCATTGAGGTCCTCAGTTTGTGGGTACTGCTTAACTCCATGGTCAAAAAGGTTTAGAGGCTCTACTTTAGGAACGATAGGATGTACAGGGAGATGATTAGGCCCATCTGGTTGCCGTTGAGTTTCAACCTGGCACTTGAAAGCCTATGCTCTAGGGAGATAAATGGACTAGATGGCCTAATATCAGCATACGAAGAGCATAAAACCAGTCCTCCCGTTAATCTGAACTGTAGGTCAGAGTTGATGAATCCGAGTTTCTCAATATCGAAAAACAAACAGGTGGTTGATGGCCCGGCGAGATGGTACACAACTCGTATACAATTATGTTCTTCATCAGTAATGCAAATTTTATTTGGATACTGTAAGTTCTAACATAAATCTTGTAAGTAGGAATGACAGAAATCAAATTTGTTTTACAGTTTAATAAATCAAATTTAATTTAAGTATGTTTGAATTTAAAGATCATAACTTATTGTAACAATATTGTGCACATTGAATCATTGCTTATTCAAGCATATATGTCTTGCTACAATCAACTAGAACATCATACAAGATATGTTACGTAAAAAGTATGCATGGCTCTGCAAATCCGAGCTCATGAAGACACATGAAGCAACGAATTGTTCCAAAAAAAAAAAAAAACAAAGAAAGAAAGAAAGAAAAGGAAAGCATATTTTAACAGCTAAAGTGTTGATATCAATTCTGTTGTTAATCGTTACTTCGGTATTTGGATTGCCATTCTGTTCTAGCTCTAACTATCTCTGCCTTGTCAGCTTGCATGCGGAGGAGATGGGTATATTCCAAGTCTGCTTTGCGATTACAGGAGTTGTTGTTTGAATCTTCTGTAGTTCTTGTTAAGGACTCCAACAAGTTTGATTGTCGACATTCTCGCCTATACTCCAGGGTCATGCTTGTCAGGTTGTAATCTTCAAGGACATTCATTGGCACACTCTATTAACAACATGAAAAACAAAACACTAATTTCTCTTCAAACTCTGATTTGTTGCAGTGTTCTGAAACCGGTGAAGTAATTGTAATTAAGTACGTACCTCCAGAATCCATCCAATGTATTTCACATTGTTTACGTGCTGATTTGCATCCATGTCACTCCATCTGGGCTGCATTTGTTTGACAAGAAACTCAGGACATAAAGACTAAATTTCCAAGTCCCAAGGTATCTCATGAGCTGAAATTATTGTACTTACAGCTAAACCGGATCTAATTCTCTCTGCAGTTCCGTCAGTAAGTTTATTGATCTTTTCTACATCGTTCTTTTCAATAGGAATGGCAACCCTGTTTAGGTAAAATGGCAGCAACTCTTCCCTGACTTCTTCAGGGATTTTTGATAATTTCCTTGTCTCTCTGTTCATTATCACCCATGTGCTGCAAGAAGGCGACAGGAGTTAAAAGTTGTAAGTTTGTCAGGAAAAATCTCCTTGATGCGTTAATTTGTAGAAGCTGCACCTTGTTGCTCTTGTTATCATGTGTTGTGTTTTGTAGTCTCGAATTATCCAATCCCTACGCATCCCATTTTTCCCTTCTGCATCAACCCACGTATCAATCTCCACAACATCCCCCCTGTTGAATTCAACTTTCTACAATCAGTTTTGTACCCAGATTCTCGTGTAATGAATTAATGATGGTGCAGGTGCAGATATTTTATTGTTTATGAAACGAAAACGTACCAGCTACTGTAACTCTGTACTTGAATGTGTATGCGAGTGACTACCCAGATAAGCTTCCTCAGACTCATCTCTCTGGTGGCACCAAAACCATCTCCCGCAAGCCCCGAGCTTGTTACATGGTTAAGTGCAGTCTCCTGAAAATCATTCCATGCACACAAACAGTCCAATCAGAATAGCTGTTAATGCCCCTTAAAGAATTGAATATTGTAAATTGAAACTGGTACTAACCTGAAGGAGGTTCATTAGTGTCTCCATGGTGGCAGTTTTGTCAGGGCCGATCTCATAAGACCTGATGATGAATGTCTGTCTGTAAACCAACCTATCCTCCACAAACCTTCCAAGCAAATAAGCCTGAGATGGTTCATCAACAACATCACTATCTAATACCAATCCATTAGCAGTCTTCCTGCCACTATCTGGAGCCTCGCCAACAAAGATCCCATTTACCTTTCTCCCATTAACAAGGTCCACGCTTCCAGGGTTAGTAGCGCTTAACATAACGCAAAATCTACCCCTTTTCACCCATGAAGAAGAAAACACCGGTTTGGCCATTGCCATTTTCACGTTTTCTTTCTCTACCTTGAAAAAATTTCCCTCAAAGTATAATCTAACACTACTGGTTGCTGCCATTGATATGATTGCTTAGTGAACATTCATTTACCACAAAAATATAAGAACGCCACAGGTATGACTTGTGAAGGAAAAGGGTGAAGCTTGGAGCTGACTTTTCTTCCTGGAATAGACTTTCCATTGTTAGGTTGTCTAATCAGCTACCTATATGCATAACAATCGCAAAGTTGGAGTAAGACTACATTTCCTTTGGGAAACGATCGGGCATAAAAATGAGATACTACGAAAGACGGTGTTGTTTTGCAGTTCAACCACTCTGGTGGGTGGGGGAGAATCGCATAGGGTGCTTGACATTAGCTTACACGCAACGTGTGGGGATCCGAGTGTTCTTTTAATGGGGTTTAAGCAATCTACACGATTGTTTCGTCAATTGCGGCTTTTGAGTGCCTGTTTGGCAATTATTGATAATCTTCTACTTAATTTAACATAATTTATGTATAAGTGAGCTAACCTAACTTAAATAAAATTGTGAGTTTAAATTCGTTTTTATATATTGGACCATTTAAAATTTAGAATCAGAACTTTACCTCTTATTATCCTATTCAATGACTTAAAGATGTTTTTTTTATAGTTGGAATTTTTTTATAACACGTTGTGGAATAAAAAAAACATAAAACATAATTTATGTCACAAGGTCTCTCCCTCACTTGGGTTCAAACTTTCCTTTGGTTTTGGACCAAATCCATGAATTTGATCTACTGGGGCTGTTATAACCCAACCCAACCCTACGACCCGACCTGAGATGATATATTGTTTGAAGCCCAGTGAGATCGGATCGGGTCGGATAACCAACATTCATCCTGACAAGTGGAGCCGTGGATGAGGAGATTTTGTTTGGCCCACCAAACGGTTCAAAAATCAAAACTCGAAAGTTCCAACTTTTGTCAGGACTCCAGAGACTAGACACCTGCTTTCCTTGTGACAGGTGTCGCCCACCCACTGCCTCAAAAACATGAACACGTGGCTCGTTCTTGGGAAAATAATTACTTACAATGACATTGACAAATCCCTAATTAAATTACACAACTTGAGATTACTTTTCTAGAGATTTTATTAATGTTTGTGATTGAGGTCCTTTAATTATAACTTATTATATTAGCGCTTAAATAATTTTCGTATTTTATTAAATATGAGTAGTGTATAATGGGTCAAATATTAAATTAATTTTAAAAATTTTAAAAAAATTATTTTTACTTATTAAAATTTTAAAGTTTAATTAAAAAGTATATTAAATAAAAATTAATTAATTAATTTTAATTTATAAAAATTAAGTAATTTATAAAAAATAATTGATTAATTAATATATTCATCGATTTTAACAATAAAAATTATTAAATTAAAAAATTAAACTAAAAAATTAATTTATTTAAAATTTTTATTATTAAAACGTTCGACTTGATTTTTAAAGCATTGTAAAATTTAAAATAATGAGATTCTTCTTTTTTAATAAAAAGGATATTTAAAATATATGATTTAATTATAAAAGTAAACTTTTACTCGTTTTAAGAGCTATTGTTAGTGTTGTACTTTACATTATAATTTAATATGATCATATTTTTAATAAGAAAACTTAATTTTAAACTTTATTATTTTTTCTCTTATTATATTTTAGAAATATTTTTTGTTTAATATCATCTTTTAAAAATTTTTAAAACAACAACTTATTTTTTTCAAATATTTCAAGAAAATTCACAGTCAATAAATTACTCATAGCTTAATAGCTTTAGTCTTTTTATTAAATTAAGTCACAATTTAATACAAATTTTGTTTTTAATATGAGAAAAAAATTATTGCAAACTTTATTATACATTTTTTTTGTATCATGTTTCAGAAAAAAAAAAGTTGAAAGTAATTAATTTATGTATTATATACGTACATATTACAATGAATACGAGTGGATCTTTATCCATCAAGATCAATTAATATACCACTCACATATCTGGACGGTGCCAATGCTAGTTCGACACGTTCATCGCAACAAAATGCATCTGACACCTGTCCTCTCCTTCTTCAATATATTGGTGGAGGGAGACCCATATCATCAAATTCCTACACTTGTTGTCTTTGTAGAAAGTAGAAACCAAACGGCCAAACCGTTTTCGCACCTGTCATCTGTTATCTTCTCCGCTAATCCGACCTGTTCTCGACTCTGTTTCCCAGCCTGACTTGTCTGCAAGAGATTAGGAAAAGAGAACAAAAATGAGTCGCTTCTGGACTCTGCTCACTCACTTTCATTCAGTAGCTGGGTAATTTTCAATTGCTCCTTAGTAATCAGAGCAGACTCAGCTTGTTTCTTCATTTTGATCTTAACTTTGGTGTTTTATTGTCACGCAGGCCTGTTTTGATGTTACTCTACCCCTTGTAAGTTGCTAAAACGATCACATGGGTCATCAAAAAAAATCTATCTTTTCCATTTGTTTCATGTTTTTTTGAGTTGAAATGATTAATCCTTTTGTGGTTGGAAACAGATACGCCTCGGTGATTGCCATAGAGACCCCTTCAAAAGAGGACGATCAGCAGTGGCTTGCTTATTGGATCATATATTCCTTTCTAACTCTATCAGAGATACTACTCCAATCCATCTTAGAGTGGTCAGAATCTTCATCTATACAAATTTTCTACACCTGAAAAGACCCAGTTCTTGTTTAATTTCTTATCGCTTTCTCATCTTGAAGGATTCCGATCTGGTACACCGTGAAGCTAATATTGGCGGCATGGTTGGTTCTGCCACAGTTCAGAGGAGCAGCTTATATTTACGAGAAGTTCGTGAGAGAGCATGTAAGGAAATATACAGGAAACTATCCCGCTCACAAATCTGATGTAAGGAAATATACAGGAAACCATCCCGTTCACAAATCTCCCAGCGTAAATGGGAAAGGGAAGAAGAAGTTTGTGCAGTTCATAACTCCCAAGAAGGTAAGTTAAAATTGCTCAATCTTGGAATTAGTTAATAACTCCTCTGCTTTCAGTTTTGATCATAAATTACAGATCTTGATGAGGTGTTTCATGTTTATGGACAGGCGGAGCAGGAGGCTTACTGACGAGTGAAGAGAATAGAACTAACAGTGGAGTCTCAAGTTTGGCTTTTGCTTGTGTGAACATAGTTTTCTTTCCTTCTTAGGTTGGTGGGTTGTAGTTTTAGCTAAACTATACTTTCGGTTTGGTTGCAAATCTTTTGCGACTATTTGTACACTTGGAAGACATGATTTCTTTTGTTGAACATGAAAGCCTCGTTGATTGGTCGGAGGTCTAAGTCTAAATCTTGGCCACCTCATCTGGCAGAGACGGTATGCCTAATTTTACTTTCATGTCAAGCGTTATTTCAAGCTGATGCTTAGTGGTTTCAGCGATTATATAGAACGGCGAAATGACATTCAAAGTTCAATAATTGCACTGAAATTTAACGTATTGATTATTAAAAAATTTGCTATTTTTTTAATTTGATGTCAATGTTTTTATTAAATTTGTTGACATATAAAGTATTCTAAAAATATTAAATATTAATACACGTTTGTTAAAATTAATACAATAAATTAAATATTATAAATTTGTTACCGTGCTATTTTTTATAGAATCGTTATAGTATGGGATTATAGTTATCGGAGAGTTCTTGTGGAGTCAGACTTTTTCGGAGTTATTCATCTAGTAACTACCAACTGTTTCCATTTATACCTTTACTTGGCTATTATTAATGCCGATCAGAGATTGGGATTGTTCTTTTCTTCACACCCTTAGGAAAAGAAATCAGTGCGCTAAACTATTGAAAGAATTGCTACAGTAACTCGCATCATTGCTACGGTAACTCCGCCCAGTAACACCATCGCCCCTGTCCTTTGGGCCTCTCCGGCTACTGTTTCCTCCACCCCAGCAATGTCCTCCTCTACCCACACAGTCAAAAAGGTCAGAGTGCGGGAGAGGGAAGAAGACCCTCCTCCCATAGAACCCCCCGCACCTCAATCCCTCACAAGCTATAGTGCCGCAGTTTTCGGTCGGGCTAATCCGGCCAACCCAATTCTCAATCTTACCTGGCCTGACGAATCCCCCATCAAACTAGAAGAGGGTGACATAAACCTGGTGCAGGGACCTCATGGATTGAAACTTGATTTGCCGGCAACCTTTCGCTCCAAATTGGACACGGTTTGGGCTCAGGCGATCGTGGTCAAGCTACTCAGCCGTAAAATGGGTTTCACCCTGCTCCGGGATCGGCTCCTCACCTTGTGGAACCCGACTGGTCCCTGAAAATTGTGGACTTAGAGAACGATTTTTACCTGGTTAACTTCCGAGAGGAATGGGACTACATCCATACCTTGACACAGGGGCCCTGGATAGTCGTTGGACATGTTCTGTCGGTTCAACCTTGGACTCCGGCCATTCGCCCCTCATCCGGACGCGTCACCCACGTCGTGGCTCGGGTCCGATACCTCAGTCTTCCAATCGCCCGATATCACCCATCCATCCTCGTTGCGCTGGGCAACCTGGTTGGGAAAACAGTGAAGATAGATGAAACAACCCAACAGGCCTTCCGAGGTCGGTTCGCGCGCGTCACTGTCACCTTGGACCTCAGCGCTCCTCTCAGATCGATGGTCGACTTGGACGGGGAACACATTCAAGTCGCGTACGAGGGTCTTCCTCAGATATGCTACCACTGTGGTCGGGTAGGGCATGGTACCGCTGCTTGCCCTTCGCGCCCCGACCCTCCGACGGGTCCGTTAATGTCCTCATACGTTCCTCCCCTACCAACCTCTGTGGTTTCCGACACTGACCCCTCCGCCGATCCTCACCACTCCCCGGGTTTTGGCCCCTGGACGCAAGTGAATCGCCGGCCTCCTTCTTCCCCTGCGGGGCCTCGGACGGAGCGTCCAACCCAAGGGATGGCCGTTGGCTCCCGCGGCTCGCGTTTCTCGGCCCTCACTTCCGAGGCGTCGAACGACACTCCAACGGTCAGTTCCTCAACGGTCGACTTGATGCGACCTCTCGTAGGTCAAGCCTCGTCTGGAAACGACCAGCGCCTCCAGAAAGCCCTAAGCCCATCGTCCATTCGGGACGAGAGCGAGCAACGAGGTTTCATTTTGGGCGCTGCTGGACATAACGTGCAGCATAAGGGCGCGACGTCGCATAGGCTTGTTTCTCCCATGGGCTTGCCTGCCCCCACGGCCTCGTCCCCTCTCCCTCCCAGCTGGACCTTTCCTTGGCCCCACCTGTTTCCACGAGCCTAGCCCAACTGCCTCCAACCCCAGCTGCTTCCGCCTCAGGCCCAACCCCACCTGGCCCTTCCTTCCCGCAGCCCCGGCCTCCTGGACCTAGCTCCACTCCGCTTCCGGCGGGCCACGTTGCAGTTTCCTTACAGTTGCACGAGGCCCTGGTCTCCCCGGACTCGGCATTTCCCCTGCCCATCCTTGTGGCCCAGTGCCATGGGGCGACGGACGAGGGCCCTACTGAACCCCCCCGTTCCATGGATACGTCACTACCATAGCCTATCCTAGAGGATGTGCCCCCTCGACCCCCCGATCCCATTCCTGTGCTCCCGAGGACTGGGGATGGGCACGACTCCTGATACGACAATGGAGGATACAGTTCCCTCCCCCGAGACTGTTCCTAGTCTGGCAGCCGATGGGCAGGCTGGCTTGGATCCGACCGGGTCAAGTTAGTTCCCCTTGATCTATTAGTGATTATGATGATTTTTATCTGGAATTGTCAAGGGGTTGGAGGTCGGACCTTCAATCCCATCCTGCGGAACTATGTTCGCTTACACAAGCCTCGCCTCGTGGTCATAGTTGAGCCTCATATTAGTGGCGAACGAGCTAGGCGAGTTATTCGCTCTCTGGGATTTTGCAATTCCTTTTGGGTCGAGGTAATGGGCTTTTCGGGCGGGATATGGATTCTTTGGCAGGAGAATATCGACGTCCGCGTCAGACTAGCTCACCGCCAATTTATTCATACTAGCGTGCACTGGGATCAACAGGAGTTTGATTTTACGGCTATTTACGCGATCCCCACCCCTGCCTTACAAAAGTATCTTTGGCACTACCTGGCGACCCTTGCTCCGCATATCACAGCCCCCTGGCTCCTGGGAGGGGATTTTAATGCTACGTTGGAAAGTGTCGATAAAAGAGGGGGGTCGCGTACTCAACCCCGTATCAATACTCTCTTTAGGGACTGTATGACTTAGTGCAACCTCCACGATCTGGGCTTTACCGGTCCGCGATTCACGTGGAAGCGGGCCACCTCCGAGAACGGTTAGATCGCGGTTTTGGCTCTCCTGCTTGGTTATCAGCCTATCCGAGCACCAGGGTCCAACACCTGCCTTTCCTTAAGTCGGATCATCGGCTCCTCCTTATTCGGTTCCTAGCTCCTGCACCTGCTACCCCTTCGCGCCGTCCTTTCCGCTTTCAATCGGCGTGGATCACTCATGAATCTTTCTCCCAGGTGGTTGCTGCCCACAGGCATCCTGGCTCCTCGGATTTCAGCGGCGAGCTCCTCCGTTTCTCTGATACGCTCCACCAGTGGAATATATAGGAGTTCGACAATATATTTCACGGGAAGAAACGACTCATGGCCTGGCTTGAGGGCCTTCAAAGACCTGTGGAGGACTCAGACTCCCCCTCCCTCCTTGCGCTCGAGACTTCCTTACGGAATGAACTTGAGACCGTGCTCTATCAGAAGGAGCTTTTCTGGCACCAACGGTCCTAGCGCCGATGACTCGGGCAAGGAGACAGGAATACTCAATACTACCATGCTCTTACTCGTACTCGTCGTCAACTGTCCCGCGTCCTCTCTCTTCCTGATGGCCATGGTCAGGAAGTTACCGACCCTCCGACTCTCCGCGGTATGGCGAGACGCCATTTGGAGGATTTGTACCGCCCAGAGGATAGGTCCTCTTTCCCGGGAGCTCTCCCTGGGCTTTTCCCTCCTCCCCGACCTCACATGGCGGAGGATCTCACCCGCCCGCTAAGCCTAGATGAAGTAAAGGCAGCGTTTTTTTCTATGCCCCCTAATAAAGCTCCAAGATTTGATGGCTTCACTGCCCTTTTCTATCAATCCCAGTGGGACACCGTCGGGCCCTCCTTGATTCATTTCCTTCAGAAGGTTTTTAGGCATGAA
Source organism: Erythroxylum williamsii (assembly GCA_027564335.1). NCBI lineage: Eukaryota > Viridiplantae > Streptophyta > Magnoliopsida > Malpighiales > Erythroxylaceae > Erythroxylum > Erythroxylum williamsii. Next base: position 18,279,854 of record JANITW010000002.1, on the reverse strand, counting down.
GGGTGGGAGGCGACTCTTAATCGCACTATCATTGTCCTCCTCCCGAAAACCCCCTCCCCTACTTCCATCTCGCACTTCCGTCCCATTGTGCTATACATCGTGCTGTACAAAGCCCTATCCAAGATTATCACCAATCGCCTCAAGCCGTATCTCGATTCGCTTGTCCGCCCGACCCAGTGTAGTTTTGTGCCTAGCCAGCTTATCTCTGACAATATCATCATCACCCAGAAAGTGATCCACTCTATGAAACGCAAAACTGGTCGGACGGGATTTATGGCCATCAAAGTGGACCTTGAAAAAGCGTACGACCGTCTTGATTGGGACTTCATTCAAGCCACTCTGCATGACATTGGTCTCCCGGCCTCGCTTCT
>JANITW010000002.1:18192865-18209288 GCA_027564335.1 Erythroxylum williamsii | reverse complement strand
GTTCCAATTATCAAACTAGAACTATAATTCCCTTTCATTTCCAGTTATGGTTTACATCTATAGCCATTATGTCTCTTATCCTCAAAATGTGATTAAGGGTGCAAATTTTCCTTGCTTTATGCTTAATACTTCAGAAATCATTGTCCCTAATTATGAATGAGTGTATCCAATGTAAGGAACTTATTATTGTTCAAGTACTCAATCTTTATAAAGAATGAATCAAATAAGGGTTAGCATTCTCCAAATGAGATTCTTTTGTATGAAATTAGAATTCCAGGATAGATGAAATTAGGTTGTGTAGCTTCAGTCCAGTTAGGCTCATGAGGGTATTAACAAATTAACAAATGAGAGTTGAAAACGCTCTATTCACTTACACTTTTATTGAAACTTATTGAATAATTCTTCTAGAAAGCAACCTACATTCTTAATCACCTAAACAAATGAGAGTTGAAAACTTATTGAATGATTCTTCATCTTAATCACCTACCTTCTTAGAAGTAGAATAATGTCATACATTGGAAATCTTGCGCAATGCGTAAATAGGTCATGCATTTTAAGGATGCAATTCTTACTATTCTCTACATGTTTATAAATGTTATTATTCAATATATATATACAAATGCCGTTAATGATCAATAAATTGTTTTCACTTTGCTGACAATTTTTGTGACAAATTTGGAGTCAATGGATCATGATAATATGTTTAACTGCTTTTCTTTGAAATTTTGAATCGGCAATTAGATTTTATGAGAATGATTATGTTATTATGCGTATATGTATACATCCAAAAATATCGTAAAAGTGAAAATGCTAAAAGTAGCAGGGCATTGACAATATCAAATAGGGAAGCCAATATATATAAGATTTTGTACGAGGGAAATAGGAATAGTCAGTGGGATTTAATAGAAGAAAGAAACCATTTATTCTTCAGCTGCATATACTCCACTGCTGTTGGAGTCAACTACTCCACAAGCTTCTATCATCTTTTAATTCATACGATTGAGTCTGCTTTTCAACCCAGCTTTTTGACTCACAATCTACAACATATGGCGTGAGAGGAATAGAAAGATATATCGCAAGGAGCGAATCGGTCCACATCAGCTTGTCGAATTCATTTTCAATGAGACATGAGCCCTTGATACAGCCAAAGACGCAACACACTACTTGTTAGATAGCATGAAAGCAAGATGGTTTTTACAAGTTAGCTGCTTGCTTATATAATTTTCTAGTTTGCGTTTTTGCCATAGTAAGGAGACAGACATCATTGTAATGTTGTAAATAGCTTCGCTATAGTTAATAAATTACCTTTTAATTTTTTAAAAAATATTAGTAATATTTTCAGTAAACTTCATAAATTAAGAGAATTAGTTATACTAATTTTAATACATATTAAGAAATGATTTTTTTTTGTTTTAATGAAATTAAAGTTTGAACAAATGTTCGTTGTTTAAACTTTGTTTTTGTATGTTTTAATTTATAATATACGAGGCTGTTACTTCTTTATAACATATTTTATTATTAAATAAATAAAAAATTTAACTTTTTAATATGAACTATTAATAAAATTAAACTTTGATTATTTTAAAAAATTAAAATTGTACTTACTATTAGAAGTATAAACTATCAATCAAAATCCCTCGCCAGCCTCATCTAAAAGTTGCACTCCTATTCCCAGAAGCTGGAAAAGCTTGCCGCCTTTTACCTTGCCTAAATTCCGCTGACCCCTCAACACCGCTTATTGCCGAACTTTTTCTCCCCCCCTTAGAATCAAGCTTGATGTTCGGACTCTCGATTCCGCCTTCTTCGCCATCTTTCACTGGTCCTTCCCCAAATATGACCTGTTTTCTTGCTGTAGAATAATCAAATGGCTTTAGTTGCAGAAGACCAGTTGGTTCTTGGGGTTTGTTAACTTTTGCAGTTTCTCTTGTTTGCTTATTAGGCTGGAAGCATTTTTCAAAACTTGAGGACAATTCAGATAGGGAAAGTGGCTCTTCACTTTCATCTGTTTGCAAAGCAGTGCTCTCACGTCCTTCCTCACTGCTGGAAAGATTTATTGTTTCTACATCAGTGTCCTCTATTTTTCCCATCATAGAATCATTTTCCAACGGTATAACGTCTACTGGATTGCAAGCTTCCTCATTCCTACAGGCTCTTGTAGTTTCTACATCTTCCTCTTCAAGATTGGAACAAGCAGCTCGAGAAGCAACATAATCTTGGGCATTTGATAATGATCCTATTGGCTCTTCCACAGCTGGTTTTTGCAGTTCATTTCCACCCAAAAATGAATGAAATGGAAGGTTCACTGAAGATCTAATCTTCTCCAACTTGATCTTTTCCCCCTCCTAATCATTAACAACACAAATGAAATTAGTGGCCCCAATAAATAGCATCACATAGCTCAATCGCATGTCAACAGTTGAAAGCCTCGATTCATAAAGCAAATTAAGATCACAATCAAAGGTTGTCAAAGATACTAGGTCAAGACAGTTAGAAATGGAACAAGTCAAACTTAAAAAAACAAGAATCACTTTTTTCTAATTATCATCAAGAAAATTATTATTATTCTCTCCACTTTGCATCGTTGTAGCAATCATGTCTCAAAGCACTTCAAACAACAATAATGACTGATGCAACTCGTAGAGCTTATCGGGATTCCAAAGCAAGAGGTAAAGTTGCACGAGCATAGAATATTTACATTTTTCTCTGCATCAAACTTTCTCCTTCCTGCTGCACCACCGAGCATCGCCCCAAAACCACTGGTTGGTTTCTTCAGAATCTGAACAGTTGACCCAATAACCTGCAGAAGAAAGAAAAAACATGTCAGATAGCAACTCTTTATGTATGAAAAAAACTTCAAAAGCCCACCAAAAACAGTAAGACCTTTGCTGAAGGTAAAATGTCTGCAGAGCCACTTGTATCCCTACTGTGAAGTGAACTGGTGTTGCTTTCTCTTGCAATCTCCGGCACAGAGGCACTTGGCTCAATCGTCAATTTATCACTCTCAACTTGAGGGTCTTTGGAGGCAGCAGTAGCAGTTGCCATGTTTGTAAGAACATCAGAAGCAACAACATTGTGTACTTCATCAACTTCTATATTTGCTTCCGATGTCTTCACATATAAAGTTCCAATCATATAAAATAGGAAAGAAATTCGTTAGCATCATTTGAAAGGGAAGGATAGTAAACACTTCTGTAGCCCTATCACTGAAAAAGTTGCCAAGACTAATGCATCACTGACTAACAAGATATACATGAAGCCTTCTGAATACCAGGTAAAACCATACAAACAAACCAGTAGACTTATTAATTCTAATAGCACAGAATCCAAAGGGCTGCAATCAAAAGATTTGCAAGCTTGATTACAATTCTAATCGACACAACAAAACATAAGGATGCATCCAAAAATATATATATTTCTTAAAACATTTTTCTTGTCTAATTACATATCGTGATTTGATTTTCAGCCCATCCTATTGCCTTTAGCGGGGGCTGAACCAAGGACATTCACATAAGTCTAATGTTCATGAATAATATTCAAGTTAAAGACCAACTTGTGACCAAGACCATCAAAACTGTGTGAATCTTACTTTTTGGCCCTCTTTCAAAAGTTGAGCAGCAGCCTCGAATGCAGAAGCATTCTGCATGGAGTGCCTAATAATACTAACAATAGAACCAAGATTTCGCTCCAGGAATGGGTGCTTGGACCTCAGTAATTTTCGTAACTTGCTAGTTGTAACAGGCATCTGCTTGGCTTTTAACCATTGCAAATAAATGAAGATTTGGAAGTCAATATTCTAACATTAAAACAAAATATAGTTGAAAGATTGAGGAGATTCCTACCAATTTCAAGAAGAGTTTTGTTTGGTAAAATATAACCAGTACTCTCGTCTTCTGCACGAGCAACAACATCTCTCCACTCAAAAAGTCCCTAAAACCCAGGAAGGTGAATTTCGTAAAGAAGAGAAGCAGATAACAGTAACCAGTTTTCGACAAAAGATGCAGGATATAGTCAAACTTTGCACTTTCATCCAAACAATCAATATGGAAACTTCGCCATGCAGATTACTAATCTTTGATTCTTACAATCCAAATGCTTGCTGCTATTAAGAAGACATAGATTACAGTGGAACAGCTCACAACTTACTGAGACTACAGCAAGCTGCTGGGCGTTGAATTCAGCATCCTGCAACCTATATCATAATAAAAAGCAGAAAAAGCATTATGGGTCATATGTGCTAAGATGGACTAACACAAAGCAAACTGTTGAAAACACGAGAGAGAGGGAGGGGGAGGGAGGCAATGAAAAATTAATATGCAATTCATGCAACAGTAAATGGCAATTTCAGGTGAAATGGTCAGCAATGGTACCCATATATATAGAGATATGAAGTCTCTGTCAAGAGCTCCTTCTCGTAAAGCTGCATGCATACATCATGACTGCGTTTGTAGACCTGTAATCAACAAGTTACAAATGGCTCAAGCTGGTGACTACAGAATAGTGCCTCTGCAACCCAAAAAGCATTCCCTATAAATCAGCCTCCCAACACCACAAGACTCAAAGGAGCTGCAAAAATAACTGGTAATAATCTATTACTAATTTTAAGAATTGATACCGAGAAAATGGTACTGGTATCATTTGGTAACACCCGACTGTTTGAAACCAAAACAAATACGAGAAAGCTTATTCAGGAACTATTTAAAATAAACAAAGTTCAATCGACAGAATTAGATGGTAAGACGAAACACAAAAGTTATAAATAGCAGAAGCCATTTTTAACTACATACTATTTTTGGTCTCTAATCAAACATGACACCACTAAGGAACAAGACATGGCACCTTCGACTATAGATGTACAGAAATGTTATAACTTCGCAAGAATGTACCTGAACCAAAGGAGGATCGGAATTTTCTGAGTCACTAGGCATTGAATGTAACATGGTTTTCATTAAATCATATATATGCAACAGATAGTGGGTATCTTCTCTGGCATATCTGCATCAAAAGAGAATATAAACTGTAAAAGAAGTGTGAACGAATTTTAGTTAAGTTACAATGCAGGTTATCAGTATAGCTGTGAATTATGTTAGCAGTACATTCTTACAGAACATTACTACAGAGATGAATGTCTGTCTAAGTAGATATGCCAATAACTAAACTAAAATCATAATCTTGACCATACCTAAATACAAATCCATGTTCTAATTTCACAAGTTACTAAGAAAAGAAAAGAAATACATGATAAATTGAGGAGAAGAAAAAACCAAATTTCCAGTTAGTTCCTCAATCTATTAGATCTGGCTTTAAACTCTCATCCATACATCATTGTAGGTGTCCCATGTTCATATAATACAGTACAAAATAAAACCTAACACCTTAACTGAAACTAGAAATTACCTAAGCATCTCTTCTGGGAGAGGACGTAATCTCCAATCTGCATTCTGATATCTACAAGAAAGGGCAGATGAGACTTATATCCAATGAATGGGAAGAAAAAAAACTAATGATAGATGGGCATGCGGTTATAGGACTTAAAATAGATAAGCACTGAACCTCAACGCCAAAAGTTAAACACAAGGTATGCAAAAAAGCAAGCAAAATCCTTATGATAATCAGACTACAGGAAGCAGTTGGAGTATGAGGACTACTTGTGATAATCAGACTACAGGAAGCAGTTGGAGTATGAGGACTTACTCTTTATTGGCAATAATTCCACAAAAGTGATGCAAAAGATACTCCAAACTATTCCTCTGCAACTTTAGCACTCTTGATGCCTAAGAATTAAGACAAAATTGACAATAGAATGTAATATTAACATAGAGAGATAGAGCGAGAGACGGAGAGAATCCAGGTGGTAGGTGGAGCAGGAAGAATTCCAGGCTTAAAACAGTAACATAAATCCATCTTGATGAACCCAATAAATTAAGCACATTCATATCGTTTAAGAGGTCCAACACATTTATCTCTAGAACACGTCATAGGATATTGGGTACCACAGTCAAAAAATTTTGTGATTGAATGGGGCACTGTCATAACATAGTTGGCATTTCAAATATCAACATTTTTCACTTGCATTGTTCAGGCCATTACTCAGTCCGATTTTTTCATTGACAACATTGTACAAACAAATTCCAGTTGACATATTGCTTCAGTTTCTTAATGTCAGATTCATGCAATCAAAGTACTAAACAAGAGGAACAATATATTTCCTATTAAAAAATTATTAAACAAACTAATAAAATAATCAAGTCATTTTCACTAAACTACAAATTGACAATAGGAATAATAAAGCAAAGGAATATTACATATTAAACAACAGAGCAAATTTGGAATAGAAAACCTGTCCAGTGTCAAAAAGATTGCAGACATATATGCCAAAGTCACGTTGAAGCCATACGATATCTCGATCTGCTCCATGCATGACCTAGTTAAATTAACTCCATCATAAATGAGAACAATCTACTAAAAAGGTAACTAAAGCATCAATAGACAAACCTTTTTCTTGGAGGGATCTTTGAAAAGTTCCCTAAGATAGGGGCCAATATGTACTCGAAGCTTTAGTGTATCCAAAATAAAATCCTCAGTTCTGGTAGAAATTTGCATCAAGCACGTCAAACCTTGAAAAGAACGATACTGATTGTGTTCCAGATCAACCTAATATCACATACCAAGAATTTAAGTCAAGTACATAATATTGCAATGTCCTTCCAGAAAGAACACAAGAACTAGAAAGATTACTTCAAATGAATTCCTTTTTTTTAAAAGCAAAATACAAGTCCTATGTATGAAGATAAAAATACTAAAGGTCACCAAGAAAAGCACAACTTGATGAATATTAGGATGTACACAGTGGACCTATGCCAGGATGTTCCAAAATTAAGTAAACAAATAAACTAGATGAATGCTCAGAAATGTGTGCTCAAAGGTACAACGGCCTTGTATTTAAAGACAACACTCAACATTTTCCAATTACATACGCACATCAATTTGTCAGGAACATTAAAAGAAAATTGGATGAGTAGATATAATTCATTTTCAAGATGATGCAAACATGAAAAATGGAACAAAATGCTTAAAGTACAAAAATGAACACTGTGAATGTTATTAAAATAACAAAAACAAATAGCCAGCTTTTACATTTCAAGACCCCAAAACAAGCATTAACACCATTCAGAAAAGATCTATTTCACAATTCAATGGCTAACAATTGGAAAGATACATAAATTTGCATAAGTAGGCATACCGCAAATTCAGTCACACAACGCAGCTTCGCAGCCACTTCCTTCAAATCTTTGACTTCTTGTACAAGCTTGAATGGAGTACTTTCAGTTGGGAGAGGTGGAACAGGTTGAACACTCCCAACATTTTTGTCAACAAAATCTAAAACAGATAGCATTTCCTGTGTGCATTAAAAAACAATAACAAAAGCAATTCAGTAACCTTTATTTCAGTAGGGAAAAAGGGCTAACATATATAAACATGATGGCCAGAACTCAAAATTCAATTACCAATTAATAAATCCCATTGATCACAAATCAACAAATCCCGCTAGGCAAGAGCATGCAACCAATTATTATATTTTTTTTGTAAAATGGTTGCAGACTTAAGAAGATAGACGATAATGAGCTCAGTTTTTGCGAGCCCCAAATAACATTAATCGAAGGTGATTGCTCTAACAGTGAGCAAGCTACAGGAAAGAAGCGGAGGAGCTATTCTAATATTAACAAGATAGACAAGAAATTACTCAGAACGTTCAAAAGAAATAGTATCCTATTATTGACTAACTGAAGCAAGAAATATATATAATGCTCAACTTGTGAAAACTACCCATTCTTTAAAATAAAAGACTAACAGATTACTAACCAGAGGATGAACAAAACGCGATCCATCAATAGTTCTGTCCAACCAAACATGTTGAAAAGGCTGGTTCGAGTTATTGGCCACTATATTATACTCATCCTGAGGCCTCCTTATCGTTGGTATATGAAATGGCACCTTCGCTTTAACCCCTGCAATTCCCTTCTTATTATCAGCCACCTTCACTCGCGATTCACTCGCCGAGCCACTACCCGCCATTCCAGTCTCTGAATTGATCAACCCCTTTGTTGCTTTCTTCTTCCTTCCAGAAACCAACTGAAACCCATTTTGACTATCCACACCTGAAACCCCATCCAACTCCTCCTCCTCCTTCCGAGCCCTCTCGAAGTCATCGACCGACGCTTGAAAATCCTCGAGGATCTCGTCGTTGACGTTGACGAGCCAATCGTAGGCGTCTTCCACATCAATGTCGCCAGGGTACTGCATTTTCTCCTTGAAAAGACCACCCGCGAGGCCAATCGACTGGAGCAAAGATTGGGACTTGGAAGCGATTCCGCGGATTGGGAGCTTGAATTCGTTAAAATTGTTGTAGAAGTGGAAATCTTTTTCGGAAGGGATAGCTTGGGAAGAGGAGGCCAAGCTCGAAAGGGAAGAGGAGAGTGGACCGGAGGTTAAGGTTTGTAGGGTTTCGGATTTTCTGGGAGATTGGGTTGGTTGGTCCATGCCTCCGTTCAGGGAGGGTTTAAGGATTAGGGTTTTAGAGACGATGCCCTATTTTTCACACAGCTATTTACTAGAGAAAGTGAGAAACTAACCAAGACAACACACGAGGGCATTCGTCTTTTCTTTTTCTTTTCCTTTTACAAAAAGACACCGATTTAATTAAATAATTAAAAAAAATTTAGCACCAGCGGTCTTTTTCTCTTTTGACCCGAATTGACTCTGTGAGTGTGACCCGACTCGACTGCGACCCGATTCTATAAACTCTATCCGTCTGTTCCTCAAAACCTCCAAGGTTTTTCTGGTTAAGCTGTCTCTCGTTTCTAAGAGATGAGGTTCTTTCTGTCTGCTTGTTTATGTAACGCAAACCTTGTTTTCTATGTATTTTAAACTGATATTACTCCACTCCTTTTTCTTTTTCATTTTTTGTTTGTAGTCGGAATCCGGAGGTTTTATGGGCTCAGCGATCGGATAAGGTTTACCTGACGGTGGCTTTACCGGATGCCAAGGACATAACGGTGAAGTGTGAACCGGAGGGTTTCTTTGGCTTCTCGGCTGTTGGGGTCCAAGGTGAATCTTTTGATTTCACTTTGCAGCTTTTGGGACCCATTGTACCTCAGGTTATCTTCAGCTCTCATGCTTCGTTGCAAGCTTCTGTTTTGGCTTTCGCAGTTCTGGTGACAAAGTCGGTGCCTTTTTCACTTCTTGAAAATGGGTCTTTCTTCAATGTTTGATCTGCTGTTATTTTTTGATTGAGCGTCTGGTGAAATTTGTGTCATTTTGTTTTGAGACGTTGGCTGTTAAAATGTTGTATTGTTTTCAGGTGCAAGAGAAATAATCATTCACTGTCTGCGTGTTTTGCAGATAGGTATTGCGGACTTGACTGAGTTAAGAAAAAAGGTTTCTGAAATAATTAACTTGAGAAAAAAGGTTTCTGAAATAATTAACCTATGATCTTAGAATGAATGCTTGTTGCTTTAGTTAATTGGCAAAATAAACTGTTTTGTTACTATAATCAATAAAAGAGATTTACTCTTTACTTCGATCAAAAGAAAAATAGAAATTTGTTGATAACACGCAGAGAGAATGCTCTTGATTTTGTTTCTTCTCCATTGAGAGAACTTTTATTTGGTCAGCTAATAATGATTTAGGAGCATCCTTCCTACCCTAAGACGGTTCATGCCTTTGGAAGTAGTGGGAAATTTCGTGAACAAACTTCAATAAACTTTCTTCTATGATCCATTGGAGGCTCTGCATGCGTGCAATGATTTTACAAACTAAGAGGAGTTTGGTTATGACTTCTAACAATCATCTTCACTATGTGAACCATATAATTAATTTTGATTAAAGAATATAAACCATGTATCTCATTCTGGTTATGTCAAGCAATGATGCATTATTTGAGAAATGTGACTACTTTATTAGGTCACTTCTAGAAGTAGGTCAGTGTTGATTATGGATTAGCATAATTGATTTAAATGTTACATCAAGCAGTAATTGACTTGTTGATATATCTAAATATTTTTGATATATTATGTTGATTGAATATTGCTTCTCAATTATATATGTGATCAAATTTTGTCTTAGCCCTGTAACACAACATTAACTTGTTGTTATGAAATCCTGGCTGTTGCCTGAATCTTTCTTGGTTTCCATACCATTTCTTTCAATGTCAATAAGCTTGGTGCTACATGGTCAAGTTGTAGTACATTTCCTTTCATGTTGTGTTTCAAATTTTCTATCTTGAACTAAGGAATCTCTATCATCCTCATTCAGATGCTTCATAGATTCAAGCTTTTGAAAGATTCAATGTTTTGTGGTATAGGGTTGTAAGACAAATGTTGGGTTAAGGAACATTAGGTGCTCAATCCAGAAAGAAGAGAAAGGTTGGTGGAAAAGGCTACTTAAATCAGAAGAAAAGCCTGCACCTTACATTAAGGTTGATTGGAATAAATGGTGTGACGAGGATGATGAAGAGTCAAGTTGTAAGTACAATTGATGGCTTAATTTTGAATGTGTATGTTAGTTTAAACCTTTGATGTTGTTTTGGCCCCTTTAGTTATGTTGACAATGTGGTGGAACCATGAATCCATGCATCATATAGATTACAAGGCAGCAAAAGTGTCGGAATCAAAATTTCAACTGCACGACATCCCTAGAAAATGCGGAATCTATGTGCATGTATAAACAGATTATAAGAACATAAAATTACAACATATGTACCTTGCAGATATTCCTCTTTTCTTCAATCTTCTCCTTGTTTTGGTTGTAGCGAACACCAAACACCAAACACCACACCTTCCTTGGCCTCTAGAGAGCACGCAAAGATGAAGAAAAATTAGTGTGTAAGGGTGGTTAGAGCACCAAACAAGATGAGTTCAAGTAGATGCTCTAGTGAGAGTTAGATCAAGACCAATTTCATAAAATTAATATCATGCAATAATTGCTTAAGATTGCATGAATAAATCTCAAGATCACTCCTCTCAACTACCATAACTCTTCTGGACCCTTAGTCTCTCTATTGAGTGTGTTTCATGGCAAAAAATTCATGTGTACATAATTAAAGAACTCACTTATGTACCATCTGTCATAAATTCATGGCAAGACAGTTATGCACACTTTGTTTTTCATCCAATCTTTTATGCGTGTAACCCTTAGGTTCCAGTTATTTTGGTTACTTGAATTAACTTTTAATCCAAGCAAATCATGAAGAGTTTCATGATGCCAATTTACTGGAATGTAAGTGAATTAACGCTTGAACTCTTCGATAGTTAATTATCCGACTTACGAACCTTTCCATAGTCAATTACTGTGTAATTTGTCCCTTCACTATTCTATACCATACTTGGTTCGGACTATGAGGTATGTGTCAACTCCTGCTAGACTGATTACGTCACATCTAGTTCAAGTATTGTTAGTTCTTGTCCTGGAGATCTTATTACTTTATATGTCATTAAAGACTCTTTTCATGACACATAATTGTTCTAGTCAGAGACTCCCGAGTAATGACTTTGACAAGAGGCCGTGGGTATCATCTCCGTCTATCAAGAGTGGTGAATCCTTTATTGCCTACCCAATTACCTTTGAATACTAATAATTGTACCTAATCATCACCTTATGAGCGACCTTGTCATGAGGCAACAAGAAATGATGTCAAAGTACAGGATCAGTATCCAAGATATCCTTTAGTATTTCAAATCTAAGGATATTTACATAATTGCTATGATGAGATTAATCATTGACATTTGATAGATCATCTATATGATAATCTCATAGCAAGTCATTCGATGTACTTACTACTCTTAGTAAGCATCTACATGTTAACTCTAAACATCTCATGCTTACAGTTTATGAGATTCACTACTTGATCAAATCAAGGAGTATAACACATGTGCTAGTCTATCCGGATTAACAATGTCCTGTCTCATTAATCATAAGACAAGGGATAATTTAGACACTAACATAATTACACATGATAGGAATCTCATTATCATGATCTCATCATGATTTTCTTCACGCTATGTTTTGTATCATGAACTTCATTAATTCGATTTAAGATAGACATCAATTCATAAATAAATGAATATTAAATTAATAAAAATTGTCTTTCACTTCATTAATCAAAATAAAGTTTGTACAAAGTGCTAAAAGTGATTGCCTTTAAAGCACTACTCTAACAGACAAAAGAATGTTACATGGTTGATCCCTGCCACCCTTGCTTATCCCTTATAATAAGGCAGTCTCTATTCTCAACATAGATTGAATCTGGTAATTTGTAAAACCACGCAACACTATACTTCGGCAAAGTTGCCCCTACTTGCCCATTTCTCATGCTATAGCAGCTGTATGTTAGTGACTAAATTTCGCAGGATATATTTTCAATGTTTATACTAGTTTAGCCTTTACTATGGAGCTAGTGCTTAACTGACTTTTCATGTGAATGTTTATTTGTCTTTGCAGCTGATTTGGCTAGCGATGATGACAACCCTGAGGTAATCCCAATTTCATGCAATAATATCTTGACATGGAGAATTGATTTTAGTGTTGCAAGATGTTTGTGCTGACTCACCAATATGTTCCCTTTTTGCAGAATACTGAAGATGATGAGAGCAGCGATGGTGAAGGAATGCTATGTAAGTTTTCCTTATGTAGAACATCCTTAAACGCATAGTAAGCTGCACTAGTTGTGTGCAATCAACAACAATACAAAAGTTCATATTCATTTCTCTAGTGACTGTGTTGATGAGGTGTAAGTAACTGGTCATACATGTTCTGCTTGCCTTGGATTATGATTTTTGTTAATGTCGGGCCCTTCTTAGTAATATGGACAACCTGGATTTCAGTCCTCAGCCAAGCACAGCCTGTTTCTGCTTGAGCCCAGAGCAACTTTTACTTTGAAGGAATTGTTTAGGCTTGCTGTTACATTAATGTTATAATTTCCGTCTATGTTCATCTTTAAATGCAGACCTTCCTGATTTGGAGAAGGCAGGAGGAAATACAGGAACACCGGGTGCTCCAAAGTACTGACTTTCTGGTGGAGTTTCTGTGGAGATAGAATAGGAACCCTAGACGAATGGGAAATGAGCGCCGCTTTTTTGTGGTTGAAGTTTGTACATGATTGAACATCTATGGCGATTCTCTAACAGAAAAGTTGTTCCTGTTTGTAGAGTGTTACCGGTTTAACTGTTTGTAAACCTAATTTTCAGCTTACAAATGAACGCTAATCGAGAAATAACCAAAAGCATTTCTGTCCAATATTGACGAGGCTTAAGCTTAATCGACAATGGATTGGTGTAGAAATCGTTCGTATGTGCGCATTTTCTGCTAAAGTCTGAATAAGACTTTGATGTATGTGCTGGACCCCATTACACTGCGCTTTTCAGAGATTACAATACATTCATAGCAAACATCTTCTCTATCAGATTCCAAATGGTGCAAGTCCTATTTTCGTTTTGCGAGTAAGGATCTATCTCTATGGTATACAAACGATATTCGTTAGAGAAAAAGATCTTTCTTGAACATCATCGATTTATTAATTCTTGCAAGGAAACATAGGACGGTGATTAACTGGATGGATTTTCTCCATCAAATCGAAAGTGATACTGAATTTGGATGCACTATTTAAAGTGCTTTTGTCTATGCACATCACAAAATCGAATTAAATGATATTGTTTGGAAGTGAATCCACTATTACAAGATAAACTGAACTGAACCAGCTTTTCTGTGCGCCTCACAAGACAATCTATGTGAACTCCAGCCCAGTCGATGAATTATGGCTTCTATATACAGCCTGCCATAAAACAATCAGCTTCCTGTTGATCCATGCAACAGACTTCAGGTAAAACGGACTGCATGGACAGAAACTGCAGCAGACTTCAAGTTAACGAAGGGTATAGATGTAGAATTTTGAAATGATTCTTCTCATTCACAAAAGTGGAAACAGAGTGTTTATATCCAGAGTTAGTTGGAGAAACTAATTATCCTAATTACAAATAAAGAATGATTAGTTAGCTAATAAATGATAACTAACTAGAACTAACTATAATGGCAAAAACAATATGATCTAACAACCCCCCTCAAGCTGGATTGTGGATAGTGAGTAATCCCAGCTTGGCAATATTGGAATGAAAAGGTGTTGCTGCGAAAGATTTGGTGAAGACATCGGCTAATTGATGGTGTGACGAGCAAGGCATGAGATGCACAAGTCCAGTTTTGACCTTTTCTCGAACAAGATGGCAATCCAATTCGATGTGCTTTGTTCTTTCATGAAAGATAGGATTGGCAGCTAGTTGTAAAGCTGAATTGTTGTCACAAAACACGGCTGTGGAGGAAGATGGAGGTTGATGAAGATCGGCAAGAAGAAAATGTAATCATTGGATTTCACAGATGGTTGTTACTAGAGCTCTATACTATGCCTCTGAAGAAGATCGAGAAACTGTGGTCTGCTTTAGCTTTCCAGCTGATAAGAGAATTGTCATAGAAGACACAAAAACCAGTAATTGATCGACGGGTATCGGGACAGCCGGCCCAATCACTGTCACTAAAAGCTTGTAGAGTCATGGAGGAAGAGGCAGAGAAGAACAAACCGAGGCTGGTGCATCCTTTGAGGTATTGGAGAACTCTATGTGCAGCTTGTAAATGAGTGAAAGTAGGCTTATCAAGGAACTAACTAAGTTGTTGAACCGCAAAGGTGATATATGGCCGAGTGGAGTTGAGATACAATAACCTGCCAACAAGTTGCCGGTAAGATGTAGAATCAGGAAGCAACATAGTGGCATCTTCTCGAAGCTTGAGGCTGGATTTGGTAGTGATAGGAGTGGTGACTGGTTTGCAATCAGTGAAGCCATAGTCCCGTAAAAGATCAAGTGTGTATTTCCTCTGGTAAAGATGTAAACCAGCAAAACTCCTTGCAACTTCAAGGCCAAGAAAAATTTTTTGAGTTCCCAGATCTTTGATTTTGAAAGCAGAATCCAAGGATGCTTTAACTGAATTGATTTCATGAAGATCATTCCCAGCAAGTATCACATCATCCACATAGATTAACAAAGAGGTAATTGAATCACCATTCTTCTTGATGAACAAAGAATGGTTCGTGGCAGATTGATTGTAATCAAGAGCAAGAAGAGCTGTCGTAAGTTTGGCAACCATTGCCTACCGGCTTGCTTGAGGCCATAGAGAGATTTTTGTAACTTGCAAACTTTCGATTTATCGTCATGTTCAAAACCAGGCGGCAAGAGCATGTATACGTCCTCATGTAAGTCACCATGAAGAAAAGCATTATCAACATCAAGTTGCTAGAGGTGCCAATTGTGAGAAGTTGCCAAGGCAAGAAGCAATCGAACCGTAGTCATCTTACACACAGGAGAAAGCGTATCAAAGTAATCAACACCTTCAGTTTGCGTGTAACCCTTGTCAACCAATCGAGCCTTGTATCTCTCGATGGAACCATCGGCCTTGTGTTTGACTCTAAAAATCCATTTACAACCAATTGGGGATTTACCAGGTGGTAAATCAGTAACAACCCAAGTGTTATTTTGTTCAAGAGCAAGGATTTCAGCTTTCATAGCCTCATGCCAAGATTCATGTTGAATGGCTTGTTTGTATGTTTTAGGTTCAAGGATGGCTGAGATAGCTAAAGTGTAACGCAAATGTGCAGGAGACAAGTGATGGTATGAAACAACAGAAGAAAGAGAGTGAGGAGAATTACCTGGAAGATGATTGGTGACAGCAGTAGAGCAATGGTAGTCTTGAAGGTAAGATGGTGGTCGACGAGCGCGAACAGGATGAGAGGAGGGGGGTGGAGGATCGGAAGAAGAGGGTTGAGTAGTGGGCAGTGGTACAACAAAGGATGAATCATAGAAAACTGAGGGTTCAAAGATTTGAGGAATTGTGGTGGTCGGTTTAGTGGGATTGGAGAAAGGATAAATGTGTTCATGGAAGGTTACATGTCGGGAAACAAAAATGGTTTTGGTGATAGTTTCAAATAAAAGATAGCCTTTGACATTAGGTTTAAAACCAAGAAAGATACACTTACGGGCACGGGGGTCAAATTTGTGACGGTGAGCAACAAGAGTGGTGGCATAAGCTAAACAGCCAAAAACACGAAACTGGGAAAAATCAGGTGGGGAATAAAGAAATTCAAAAGGTGTTTTATTGTTGAGCAAAGGGTTAGGGGGTACGGTTGATAAGATGATTGGCATGAAGTGTAACATCCCACCCCCGATGGGAAGGATTAGACTAGTAATTTGGCAAAGGATGAGAGGGATTGAGACTAATTAGGATTGTTCATGCATACTGGTAGTTATAAACAATGAATTTATGCACATGAAAAATACCTGTACATGCATTCATGACATTCCCGGTATTTGTGCCTAATGACATTGTCTTG
>JANITW010000002.1:18084373-18095707 GCA_027564335.1 Erythroxylum williamsii | reverse complement strand
CAAATCACATTTTTCATAACAATCACATTTATTAACAAATATACTGGGAAATGTCATGAATGCATGTACAGTCATTTGCATGTGCAAAAATATACTTTTCACATGTATGCGTGTATGAGATTATGCATGAACATGTAAGGACATTTCTAAATGCCCATTGACCAATCAGAATTACTATTCTAACCTTCCCGCCAGTAATGGGATGTTACAGTGGTGATAATGGAGGTAATGGGAAGCAAGAGCGAGTTGTTGAGAATAATGTAAATGAAAGAAGGAAGATTATTAGGGAAGCAACTACCTATGATATGAATTATGATCCATTTACTACTGCTTGCCCTAATTTTGATGTGAATTTTGAAGTTAAAGGATTACTTATTAACTCTCTTCTTAAATTTCATAGCTTAACAGGAGAAGATCCCTACATTCACTTGCAATCGTTGTCTATGATTTCTTAGAGTATGAAACCGGTAGGAGCTTTTCTTGACCAAGTACTATGGAAAGTCTTTCATCTATCCTTGGAGAGTAAAGCAAGGGAGTGTGAGCCTTTCGAGAGAAGTGACAAATGCCTACCATAGTTGGGCCAATTTATGAAAGGCATTCTTGGAGAAGTATTTTCTGACCTATAAAACTTCATCAATGAGGAAGGAGATTTACTCAGCATGTCAATATTATGATGAGTCCGTCTATGAATTTTGGAAATGTTTTCAAGATTTGTTGTCCAGATGCCCCCACCATCAAATACATGATAACCAGTTAGTGCAGTACTTTTATAATGGACTAAAAAGTCAAGGGAAAGGTATGTTGGATGCAGCTCCAGGAGGTTCTTTGATTGACCTCATAGCTTTGAAGGCATGGGATCTAATTAAAAAGATGGATTTAAATCATCAACAGTACTGTGTTAAAGATACCAGAGGCATACATGAGTTTGACGTTTCAACAGCCCAATCTAGAAGAATGGAAAGTTCGGAGTCTAGGGTTGACTCTTTGGAAAGTAAAGTGATTTCGCAGTTGTCCTTCATCATTGTAAAGTTGAAAAACATGAGTGTGCATCATCCAACACCTTCTATGGATCTTGCTACACCTAGTTGCGATACTTGTGGGTCAGTAATGCATACCTCTAGTGTCTTCCTTGGTCGTTATGAAGAGGCGTCTACTGTTTATTATAGTCATCCCAATAAAAAATGGGATCCTTATTCCAACATCTATAATGAGGGATCAAAAGCAAATCCTAGGCTCAGTTAAAGAAATGAAGAAGGAAGAGGTCCAAACCGATTTCAACAAGGTGGAGGGGCTGGTTCTTCTATAAACCAGTTCCATAACCAACAACAAGCTCTAACTGTCCCACCAAAGGAGGACACTCATCAATTTCTGCATAACATGATGGCATTAATGAAGTAGGAGAGATCTTCAAATAACAAATAGTTAAATGCCATAGCCTCTTTGTTTCAACAAGACTCTTCTAAAAATGCTACTTGGTTCAATGTTTTAGAGAAGATAATGTAGCAATAGGAGACAAAGGCTGAGAATATCAACTCCTACGTCACTCAATTATCCAACAATATAAGTGAGAACAAAGCTAGGAGTAGTGGAACTATTCCCTTCAATACTGTTATGAACCCCAACAGCTTGAATGCCATAACTCTTCAAAATGGGAAGCAAGTGAGGTTCAGTAGTCAAGATAAAGGAGTAGATGAAGAAGAGATCAAACGTGAAGAAGTGCCTTTAACATCTGCAAGAGTCAAAAAGTCTGAAAGTTCTAAGGAGAGAACACTTTTAACTGAAAAGGAGTCTAAACCGTCAAAGAGCAAGGAAACAAATTCTGATGGCAACCAGGAATCAAACAAGTAAAGAGCTCATAAACCCAATAAAAAAGAGGTAAATCTGAAAGACCTTCCTTTTCCTAATTCATATTTGTGTAGTAAAAGGATGACTAATACTAAACATGAGAAAGATATCATTGATTTGTTTGGTAGAGTAGAAGTCAATATCCCTTTACTTAACCTTGTGAAGAGGGTTCCTGTATATGCTAAGTACCTTAAAGATAAGTGCACCAACAAAAGGAAGTTCAAACTGAATGAAAAAGTGCAAGTCATCTCAAATGTGTCTGCATTGTTTAAACCCCAATTCCTCGTAAAATGCCAATGATTGAGCCCAAGTTTATTATATAAATTGGGTACACTTTTACTATTCTTAATGTACTTTTTGACTCTTAATTTGTGATTTTTGTGCTTTAATTAGTCCCTTGTATGAGCTCACACTTTATACAATTTGACAGTGAATTTGTTACAAATTGACATTGATTTCATCATAATTTTTCAAGGGCAATTGATACTACAAATTGTTGTTTCATATTGTAGGGGACAAAGAGAGTCAAAAGGATAAGAAGAGTCAACACGTCACGGCGCATGAAGAAGTCTGCACGCCTCGACGTAATGCAAGCAGCACGTCGCGGTGCCTATAAAGCATCCTCGCTGCGGCGAGCAGAAAAATATCCGAACTTTATTTGGAAAGTTCTCTCATTGTACCGACCCGACCCGCACCCATCATTTAAAAGGTTGTTAAATTTAGGTCAATAGAGGATCACCTGTAGAGAATATACTGGAGAGGCGGAGAGACTATTTTTCTATAGACACAATCATACCTCATCTTCGACCACCACCATCATCTCTACACCACCGCCAATATCTACTACAACCATGGGTGACGTCTGATCTTCAACAGTCATGAGAGAGTTCGGAGTCATGCTCGGCTAAATCCACATTTTCTCTTGAGAATGTAGTATCGGCTTGAGTTCACCGGTTCTAAAAAGGGAGTTAATCTTACATCGTCAAGTTTAATTACATTGTTGTAAATTTTTAAGTTAGGGTTTACTTCTTGTAGTTAGATTAACTTGGTTATAGTTTAATCAAGTGTTGAACGATGTCTTGTGTTATGGATTGGTTATCTATAGAACTTTGATGCTCAATATATGAAGTTTCATATATGTCTTTTGGTGATTGTGTTGATTCTCTTTATCTGCCTAGTTGTGTTTGATATTGAGGTTGTGCTTGAGCCAATTGACCAATTGCATTAACTTGTCCATTTCATACACTAAGATGCATTTAACAAGGTTGTAATTAACGGAGTTCGTTGATTAAAACCTTGGACTTAAAGAGTCCCTTAAGGTTCTAAGGCTTAAGAGCACTTAATGGAATCTTGATGAAATGGAGTTCATTAATCAAGATTCTGGACTTAAGGAGAATCTTTAAGGTTTGTTAATCGAAAGCTTAGTGAATTTCACTCCCTAAAAATATGTTTTGAACCATAATAGCCTAAGCTCATTTTCAAGAGGATTTATTCTCATTTGCTTATTACTCAAGTTTTCAATTTCATTTACTTCCTTAAAATCCAAAAAGATACTTTTTATACTTTGTCCTTAAATTTTTAGTTAAATTTTCTTAGTTCCTTTTAATGACCAAAACCCCCATTTTATCAACTTTGATTGCAATTTTTGACAATTAGGCTAGCTTAGACCTTTTCACTTAGTTCCAATTAAGTGAGACGACCTGAGGTTGCATCCTGTATTGCAATCCTTGGAATTTTATTATTTTTGATTCGGTTTCCAAGGGATTAATCTTTAGATCGATACGAAGAGCCGATCACTTAGGTATATAAGAGCTTCTGAACAACATCATTAGACTTCTCAACTTTGACAAGATAGTTTTTAAATTTAAAGGGATGATGAGTGAAAGTTCTCTGGAAAAGCCTATCAATCAAAATCAGAGTATGATATGAAAAATAGAGGATCCAAGAAAGTAGCCTTACTATTGAAAAATTGAAAGAGCCAGTCCCCATTGACTAAAGGTATGTCTAATTTTTTCGAATAAACTAATCATTCTGTTGTTTGTTACTCCTAAGAAAGAAATACCCTTCTTATCTAAGATCATAACACCAAAATGATCTACACAAAGCTTTAGATCATCATTGTAATTCCTTATACTACAATTTCCCTCTCCTTTTGATCAATAAATAGTAAGATTGAAATCATTAGCTATGACCCAGGGACCTGAAAAACATAATTTGGATGTTTTTCAATGAGGACCATAGAGTACTCCTTTGGAAACTTGTATTAAAATCATAGACAAAAGAAGAGTGAATTGTAACTCCTTCTAATGTCAAATGAACATTTAGATGTGTTTTCTGCTCATTAGATGGTTAAAGAGAAAAGTCCAACAGGGATCCAAAAATGTTCACCTTATTCATATTCTTAGATCTTATTTTGGTTTCAATTAAAACTACGATAAGAAGCCTAATCCTCCATACAAAATCCCTCAAAGCATACAACTTTTCCAAGCCGTTAATACCACATACATTCCATATTAAAACTATCATATCGGTAAATTTTTAACTTTGGCACCTTTCCTCCTTCCACTTCTTTGAGTTTTCTTGCTAGTCACATTTTAAAAGTCTTTCAATTCAGTATCTCCATTCACCAAAATTGGGGGATTATTAAAAGAATTAGTAGAAGAGGATGTGGCTTCCTGTTTATCTAAAGAGTACATTCTACATAAAAGGGGTTGTATAGGAGCTTTTGATATAATTGGATCAGGTTTTTCTTAGTTAGTTTTCTCCCTAATAATTGAAAGATTACCATCAATACACGAGCAGTTATGTTTAGCTACATTATGGACTATGATAACAGTCTTAGAAATGCCATGATTGCTTATGTCCCTTTTGCCATCAATTTTGGTTTTAGATTGGATTCATTAGCATTCCCTCCATTAACCAAAGCTTACTCAGGTTTGTTTGTTTCTTCTAGATAGTTTGTATTGGAATCAATCCCCAAAATTTCTTGTTGCCAACCAATTTGGAATTTCCTCCTTATTGGTTGCCACATTTTGGTAGAGTTACTGGGTTTCCAAGGGAAAGTAAGAATTATCTCCTTCGCCAATTCCCTATCGTTTCCTAGGCACATACCAGAGAGATTATCAGGAAAGGGGTGGATTTCTAAATCTCTATACATATTTTTACATAACTGATTCTTTCTATGCAAGTTGTTTGCGAGTCCATATATAATGGTTTTCCAAGTAAGCTAGCAAGATAGCTAAGCCCCTCATTGGTCCATAGTTTTAATGGGAGATTGTGGGAATTCGCCCACAAAGGAAAATTGTCCACTTTACCCTGATCTATTTCCATGCTCGACTGTCATTTTTGTATGAAAAGAGGTTGCACTCCTATATGTCAAGGCCTTTGTTCATTGATTTCATTTAGCTCTCTTTCATCTGAAAACTTAAATAAGATAGTCCTATCTTCACGCAACAAGACCTTCTTTAGTCCCTTCTTACTCCATCTGGATTTTGACCTTGCGTTAGTAACCAAGTAAGCTAGCCTTTTCTTCCAAAAGAAGCCAAGTAAAGCAGAGGACCACACTTATGCTCTTGCCTTAAGAAGTTCCACTTAAGGACTAATGATGCCATCATTCACAACATTATGGAAATGCTTAAGTGATCCTTTTTGACGTTTAAAGAAAAAATTATTTTTCTAAGTATCTGTAAGTTGACTATCTTCTACATTTTTGTATGATTTTTGGAGTTTAACTACATTGCTGGATTTGCAGATATCTAGAGTTTGAGAGCAGAGTATCTTTCGATAAAACAGGGAAGCCATCACGAACTTAAGATGACTCCCCTATTTCTTTAGTAACCTTTAAGGCTTTGGGAAGGCCTTTCATAAGGGAAAACGGAAGCAAATGAAACCCCAAGATAGCCCCAAAGCTAGTGAGAAGTCAAACGATAAAAGCTAGAGAGAGTTGTTATTGTTTCGAACCCTCTTCATTACAAAGAAAACGTTTGATCAAGCGAGCATTCCAAAATTTATTATCTAGAATAATAAAACAAACTTCTTTCCCTTTCACACTCTTTGATAACTTATGACTTGAAAAATGTTTCCTTCTCTCTAAATTTTGAAGTAATTATTTATGTTCATAAATACTTTTCAAAGTAATAAATGTAGTTGTAAACCTAGTAGCAACAGGACGTATGATCTCAAACCACACAATCTTCTTACTTTCTTAACTAAGACAAAAATGTGATATTGTAAACAAAAAATTGATTTTAGAAGCACGTGAAGCAAGATTAAAAATATGGTCCATACTACCAATATCTTTTCAAATAAGATTTAAACAATAAATACATATGGAGACTAGTAAATATGTCCATACTTTGATTATTACTAGTACCAACTGATACACAATTAGCTATATTATCCTTAGCAAAATGCATAATATTTTTTGGTCTAACTGGCTTGAAAATTTCATAAAATAATTCAGATAAAGTATAAACACTTTTTACCATATCAGAAGCATCAACAAACTTGATAAAAATTGTTCCAATAGTACAATAAATCAAGAAATTAATCAAAGTTCTTTATCTTTTATCAATCCACCTATTGCCATAATATTGCACCCTATTGATTCCCAAGTAGATTTATATGTATCCACAATCAATTGACATTCCTTTTTTAAATCTTGAAGTAAAGGCATGCAAATATTATAATAAGAAGGTACCTTAAATCTTGGACCTATGGTTGTTGTAGCATCTATTACCTCTTGAAAATATCATGAATTTAAAGCATAAAGGAATACATGAATGACAAAACTATCTAGCAAGCTTTACATCGCAAAACAACATCCGAATTAACCAAAACACTTTTAAAACTAAGTTAAGGTGTAATTCTTGGAGGAAAATAAGAATATATGCCAATAGTAACTTTCTTTTTTACTCTATCTATTACTTGTGGTGCTTCATCATCTTCAAAAGATATATCATGAGCTTCTTTAATTTCCTTTCTTTACTTGTTGCTGCAAATAATTTTCAATCCTCTCACATAAATCAAATGGCACTTTTTTTGTAAGAAGCAGTATTACCTTTGACACCAATAAGATGTTCTTTCATTCTATAAATTCCTTCCCCTTTAAATATTCTACTACAAAATATATAATTATATTAGATATTCCCATCTGATGCTTGAGAAGAAGAAAAATATTCCATGATAGATCAGACTTACCATATGTAGATAATGTTAAGTTCATCGTATCTTGTTTTTATGAATCCATATTCTCCATTATAATGCTAACCTAAGAATATGAGAAAAAAATATTTTTGTTAGTTTTATACAGAAATAAGTCACAACAATATGAAGAACAAAAATAAGTCATAAACTAATGAAACAAAGAAGAAAGATGGAAATAAAAGATAAAAAAATCAAATTCTGAAAATGAAATACCCTTTAATTTTGTCTTTTTAATTCTTGCAACTTTTATGTCTAATATGAGATTTGGCTATAATCACCACAACTAACAAAAGAAATAACAATAAAAAGGAGAGTTAACTTATGATCTTGACATAAGGAATCAATGTATATATAGAAGAAATAGAAAAAGGTTGAAAAAGAATTGAAAACATTAAAGAAAATCAATTCAAATAGGAAACATAAATTGAAATCTTTTCCAAAATTGAATAAATCTTGACATGATTTGGATTAAGGATACACACATTAGAGGTTTAGTTATGTTCTATATATTTGAAAACTTTTGTAATAATTTAAAATATGAGTTTATATATTTTGTGTACATTAATAATGCACAGTTATCATAATAATTTATTTTTTATTTGAATGCTTTAATTGTACATGTATTTAGGATTGTCTCATAAGCTCCTTTTTTGTTTTTTGTTTTTGATTTGCTTTTTAAGTGGATGTGGCATTTAATCATTTCAAAACTAGATAAAGGAACTATACCTTTTAAGTGTTGATGGATTTAAATGTAAGTTACTCTATTTTTATATGTTAATCAATATGTATAACATGGATTTAAAAACTTTGTATTTAACACATATAACTTTTGATAATAATATAAATTTATTGAATTATCACATTAGTTGATTTTTATGATGCAATACTTGACTAATAAATTTCCAAATTTTAAATATACTGAATGTAAAGTAGGTAATTTTTCTTATAAATATATAAGTGAGATGATTTTTTAAACTTTGCTAAAGTTTATTTAAAAATATATAATATTGTGCATGAATGATTATGAAACACTAGAGAAAGAGGTTAATAATTCACTCACTTGATGAAGGCATATACTGATTTCATGCTAATGTCAAATTTGCATTGATTGCTTTGGTATTTGACAATAGAGAGTAAATTAAGAGTAAGTGTTACCTTAAAGAAGAAAGTTCATAAGAGTAAGTGTTGCCTTAAAGAAGAAAGTTCTTTTATAAGATGTTAGATTATTACTGGAAGATGCTTAAAATGAGGTATTATTGATGATCAATCCCTTGATTAAACATGACTCATTTGTGCTTTTCTTTTATGTTTCCCTTTATTAAAATAGTTATCCTTTCAATAAGTTCTCGATAATCTCTTAGTTATAGACTTATAGTCCAAACCTATAAATCTCACCGAAACTTTGTTGGATTTTACTTCACAAATTTTGGTAATGAAAGGACACACCTGAAGAATTTGGAATGTGACCTTTGAATTGTTAAGCGTTAATAATCATTTTGCATCTTGACATTAACTATAAATATGATATAATCTTCATTAAAAAGAGCTGATGATAATCTTCAGAAAAAAACATATAAATACTCAAAGCTGATATGCATGTTTATCTATTGTTTATTGTTTTAAAATTTTTAAATAGCTTTATGAGTTATTTTGTTTCAAATAAAATCCATATAATTGATTTATTATCTTCACATTATTGATGGCTTACGTACAAATAAATCATTCATTGTGTGATTCTCAATTTAAGACACATATGTGAAATTTGACCTATTTGTTCGCGCATTGTTATTCTGTTGCTGTAGAAATCTAAACTAATGATACAGGTAAAACAATACAAGCATGTTTGGAAATTTGAAAACTTAAAGACATGGATATGACGTTTCTGGTCGTTTAGAATTCTAATGAAAGATAAAACTAATATATTTGACGTCCCAAACTATTCCTGGGACTATAGATAGAACCAAAATTTAGATATGTTGGTTTTGACATAGATGATGTTTGTTCACTATAAGGGACAAACTCTAAGTGATTTTCTTAGATTGGATAATAAATAATTACGATTTTTCAATTTTAATGATCTTGTGCTTAGGCAAATCAAATTTGATTTGGTTAAAGATAACAAAATAGCCCTATAAAAGATCTGGCTCAATGGATTAAAGTATAGTGAAAAAAAAATGAACCCTAATTAGTATAAGCAGGACATTCATTGGGCCTATTATAGAGAGGCCTAATACAGTTACTATATATAATTGTTGAGGTCTCCTGTTGTTTGCTTAAGTAAGTCATGAATATTCAGATTTTATAACCTCTTAAAGAAAGATGTAAAAGGACATTAACGACATTCAAGTGATTGACTTTACTCAAGGTCGTCTAGAAAGTTTGAAGGTTTTAGTAGAGGAAAGCTCTTCGAAGATATGAAAAATAAATAAGATATTTTTTATATGTTTTTTCTACTTATTCACTTTTGCGTTTAATCTTAGACCAGTAACTAAAGTTTATGCTATGTATTATATGTGGTATCAAAATAATTAATTAATTATGTGAATTTAAACGGAGTATTTCGAATATCTCCACAACAACATCGAAGATCAATCCATTTTTACTTTTTCAATTGCGTATTGTTTTTTTAAAACGATGTTGAAAGAGATTGGCATTGAGAAAAGGGCTTAAAACAAGTTTCGAGAGGGAAAAGGCGCCTAAAAGTTGTCAAAAATTGCCTTTTTTTCCGCAACTAAAGAAAGAAAGCTGAAAAAAAGTTCTTAAATTGCCTTTGGAAAACACTGTGCGTCTGGTGCGTTTGACACATACACGCCAGACAGCTGGCATCTCTGGATGATGCTACTGTCTAGCGCGTGTGTCTCATATGCCAGACAGAAGATGCATACGACTGGGCACGTGTGTACAACAAGTGTATAACACACTTTTAAGGCGGTAGGCGTGTCTGTATGTTAGGAGCGTGAGTCACACAGACTCTGAGGGTTACGAGTAGGGCATATCGCGTGCTCTACACGCGCCGTCCACCCATACACAGTGCTAATGTCATCTGCTCACTTTGGCTGTTGACATTACCACACTACAGGACAAAAAAAAACTCAACAATTTTCACAATTCACAAAATAATCTTTTAATTTATTTTAGGTCAATTTTAGGGTCTTATGAATTTATAAAGTTAGTTTTATAATTTTTTTGAATTTATTACATTGGTAATAAATAAGGTTTAATTATAAAAAATCAATTAAAGTTATTAGAGCCAATTTTGAGTGAAATTTCATATTTTAGACTTGAAATAAAGGAGTTATATATGGTTTTTGTATCTCATACGGTAGATTTATTGTTTGGCATTGGATGATTATCATTCTGATTGAGATTTTCCTTATGATGAATTCTCAAATAAAGTTAATTGATATTGTTCTCAGCATTTATATGTGAAAGTGAGATATATACATAAGGAATTTGCATTTATTGATGATACATTGTCACATATTATACGCCCATATAGAATGTGAAGATAACATATAGGTGTATCCCTTGTGCTTGTAAATCCATTTAGTTACTAATGAGAATATAGTCACCATACTGGCCTTCTAAGTAATTATTTAAATTGTTCTGCTTGCATATTTAGGGATGGCTCTGGTGAAATGAATCACACGTTAAGACAAGACTTGTTATACAATATACAAATGCACAAGAAGGGGGGTTGAATTGTCTATATTTTTTTTATTAAGCCCCTTCGAAAATATTGTGTTAAAAGAAACTTGTTCTTTTCACAAGAACTACTGAAAATCAAGTTATAAGGTATTTTTCGAAAACTTGTATAACAACTAGTAAGATCGAAAAATTGAAAGATAAGAGAGATTAAGAGTTGAGAGATGTTGACAAAGCGATTTTTATACTGGTTCACCCCAAACCGTGGGTTATGTCTAGTCCTCAGATATCTTTCTGAGATTTCACTATCTCTCAAAACGTTACAAGTATTCTTTGTCTCCGAGACTCTTCAGGTCTCTTACAATCAGTATTCTTTCACACTTAGCCTCTGCAGGCTATCTGCACAACTTTCAATCTGAAAGGTTTTTCGAGCTTTGTTACAGAAAAATAACTCTAGATTTTTTACACAATAGTTTCGCTCAAGTATTGCTAAGTTCTAACTTTTGTAACTTTCGTGTAACTGTCGTAATTCATGTAACATTTTCAATCTTCGACTTCGACTCATATTAAGTATCATTTGAATAGCAGTATTTTAGTTTAGTGTCAGTTATCAATGATAGAGACAAAGCTCCTGACAAG
>JANITW010000002.1:18033373-18043695 GCA_027564335.1 Erythroxylum williamsii | reverse complement strand
TTTTAACAAACCAACCACTATCAATGGTAATGGTAATCATTCCTTCATCTTAACCAACCGTCATAATTATAATGATTATATCCATTCTCATTCCTCACTATATTCATTCCTATTCTCATTCCCATTACTCTCTATGAACCAAGCGCCCCCTAAAAACGCAGATTCTTGTTTAACATCAAATATATATTCCACATTAGGTTTTATTAAAGAATTTCGTTAACACGTGACGTAAAATTATATGGCATGTGACATTTTGAAAAGTGAAATGAAAGCATGTCTCATGTATTAAATTAATGAAATTAAAAATGAGTTATATTTGATATAAAATGCAGGTTTATACATTTCATTATTAAAAAATAAAATTTTAACTCATTTGAAATTGTCCAAAAATATCAATTATTTTGTTTAAAATCTACCTAAAAGCGACCACCTCTAATATTATTATTTATTACGTAGATAGAGAGATGCAGTAGGGTAAAATAGTAATAAATATTATTTATTACATAGATTAATAGTATGAGTTATACTTTAAAACATTAATATAAAGATAATTACATATTTCAATTAAGATTATGGATAAAACCTCAACTTGCATATCACACACATTTAAGTTTTATATTGAATATCATTTCACATTATTATTATTATTATTATTCGCTTTTTTCACATAACAATTAAACTCTCTTGACAATTATAAATTTTGGAAAATATGAATTATTTTAATGCTAGGAAAATAAATAATAAACAAAAATATGAGACAACAAAATTTTAATACGAAAGAGTTCTCATAATGTAAACAATAATGAATTTGAGATTGTTTAAGAGTATGAAGAGAAATTTTAAGGGTAAATAAATTGCGTCATCTTAGTATCGATTGCTTGTGTTTGACTTTGACAGTGCAAAAGCATTTAAAATGAATTCTTACCAAACCTACCTCTTCTCCGACCGCGATGCGTGCTACTCCAGATAACCAACCAATACTCTTTGAATACTAATCAAACCAAAGTAGGTAAGAGCACAAATTAAGAAATAAAAATATATGGATACAAAGGTGCTTCTATAAGAAACTGAAATTAACGACTATGAAACACATAAACAGCATAGAAACTAACCTAAACTCAGACTGTGAACATCATTAAATTATCAGTCGATTAATCAATTGACATCCAAAAGCAAAATCACAACTAATCTATTTTAACTCCTTAACTTGAAATTCATTTCGTATATTTTAAGGGAAGTACTCATATATATAAAATAGTAAAATAATAGTAGAAACTAATTAATTGTTAAATTGAAACTAAAATCTAGGGATTTAACTGAATCTAAATTATGAAAAATTAATAATTTAAAAATATTATAATTATATATAATCCTAATAATTATATAAAAAAATTTCCTCTCAACACTCTCTCACTAAGATTCTTTTAGTAAGAGTATTAACCAGTTAATACTTAGAAGAATCTTGGACAACTTCATAATTTTATATCTTATTTCTCCTTAATGAAGAAAGTGGCAATTTTAACTTGTTTCGTTTAATCATACTGAATACGACTGTAAGTTATATCATGTGTATCTTCCTTACCATAATATGATCGAATTGGCTATTTAGGTGGATAGCCCAAATTTTATCGAGCAATCTTAGCTATAAAGTTTCACATAGTCCAAGTATTATATCTTTAAATTCAACTTTTGCGCTTCTTCATGTAATAAGATTGCTACTATCATCTATTACTCTAGCTTAATCAACATTTGTATAAGCATCAATGTTTTGCCAATTTGTATGTTTGGTAAACAAAATTTCTTTTCTAGAAGATTTCAAGTATCTCAAAGTTCATATAATTGCATTCATATATTGTTCTCCTAATTATGCATAAATTGGACAATAATGCTCAATGCATAAACATGATCAAGTCTTATCTATTCATTTATCAACAAGTGCTTGGTTTGCTTCAACACATAACTTAAAACTTTCCTCAATTAGTGTATTAGTCGGTTGATATGCTGATATACTAGTATTTTACAAAAAAAGTCCAATGAATACTTTTTTTGGAATAGTAAATTCCTTTTTTTAATTTTGAAAGATTGATCCTTTGGAAATATTTTGTTTATGTATTTGTATATTGTTTTCTTCTGACCATTTTCAAATTCTTTTGTTATGTAGGTCTATTATAAATAACCTCTCTCTTTTTTTATATAACGGGGCCCAAGCCCAAAGAAAAAACTACATGTGAGTTACACGAGGAAGAGATACTCCAACTGAGTCTGTTAACAGTAAGGGGGAAATTCCAGCAACTGCGTCGTGAAACCAATGTACTCCTAATGCAATCGATAGATGTAATTGGCTAACTAATCTGCACAACAATTACCCTCTCGATAAACATGGTGAACCATCACCTCCCAGTTCCGAGAAAGTAATTCTTTGATGACTAACACTATAGTATTTACCATCTGATTTTGCTCACTAGAAATGATGGATACCACCAAGGCTGAATTGATAGACATATCCATCATAGAATAACAATGTAACCATGCGAGGTTCAATCCGTAATATACTGCCCATAATTCTGCCTACCAAGATGTTCAGAATCTTAAATTAGTACCAAATCCCACTAACCAACAACCACTAACATCCCTGATCAGTCCACTAGCTGTTGTCAGGCCTGGATTACCTTTAAAGGATCCATCAGTGCTCAAACTGACCCATCCCACTCGTGGTTTCTGCCAACTAACTTCGATTATTCGTTTCTCCTGAGTTGTATGGTGAGGAGAGACATCGCTGTGCAGACTTTGTGCTAGAATCACTTCCTGAATGTAAGAATGAATTTCCTTTATGTGATGTACTGTGGATGAATCAAGATCAAAGCATCGTTCATTTCACCATTCCCAAAGCTTCCATAGCACAACACCAAATAGCAAAGTCCAAGAGCTATCATTATGGATCCCATAATTATTAGCTAGATTGCTCTCAAACCAAGTATTAAAATCACTACAATAAAATGATTGCTGCCTCCTGACCTCAACAAGAGTATTCCAAACCTTACAAGCACACCAACAATCTCTGAAAACATGAGCTAAGGATTCTTCATAGTTTAGGCAATCAGAACAGATTGGAGAATCTATCAGGAAGAGCTGAAAATGCCTTCTGTTAGTTATGAGTTGCGATTTTGCTACCAACCATAGGTGGATCTAAATACATAGAGGGCCCTTCCAATCCTAAATCAAAGTCCAGGTCTTGATCTTATGCGACCACATAGGCTGCTAAAGAAGACGATAGACTGAACGTGTAGAGAAACAACCACTAGGCTCCAATGACCAACATAGTCGATATGCCTCCTGGGAGTTGTGAGGTAGGAAAGTTGTAGCAATTTTTAAAATCATATCTTGAGACAGAAACCTACTGAACTCTTCCCAGGACTAGCCCCCACATAAGTTGACATATTCACATACTTTCTTCTCTAATTGATCTGCGGGGATTACAAAATAGTATGAGAGAGTAAATTTCCAGAAACCCCATGCACCCAATTATCATACCAAAATCTCACATGTTGTCCATTACCCACCGACCAAGCAACACCTGCCATCAACTTAGGAAAGTTAGCACAGATACTACGCCACAGCGGGGACAAATCTGGTTTGGCTACCAACCTCGTGCGGACTCCCTTATCCAGCTTATATTTTGCACATAGAACCTGGTTACAAAACTTTCCAGGTTCCTTGATGAGTGACCAACCAAGCTTCCTGTAAATAGCAATATTTATAGCTTCCAAGTTTTTTAACCCAAGCCCCCCAGAGCTTCTAGGACAATATACCTGGTTCCAAGAGACCAGGTGCATTCAACGCATTTCACCAGTTACACCCTAAAGAAACTGTTTACAGTAACTATCAATCTCCGAAAGCAATCCTTTAGGAATTTTTTATGTTTGCATTGTGTATAGGGAAAGTGCACCTAATATCGATTGACATAATGTCAATCTTCCAGCCATAGATAATCCTTCTGGCTTCCAACTTGAAAGACGAGCTTGAACTTTTTGCAAAATATAGGAGTATGTAGTTTTGGTTACTCTTTTATGAAGTAAAGGAACCCTCAAATACTTGCCAAGGTCCATCGTTTGAACAAAACCTAATAATCGAGAGATATTACCACATACAGTGGGGTGAACATTGGGAGAAGAATACACTTTTGTTTTGTTCATACTAATACGTTGCCCAAAAGCAACACAAAAAGATCCATGCATTCCAGTATTTCCCACATTTATCCCTCTAACGCTTCGGAGAATAGTACCATATCATCTGCAAAGCAGAGATGAGAGATCAAGGGGCCTGCCTTGCCTACCTGAAAGGGTCTCCAGCGACTAGCTCCCACCCATGCCTCAATTAGTTGAGATAATCGTTCCAAGCATAAGACTAAGAGATAAGGTGACAGGGGGTCACCTTGTCTAATACCCCGACTAGGTTGGAATTCCAGAGATGGTTGACCATTCCATAAGATCTTCATCTGAGCAGTTTGAACACAACTCATGATTAAATGTACCATTGACGTCTCGAAGTAAATAACCTCTTTACTAGCTAAAAGTAAGGTTGTATACTTTTAGACCTCCCTAGACCCTGCACCTTATTAGGATTTATATTGGGACATTACTGTTATTATTTTTATTGTTGATCTCAAGGAAATATTTTAAGAAATTAAGACTTTTCATTTCAAACTCTGGAAAATGCCCCTGTGACCACCGGATCATTCATATATATATAAAAGAAGTAATGATTTTACCTTGCCCCCTTTTCTGAAAATTAAGTATGGTTTGAATTGTTTTTATGGAATCCAAAAGATATTATAGACTTTTGTAAATGTTCAAAATCATATATATCTTCAGCAATATATATCTTCATTAGTTATGACTAAACACCACAATTTGATTAAGTAAGAATAAAATATGCATCAAAAATACCTTTAAATTGACTAAAAGTATGAAGTAATTTTGATCTAGACAATTTAATAAAATTTCACTTTTTTTTAGAACTATTTATGCTTGCCAAAGAGAAATAGGGACAATAGTGGGATTATGGTGGGATTAGCATTAGAATTAGCCATGACTTCTCCATATTAAACCATAATGCACACCATGCTTGTTTCATTAGGGAGAAACTTGCTTAAACCTTCATTCATCTTAACACTCTCATGCTGCGTCAAGCTCCATGCTCTAACACTACCCTAGACTCCACGCTTAACTCTACATGTTTAAAGTGAAAACACTTGTTCTTTCTAGATCGAGGAAAAAAAAGAACTTGCTGCTCTCACCGCTCAAAAGGCTCTAATACCAACTTAAAATTCATAAGAGAATACTCTATTTGAAGAGACTAAAGAGATAAAAGGAATTTGAAAAATTGAAGAATTCTTTATGTTTTTCTTTGATGATTCAACTCAATGTCTTTTAGTCATATTTATACAAGAGGCGTATTAAATGGTTGCTAATTACAAGGATAGATTATATGAGAATTTGTAATGTAAAACATGTGAGGCTAATTACAAGAGCTAAAATCAAGGATATAATGTTAAGCATAAAATTTGGGACGTGTTTTATGTGTTATTATCCCTCTATAGGCTCATCAATGCAGTAATAGTGAGCTTGTCCCAAAGTTTGTGAAAAGTCGATGAAGACAGTGCCTTAGTTATGATATCATCAATATGGTCAATAAAAGGAATATGTCTAATGTAGAGAGCCTTTTTTGCTACTAGATTATGAACAAAATGTATATCAATCTCTATGTGTTTTGTTTTGGCATGAGAGACATGATCAGTAGCAAGGAAGGTAGCATTAAGATTATCATACCATAGGGTGGGGTGTAAATAATATAAACCAATCTCACCAAGCAGTAAGGTAATCCAACAAAATTTAGCAGCCGCTAGTGCAACACTACGATATTCAACTCCGATACTAGAGGGAGCAACTGTTGGCTATTTTTTGGCATTTCAAGAGATCAGGTTAAATCTAAGAAAGATACAGTATCCAGTTGTTAAGTGACAGTCATCAGGACAGCCAACCCAATCAGCATCTGAGTAAGTAGTAAGGTTAAGGGTGGTGGCCTTAGTGAGATGTAGTCCAGAAGATGATTTGTCCCACAAGTAGTTTATAAGATGATGTGGCCCATTTAACCGCAGTTTAGTGGGCATCAATAGGACATGTAAGAATTGAGACACTTTATTGACAGCAATTTGGATATCAAGGTGAGTGAGGCAAAGGTATAGAAGTGCTGCTACCGTACTTTGGTATTCAATGAGATTAAGGAGAGGAGCACAGTGGTTTTTAGAGAGGGGTAAGGTGAGTCTGATAGGTGTTAAAGAAATGCTCTAAAGGCAATCACCTTTAGCATTCATTGTATAAATCTTTATGATTAATAAAAAAAACATTTTCGTTAATTTGATGTTCATGTTCTTTATAAATTGATAATGATCCAAAATTGAATTAATGAAGTCCTTGATACATTACATAGCATGAAGGAAATCATGATAAGATCATAATAATGAGATCCTTATCATGTGTAATTATGTTAGTATCTAAATTATCCCTAATTATAACATTAATAAGACGGGATATTATTAATCCAAACAAACTAGAACATATTTTACGCCTTATTGGATCAAGCAATGGATCTTATAAGTTGTAAGTATGAGTTATTTAGAGTTAACATGTGGATGCTTACTAAGAGTAGTAAGTATATTGGCTGACCTATCATGAGACAATCATATGGATAATCTATTCTAGCATCAATAACAATCTTATCATAGCAATGGTGCAAATATCCTTAGACTTGACGTGCTCAAGGATATATTATATACTGATCACGTACTTTAACTTCATTCCTTATTATCTCTCAGAGGTTGCTCATAGGGTGGTGATTAGGTACAGTTTGAGGTATTCGAAGGTAATTGAGTAGTCAATGAAGGGTTCACCACTCCTGATAGAAGGAGATAATATCCATGGCCTCTTATCGAGGTCATTATTTGAGAATCTCTAACTAGAGTAGAAATGTCACGAAGATAGTCTTCAATGACATGTCCAATTGAGTAATGAGCCTTAAGGACAATAACTAACATTACTTAGGCTAGATGTGACGTAGTCAGTCTAGTGGGAGTTAACATTTTAACCATGCTCTGAACAAAGTGGGGGTATAGATGATAAAAAGACAAATTGCACTAAAACATTGTCTATGGAAGAGTTCGTAGTCAAACTACTAACTTTTCAGTCAATTGGAGGCTATGATGGTAAGGGTCAATAAAACAAAGAGGTTGACATACGTAGATAGGTTGTCGGAGGATTTCATGAAGAAATGCATTATTAACGTCAAGTTGATGAATTTGCCAATTTTTGGATAAAGCAAGGGTAATAATGATACAGATGGTGGTGGGTTTAACAACAAGACTAGAAGTATCAGTATAATCAGTTTCAGGTGATTGATGATAATCTTTAGTAATAAGAAAAACCTTGTCGCAATCGAGAGTACCATCATATTTACGTTTAATACGAAAAACCCATTTACACCTAATAATATTGACATTAGGTAGAGAAGGAGCAAGAGACCAGGTTTGGTTGTTTTGGAGTGCAGTGAACTCATCAAGCATGGCTTGTCACCAATGTGAGAATTTGTTGGCTTAGGTCAAGGAAGTGAGATCAGGGGGATAGAAGAGTTTAGCAGTGTAGGAAACATAATCGGGAAGTAGACAAGGAGTATGAGTGTTATCATTGGAGCAAGTGATCATATGGTGGGAAGGAGGTGGATTGGAATGGGGAAGGTTTGGTAGAGGGGGAAACTAGGGTGGGATGTGGAGGAGTTTTAGGAGATAGAAGGTTAATAGGAAGAGGCATTTGAATTTTTGTGGATGAGGAAGTAGAAGGAGAGGTTTTAAAGGATGCATGAAGGAATTCTGTTTCAAGAAAGTGAACATAGCGTGACATATAAACTTTTGAAGTATGAGGGTCAAAGCATCGATTTCCTTTATATTGAGAGGAATATCCAAGAAAAAATACAAAGTTTGGTTTTAGGGAAAAGTTTATCAGTGCGGATAGAGCCAAGGAAAGGAAAACATGTGCATCCGAAGACTCGAAGGTGGGAATGATTTGGTTTTGTGAGAAAGAGGAGTTCTTGAGGGGATTTGTGTTCAAGGTTAGGAGAAAGATAAGAGATTATTTAGGAAAACAATAGTGGAGAAAGCTTCAAACCAAAATGATTTAGGAAGATGGGCATGAAGAAGTAGGATGAGACCGGTTTCAATGATGTGACAAATTTTGCATTCAACAATATCATTTTATTGACGTGTGTAAAGGTAAGAAATTCAGTAGTTAATGCCATAAGAGGTTAAAAAGGTAGCGAAGGATCCTTGAGTGAGTTCATGTGCGTCATCACATTGGAATGTTTTAATGGCTAAGGAGAAGAGGTTTTTAGTTGTGGTTTTGAATTAGAAACAATTAATAGCTTGAGATTTGTGAGTGAGTGAGAAGATCCAAGTAAGCCTAATAAAATTATCAATAAAAATTATAAAATAATGATAGCTAGAGAGTGAAAGAGAAAGAGATGGACCTCAAATATCATAGCACAAGAAGAAAATGAAAAGGGTATTCTAGTACTTTTCCTTTGAAGACAGTAAGTAGAAGACTTTATTACATTATAACTAACATTTAGATTACCAGACATATTGGAAAAGGGAGATTGGCATGCAGAGAATGTGACAAGATTATTGAAGAGTGGGGGGATTTTGAGTGGATAGAGATCATTATGGATTTTTCTTATGAGAAGCGGTATATAGGTGTTGAGGTTAAATTAAAAAAGGCAAGAACTATCTTTCACAAATTTTGCAATAGATAAAAGGTTGGTAGTTAGTTATGGTACAATTAAGATACTTTTAAGGGTGAGTGGACAGGTGGGTGTGCATACTGATGGTGTACCAGTGGAAGAAATGGGGAGAGTATTACCATTAACAACAATCACACGATTATCACCATTATACGACATCACAAATTTTGTAAGTTGAGGATTAGGAGTCATATGGGCAGATGCACCAATGTTAGGTAACCATTCAGATATAGTGCTAGACGTAAGAGGAGGCATATCAGGTTGAGATTGAAGATTCATGATAGAGGAAGTTGTTTGAAGAAAGTTAGCATGAGTGGGAGGTGTAAGTTGATTATTTTTAGAAGGAGCATATTGAAAGCGACAAGTTGCAGCAATATGGTTGTATTTTTTTTTTTTGCAAATTTGGCATTTGGGAGGTGGTCTATTGTAATTGGACCTAAAGAATTGTGCTAGGTAAGAGGGTAGAGTGAGTTTGGTCCGAATGAGAAATGTAGGTTAAATGGGATTGTATGCAATTGGGTTGGGCCTACTGGTGTTGCATAAATCCAGTCCACTGAGTGTTGAAAGGGGCTTCATACCCAAATTAAGATGAAGTGCCTCTAGCTCCTCTGTTCCAAGATTGACCACGACTACCACTATTACAACTATGAGGTTGGTTGGAGAAGGAAATGAGTAGCAAAAGGTAGTAGCGGTGGAAGGTGTGACTATAGAGTGGAAGGACGTGGGTCTTTTTTCTTGCACAAGAAGTTTGGCTTGAAGATTAACAAAAGTAGGCGAGATTTGAAGGTAGTCAACAACAATAATCAAAGCTTCATAATCAATGGAGAGGCCATTGAGGGTGAAGACAACTAGGACTTTGTCATCTACACAGTCTCTAATAGCAGCTAGTTCTTTAGTAATTGTTGAGATTTGAGAAAGATATTCAAAGATAGAGAGGTCTCCTTTATGTATGATATGAAGGTGGCGACAAAGAAATGATTGATGTGTAGTAGATTATTGGAGAAAATGCTTCTCTTATATACTCCAAAGTTCAAACGATGTCTTACATCCAAGAGCTGGTGAGGCTAAAGAGCAGGACATGGTGTCCACAATATAACAATAGACAAGACAATCTTTTTGTTTCCATTCGAGAAACTGAGTTGAACATGTGAGGCTAATTACAAAAGCTAAAATCAAGGGCATTATGTTAAGCATAAATTTGGAATTTATTTTATGTGTTATTGCTATTATTGTATCTATTTTAAGTGGAAGTATATATACATAAACATATATATGATGAGAATAAAAAATAATTAATTGATAATTTACAGTTAAAAGTTAGAATATAATTCATTATAAATTAGAAATCTAAAAATATATAAAGCAAAATTACAACTAACCCATTTTAACTCCTTCTTGACTTAGAAAACTGAAAATTTTCAATTACAAAAATTAACATGATTATTGTAAATAAAGCTTTAGTATAAATTGTTGAT
>JANITW010000002.1:17969467-17985310 GCA_027564335.1 Erythroxylum williamsii | reverse complement strand
TTAGATAGTGGGCCCGCGACGTGGGGAAGAGGCAACCTGCAATTGAAGAGACGAATTCAAATGGGTTAGGGTTTAAGGTTTTAAATTTTATTTGTTTTATTTAATATTAATTAATTAATTAAACAAAATTATAACATGTACATCTAATTTTACCTATTATTTTACGTATCTAAAAATATATCCGATGTAGCTTATTATTTAAGCTACATCAGTTCTATTAACGGAAATACTAATGTTGAGCTAATTTTGTAAAAATTGAAAATTTAGATATTTAATTGTTGTTTATTAAAGTTTAATCTATAATTATAAAATTGAGTAAATTTTAAGATTTTTTATAATTAATCCTAAAAAACATTGTCAGAAAGAAGCACATTCCGTTAGAAACACCCAAAATTTAATTTTTACCACTAATTCAAAAGGAAGAACAAAAAATAAGTAAACAGAGAAAAAAAGACAGTAATAATTATCATTTTTTAAATCATTCTTAAATTTAAAATTTCTTTTGAAATTCCACTTAAACTTTATAATCCTCTTTTTTTAAAAATCTTAATATATATTCATTCTTTTAAATTTCTTAATGAAAAAGCTGAAGATCACATAAAGAAAATAAACGGAAGAAAAATTTTCTGCATGTCAATTAATTAAATTATTTATTTATTACACATTCAAATTGCGAAATTTTCTTCGGATGTAGTTTGAATATTATAAAATGGCTGACGAGTGATAACATTTTGAATATATGGCTCCAAAAAGGAATTCACCATTAGCGTTTGATGTTCAATGAACCACCTACGGCGTCTGTCATCAAGTTTTGCACTGTTATTTGAAGTTAACTTGTCTTCTATAGTTGGTTTATGACTTCTGCATTGTCTTACAAAAGCTCCAGAACATTGAACTCCGTTCATAGCTGTGACTTTTAGGGGTCATATGCAGACCTGATCTTTGGTAAGGACAGATAGGACACCTGTTTAAGGCCTAACTTTATGAATAATAAAGTAGGTAATAAAAAGGACCTTATTTTATTTCATTTTGTTCTTTACGAAAGTTTTGATTTTTCATAAAGACAATAAAAAGACCTTTATTTTGTCTCTTTTGTTCTTTATAAAAGTCCACTCTTAATTATTATACAGAAAAAAAAAAGACGAAATAAAATCTTTTTTATTTGCTCAAGGCTTCTAAAACGTGGAGATATGATCCCCTTTGGTAATGAAAATATAGGTTCCTTTTCCTTGACTTCTCTCTCTTTTGTTCTCTTTGGAATTGTTGAACTAGGTTTATTGTCTATGGGTTTGCATGTGTATTATCCTTCGAGATTTGCTCACAGTGGGTTCACACAAATTTCATTTTTAAGTACAGAATTTGTTTCAGTCTTAAAGAGTTATAATTCTTTTTAGAATAAAAGGCATAACTTGAAAACATGCATTGACCTCTAAGATGAGCCCATGAAATTGTAAGCATATACCCCGAAAGCGACCACCACAACAAGTGCTCCTGTTAGCATGGCCCACTTCAAGCTATTCATTTTCAGTCTGGAAAATGTTGAGGTCTCTATGTCACACAAATAAGTCGATGGCAAGCTTTCACTCTTCTCAAAGACGGGTGATCTTCCGGATCGAGGAGAATCTTTCTTAGGAAGGATTACATACAAAATTTCACGCTTAAATTTTGCCCAAACTTCGTTTTGTTTGTAATGTTTGGTGAGCTTGACGTCCTTCCGGAATCGACGCTGGGGACTGCCTCCCTGAAGACTTTCCCCAGTTATGGTTATGATCATCGAATCATTTATTTGAACTTTCAAATTTTCCTTTTTGAATCCTATATATGTATAAGAAAAGATACGCCTTTTTAAATGTGAGTATGGTTAGGAAATGTGAATTGGATAGGGAAATTGAAATTACCTTGGAGATGGACTTCAAGAGTGTCATGGTCTTTCTCTCTTTGCCACCTGCAAAAGGGTTCGAAATCTTCATAAGAGGGCTTCAAGTTTCCTGCTTCCATTTCAATAAATCAACAGACTAGGAAATCCAGACAATGTTGATAGCTTTATATCCTTTCGCGCAGTGTTAGTACATGAGAAGGTGGCAATGTCGGAGGTTTCTTTCAAGTTACCTCTTGTAAAAGAATCATCCCTTCCCCGTGGAAGTGGGTTTGCTTTAGTTCCGTTACATAAAATAAGTGGTTTACAGGTTATGATACTATTCACTTTCGTTTCCCAGTAGTGTTTTCAGCAAGGATTCTCTCTCTGTTTTTTTTTTTTTTTGATACAAGGTAAATGGTATATTGCATCAAAAGTATATGTACATAGATCTTAGGGGCATATCCTGATTCATTGTGTTATCCAAAACCAACATCATTACAACCACTTCCCCATTATATCCAAAAAGAGACTAAATAAAGATATTCCCAGTTCCCCCATACACCCAAAAAGAGACTAGAAATAAAAATACATCAACCAAGACAAACACCATATCTCCCGATACATCCAAAAGGAGGCTATAAGCAAATTACATCAAGATCCCTCATACAACCGAAATATCAAAATATAATAAGATCCATGGGGTACAATCTATATAGGATTCTATACATAACTGTTTTAATTTTGATAACTACATCTAAGCTGGTGGCAAAAGTAGACTCTAGTTGTATAACATTCCTGCTCTTTCATATCATGTATATGGTACGCATGAATGCAAGTCTAGTAGCTTTTGCTTCTAAGACGTGCTCCAGTGTAGTCTTTTCGGGTATAATTGTTTATATATGTGAGTATGTTGAGAAATGTGGTTTTTATATATTGAAAATTGATTTAGGGAGTGTATAATTTGATTTAGAATGTTTGAAAATTTTGGAGAGTTGTTGGGCATTTTTGAACTAGGAAAATTGCCAAGTGGCAAAACAATTGCTAAATAGTAGTAGAAATTACTATCCAATGGCAATGAAAATTTTGATAAATGACTTTAGGATTTATTGATAAGTGCCATTGAAAATTGGAGAACAATTGAATTAGAAATTGAAATTGATGGGACTAGTTAAATGAAAGAATCAATCAACTGCTTTAGAAATGGGACATGTGGCAAGCTACAAATATTACTTGCCAAACAATGCCTTAAGCCTACTACTCTTTTAATTAAAAGTCACCTTAAAGAGCTATTGGAGTTTATTTTTGTTCTCTCCATTTCTGTAGCTTCTCCTCCTCTCTTCCTCT
Organism: Erythroxylum williamsii; assembly: GCA_027564335.1. NCBI lineage: Eukaryota > Viridiplantae > Streptophyta > Magnoliopsida > Malpighiales > Erythroxylaceae > Erythroxylum > Erythroxylum williamsii. The sequence goes on along the minus strand of JANITW010000002.1, from coordinate 17,982,108 downwards.
TTATTTTTGATTCTTTAAATCTTCAGTCATGTTAAACCCAACCCTCTCATCTTTCATGCTACTCTTTCATCTTGCTTTCTCTTCCATTCTCACCAAAAACTCAAACCTTTCAATCTTAAAATGAAGATGATTGTGGGTTGTTGGTGAATTAGGAATTTTTGATTTTCTTGAAGATTTTGAAGAATTGAAGCTAAACCAAGTAAGTTATGCTTTAAATGTTATGGGTATTGTTAAATGAATCTAGAATGATGAGAAATGTGGGATTGATGACTTGATTTTGTGAGTGAATGTGTGTGACGTGGATGGTGAAAAATCTATGTAAATGTCTTATTTTTGTAATTGTGAATGATCATTAATGACCCATGATTTATTATAGAGATGTTTTGGAAGTGGGATGATCCATATAATGGTGTTAGGATGAGTGTAGAAAATCAATTATGAATGGGTTAATGAATATGTTCTGATTTTGGTTAATGATCAAATATAGATCATGAATTGATTTGTGAATGTTTTGGATTTGAAATGGAGTTAAGAATGAGGAGTGTTGGGGTAGAAAAGGTGATCTTGGTGTGAGTTGTGTTAGGGTAAGATTTGAAAACAAAATTTGGTAGTTGAGCTGGAAAATGTTGCAGCAACATGATCTTTAAGTATGCTTCAGTCTTTTAGACATAACTTCTTCTATATTTTTTCAATTGAGATGATTCTTAGTTTGGATTACACTAGAGACATATGACTACATTTCTTATTGAGACATCAAATTTAAATTTCGTCTTTAATAGTCTCAAAGTTTGACATGAAATTAGGAACTGGGTGCAGCAAAATTTGTGGATGAATGTTTATGTTGTGTTATATTTTGTGTGTACGAGAATGTGTTATATTTTGGGTGTCTATGATCAATTGGGGAATATGAAATGTGCATGGATGATGTTGAGTTGAAATTTGGTATATTTGAAGAAGTTATCCACTTGTGATGATAAATCAAATGAGTTGAGAATTGAGAGCGAATGAAATCTAATTGGTATTTGAATGGTTATGGAGTGATAATTGCATTAGAAGAGGTGAATTTGGGAAGATTATGAGTGGAAGTGAGGTTAGAATGGGTGTAGGATCCATTAGAGGGGTTTTAGAGAAGGAGAATTGAGTAAACCGGAAGGTTACACGGTCAGGCCATGTAAATTCACACTACCCGTGTGTTTTTAATGCAAAAACACCACCAGACTCGAAAGAAACATGGGATGCCGTGTGAATTGCCCGTGTGAATTCACACGGCTGTGTGTTTTGGCAAAATATCATTTTGGAGTCTTCATAAAAGTTGTAGATCTAGAAGTCCTCTTTGAAACTGTCTAAAGATAACATTAATCCGAGATCTACAACAAAAGTTATGGCATTTTTCCTAAGAGATGTTTGTTTATGAATGATTGACTTATCAATATTGTACAATGAGATGTTTAGGCTTGGTAGTGATATTAAAGGAGCCCAATTGAAGTAGGATTGAGTTATTAATGTAAGGAGAGTGTTCTAGGGGTTAGGGAATGATTCAAAGATCTTGATAATTGGTTATGAGACATGTATTAAGGATATACACCCAGGAATGTCATTGAACATGCACTATACATATTTAATATACATATTTGTGCATCAATAGACACTTATACAATTGTGAAAAAATTGTAATGTGTACGTTTTGCATGATATAGAGGAACATATAGAGCCCCATCATCCAGAAATTTCCAGGTCTTAGAAGCAAATGCTAATCTAGAGCATACTGTGAGTCGACCTAGATGGTCTCATTTCATTGTTTGTTCTGTTTTGAATTTTTGTATTAATTGACTACTGAATGATCATATGAATGTGATTGATTGTGTTGATTTTTGGACAGAAGGTCCGATAATGGTGAGGTATGAATGAAATATTGAAGTGCTCCTTGTATGTGAATTTGATGAAATACGTGATACATGACTCGATTGTTAAACGCCAGACCTTGTTCCGAAGAAAAATGTGAGTATGCATGATAATGAAAAATGATGCTCAACTTAAATGTTGAATGCCAGACTTAGATTCGATGAAATGTGTAAACTGAAAGAAAGTGACTGATTGAGTATATATGATTGATGCATTCTATTACATGAATGTATGAAAGATAAAGGTAGTTGTGACCAGAATAGCCATAAAAAAAGAGCCTAAAATTTAGAATGTGAAAAAGAGCCTTGAGCTCATAAAGCGATTAAGAGCCAAAGGCTCACTATGTAAAATGAGCCCGATATCCATAATAGATATGGGACATTTATTAATGAGTCGGTATTCATAATAGATATGGGACAGTTATAGGCATTCGGTCACAACAAAGTAATAAATAAAAGTGAGTCTCACATACATTGCATATAAAATTGTTATGTATGTTTCAAATGAATAAAATGAACTGTGTGATTGCTTTGAATGTGAATTGTGAAATAAGTGATCAAAATTATATGTGATGCTATTTGATTATGGTTGAAATGATGTGAATTAAGTGATTGCATGATCTATATGTATTTTGTGATTGAATGAGCCATCGAGGATGGTCATCATTGAGTTCACAAAACACACCCAAAATTTGTAATTATTTTTCATGCTTAGAAGAGTACCCTGTTACCTACTGCATTCAAGTAAGAGGTAGAGGTTAGGATTAGTTTGTGTCTGTATTGTATTTATTTATTGTTTTTTACCAAATTAAGTCTTCCATACCGTATCTTATATATTTGAATATATTTGTTGTGTATAACTTTCCAATTGGAAATGTTTTGCAAAAGAGATTGATAAAAGTGTAATAAATAATTGTGATTTCGAGTTTTATGAAATAAATGTATAGGCCCAAATGGCTATTGAAATTCTAATGATTGTATTGCTGCGATCGAAAATTTTTTATTATTGATTTCTGCGTAAACGTGTGATATAAAAAAATAGTACTGAGTTTCGAATGTCTAAGTATCTGAATGAGTATGTCAGCTCGTTACCTTCGAGGGGCATGGACTCGGATATTACTCAGGATGTCAGGTATGTGTCTAGCGAAAGCGGGGTACTATAGGGCAGGACGGTCATGGCAGTCAGGAAGTATATGTCCTGGTTTCTTACAATACACAAAAAATTTTCTTTCAATAATGTGAAGCTATATGCCCCTCATCATTACATTCATAACATCTTTTGATTTGAGAAGTGTTTTGAAAGTTACCTCGACTAAAATATAGAGTCGTTTCAATAAAGGATCCTCCATTAATAGAAGCTTGGGTTTGTAGACGAGTTTCCTCTTGAATGAGTTCACCGAGAACCACCTCTATTTCAAGTAGCGATTCACAGCTACAGAGATTGGCTCGGATGGATTCATATTCTGGGAGAAGCTTCATAAGCATTTGAACCACACAATTTTTCTGTCATTCGCATAGGATTTCTTTGATAGTATTGGCTGACATGTTGTCTCTCATGCTATGATCTTGTTCAGACCATAGAGAAATTAGTCCAGAATAAAAAGTTGAATATCTTTGTCACCTTGTACATATTCAGATAGGTCTCTTTCAATTTGAAAGTTGCAGGCATGGTTCCATTATTGGTAGATCATTCGGAGGTGTTTGCACATATCGAAGGCCAAAATGAAAGCTCGAAGACTCAAAGCGATATCAGATGGGATGCTATTGAGAAGCCACGAAACAACCCGAGCATTGTTGGATTTCCAAATAATAAGTTCTTTGGCATCAGTAGGTGCTATTGTAGCACTTGTTAGGACTCCCGAATAACTTTTGCCTTCTATGAACATTTGAAAGACCAGTTAGTTCCGTCGAAATGCATAGCCAATATGTCATGAGTCTTGTGACTGTCGAGAATATCCATTCTGATTTTGGATGTGATCGGAATCACTACAAAACAAATAACCAAGTAAGATAGAAAATCCAGCCGTCTGATTAGCAAAGCTCTGATACCATGTCAATCTAATGAAATATAAAATGTTGTTTGAATTTTGAATATGCTTCTTAACGATCTGTTAACAAAGAATTGCTATATTTACATAACTAAAGATAAGGAAATAAATACAGGTTTGCACGAAATGAGGAAGACGACAAATGTGGGAAGCTTGGAATGGCAAGAAGCCGTTGGAGACAAATATGAGAAGATTTTGAGATGCTAGGATAGAGATCTGCAAGGAGTGAAAGTGATATATTTCCATATTTCCGTTAATATGTGCTTCTCATGATCATGGGTTATCTTGACAGAAACTTTCTCCATACGGTTGTGGGTTTTTCTTTTCCAATAGCTCCACTTTTTTTCTCTTCTCTTGGTCCTTAGCTTAATTACAGAAGTGTCCACCCTCTATTCCTACATAAACATGATCAATTCCTACCATAAACTAATATCAAATACAAAAGAATAACCATGAAGATCAAACTAAACAAAAACACACAAAACAAGTCCTAAAATACAATAATACTAACCTATCATGCAAGAAACAAATGTCCAATATCTAGAAAAACACATACTAATTCACAACTATCAATGTACCTATCCCTGATAATGATAATGAGCTAATATTCATGTCTATTCTTTAATACCAATACATTTGGCGCTTAACTTAGAACTATCCCTGTATTCTCCACTATTTTGCTTCGATAAAATCCTCCAATTTAATTATCATAATTAATGTACGTGCAATGCAGTTTCTTAAATATCTTACTCGATTGAATCTTCACTTCGTTTTTTGCATGAAACTTTCTGATACATTAACTTGAATAAAACCGTGAACCCATCGAGAAACAAAAGCTACTCAACCTGTGAAAAGTTCAGGAAATATAACTGAAGAGCTTCAGCGGAAAAATGAATGAAAGAAGCAAATGATCCGTGATGTCTATATTCAGATTTCCTTCTTTTCAAGTTGTTAACATCGAGAACTTTAAAACAGAATGCAGTTGGTTTCTCGGTCGGAGTCCCGAAATTCTATGACATAATCCATATATTTTACATGACGTCAGGTGCCTGGAGGTATTTGTGCATGACAGCTGCAACCAAGCCCACAAGCAAAGCAATTGCTATGGTTAGTTTCATAACTGAACCAATCCGCCAAACCTTGCTGCTGTTGCAGCTTGGTGGTTTGACCAACGTAATTCGGGTGCTACATTCCCCCGCAGACAGTGGTTTCGTTGCAGTGTGGTCGGCAACGTTATTATGATCCTCTGTCCTAGGTTTTGCTACTTCTTTTTCTTGACTTGACTGAGACAATACGGTTGGTTGATCTTGAGTGGAGGGTAAGAGTGATGGTGCCCTTTTAGGCATGACCACATAAAGAATGCTATTAGTCATATGTGCATGGATTTCATTGGTTTTGCAGTCTTTTGAAACCCTTATTTCTTTCCGGAAACGGCTCCCTCTGCCTTCGTCCAGGAGACGTTCTCCGCTGACTACTATGATCCCGAGATTGGTAAGTTGAACCCTCACTTGATCCGTCTTAAAACCTTCATGAAGAAGATAACAGGAAAAAATTTAGCAGCAACACATTCATGCATGTAATTCACACAGAATCGCAGGCAACTAGATTTAATTCTTAGATATGGGGCTACCCCTTAAACAATGAGGGAAATTCAATTCTGCCCTTAACTTCTGAAGGTGACTTTAGTACTACTATACTAGAAAAATGACGAAGTTCTTTCGATCAGAAAAAGGTAACGAACTTCTGTTTTACATACAAAAACAAGTTCTGATAAATATAAGATCATGGTGATACCGTGGAGATGGAGTCCGATAATGTCTTGTTCCTCCCCTCTTTCCCACTTGCAGAATGGTTCAAATTCTTCATTACCAGGATTGACGGCCATTAAATGTGTATGTTGGCTGTTGCTTCTCTTCTCTTTCTTGGTGTCGGGTATTAGATATTAGTCTATTACAGAATTAAACCCAAGGAGGGTTATCCCTCTCTCCCTGTTCCTATTCTTTATGTAAGTGAATATGTAGGTGGTCTAAAGGTTTCTTTGCGGATACCTCTTGAAATTAAAAGAGTGTTATTCTTTCTTGTGCATGGAAGGATTTCATAAGTTGATATCTATGCCTTCAAGAGTTGTTTTCCTTCACAGCATCCTTCGGATTTGGTGGATCATAGACATAGGAAATGCTTATTCTCTCTTCTCACCTACGGCTAGTTCTCCATGTTTTGCGTAAACAATATCACCATATAGAACTTCCAACAAAAGCAAAAGTAAAGGTATAGGCTTCTTCCGTCTATGCGTTTGGGATCTGAAAAAGCTAATCAAAAGCATTGGAACTACTAGATTCTTCGCCAAACTACAATCACGTTGCCTTCAAATTTTATCACCAGGGAAACACAAATAAGTTACCTTTGAAGATAAAGGAGATGATGAACATAAAAGCAATTTCATAATCACGTTATGCGAAGGTGAAATTTTAACAAAAGAACATCAAATTAGTTGCTTTGCGCAACTAGTAAGTACTCATCAATTTACAAAATGACAGAAACTACTGCACTTATGTATGAGTGACTATTCCTTTTCAGAAAGATTTGTATACCCCAGGGCGCAGGTGAGTTCGTAAGGGGCTCTCCTGGTTTAAGTGAGGTCGCGGGTTCAAACCCTCCTCATGTATGAAGCCATTTAAAACTTGGAGTTAGAGCTTTGCTTCCTGCAAGGGACCTACTCGGTTCTAACGGATATTAGTCTGGGAGTGGATGATTTAAAGGTGTCTTCCCATAGTTGAGACCCTCCTAGGAAACCTCGTAAGCAACCAAAAAATAGAGAGATTTTTATACCAATGAAAGGATCACGTGAAAGCTCATGGTGTTGTGTGATAAGATTGTTGGAAAATTTTGAAAATATTGAACAATAATTAATTATTTTTTTGTTTTAATAAATTTAAGATTAAGTGAATCGAATGTGATCTAATTAAAAATTAATAAAGTAGCTCGATAAATGATCTAAATTAATGAGCCGAAACTTAACGAAAAGAATAGACCATAATCAGTGTGGGTCGTACTTATATTAGGCCTGTGATGAGAAAGTCGATATGGAAGCTATATATATATATATATAAGGTTAAGGTCTCTTGCAGTTGCTTAAGCAATTTGCAAACATTCATAATTCTTTGACCTTTCAAGAGGTTCACGTATTAATAAAGTTGTAAAAAATTGCAACGACGTTCCAATCATTGACTTTCGTGAAGGTCGTCGAGAAAGCGTATTTGTTTCGTCTTCGAAAAGCTCATTAGAAGTCATGGAACCCGAAATAAGATATTTTTTTATGTTTTCGTCATTCATTCTTTTTCATATTCGATCTTGCATAATTGAGGCTCGTATTATGCGTTACATGTAGTATTAAAGTAGTTACGTACACTACAACAAAAGATACATTTCGCGTCGTTTTCCCAGAAGACGTCACGAAATGTAGGAGCTTTCGTGATGTTTTTCCAGACGTCACGAAAAGAGCTAAGATTCCGCGACGTTGTATGCAAACGTCGTGGAAAAACGAAGTGTTTGACGTCGTTTTGTTAGGAAGACGTCGCAGAATACTTAGCTCAACGTTGTGACGAGTTAAACATCGGGAAAGATTAGGTATATTGGGCACCGTTTCCAGAACCCAACCTTTGATCATTAACGTGAACTTAAACCTATGGAAATTCCTTAAACGACACTGATTCATCTTCTTGCTCTGATACCATGAATGTTGGATCCCGCTTGAGTTTGAAATCCAACGCTTGCGAAATCATGAAATGTGATCTTCTTCATTTCTCCTTAGAATATTTTTCCACACTCTTCAAAAACATAAAACATGTACGCCTTACCCTATAGGGTTAATTCATTTAACCCTTATAAAGCATGAGCGAATTTCTTTATAGAGTTACTTCAAAGTACTTTCATTAGCCATCATCGGTTCCTCATCATTCTTATAACATCTCAAGCCAAAAAGGGCGAACTCACATAGTGGAATCCAAGAATCACTATTACCTTCTTCAAAATGGTATGCGCCCACACCAAGCCAAATGTCAACAAAAGTATTCGTCTCACTTACTTCGGAACAGATTTTGGAAAATCTCAAAATGGAATTTCAAAAGGACTTCTTCATAATATTTGTTCCTCTTTTCATTAAGCTTCTAATGACACCAACAACATTCGATTTGGTTTAGAACTCTAAAAGTTCTTCCAATACATTGTTGTTGGGTAACAAGCTTATAACCGAGGAATAAGCAAAAACTATTGAAATACTTATTTCCATTGTAAAATTAAAACCATACAATATAAGTTTCCCAAAATTCAAAACTTATTAAGTACTTCACACATCAAACATAACAGATGCATCAAAATGATCACAAATCATAAACACATAAGCACATCGGAAATGGTTCGAGTGGATCCAAAACAGAACGTACTACACATTTTCGCGTAGCAGTCATGTGTAGTCGTGAACTTAGGGGAGTCCGTGACTTACTTAAGGGACCACCACAAACCCATATAAGAATGCATTTCATATTTTCAAATATATTGCCCAAAATGGCACATTTCCGAAAAGCAATTTTATAACCATAACATTCTTTCAAAAATTATTTTCACATGCTTTTACAAATCATCAACACAATATGAAAACATTCCCCAAAATTCATTCACATGAAAAAGACATATGGCATAACATAATCATACACAATTCAATCAAAACAATAAAGCACCATTTAATTGAAATCCTTTTATTTTCTTAATTTGGAAAGAAAACTTAATAGCTCATTACTCAAATTATAAACATGAAACCCACCTTATTTTCCTTGCTTGCACACCTTGCTCAAAAAAATCTCTCTCTCCTTGCTCCCATGGCCTCTCTTAATTTCCTTCATCCAAGGCAAAACTCCCAAATCAAATAGGAATCCAAAATTGGACAACTCATAACATATAATCATAAAATTGATCTTAAAAAACTTAAACCCATACATTTCTTAAGCTATCTAAACCAAAACCCTTTCACAAATCCAACAAATCAAACCCATTCTTACCTTGATCCTTCACCAAAAGAAGGGTTTTTAAGCTTGGATGGAACTTCCCATCATCCTCTTCCTTTTTCCCTCTTGAATCAACTCAAAATCCGTCTTGAAAGCTTAGAAAAATCAAAACCCTAACTTTTTCTTCTTTCTTCTTTCTTCTTTCTCTCCTTCCTCGACCGAACTCTCTCCTCTTTTCTTTCTTTTCGTTGTTCTTTCTTTCTAATTTTCGTGCATGCTTCTTCCTTAAGAAGCAAGACTATCTTCTAATTACAAAAATGCCATTAAAGAATGAGCAAAGTCCAATCTCCCCTTTTATGTAAGCCTTGTAACTTAAATGGCTTAAGTGTTCTTCCCAAAATGCCTCATCCATATCTTACCACTTTAATTCAATTGAACCATATGATAAAATCCTACAAACATCAACATAATAATTAACTCCAAATCAAAAAATTAATCTAGCAAAACCTCAAAATTCCTTTAAGTCATGCTTAACTCCTTCTAAAAATAAGATCTTTTTCTAATCATACAATTGAAGGATTTTGCTAACACTTCCTTCTAGAAAAATGTTCCTCATTGTATTAATTTTCCAATGACATCAAAATCATTCAATTTGATTCAATATTCCAAAAGTTATACCTCTAACATTTTCGGATTGTTCTTATACTAAAACATTATCCTACGCTTGACTTCCATTTAAAAATTGATACTCTTAGAGACTGAATTAAAACTCAATTTCATTGTACAATTTGTATCCTTATCTCTCTAGTTTAATTCAAATTAAGAATCATCTTATTTGGATGACTAGAGCAAAAATTATGGCCAAAACACTTTTGGATTGTTACTAAACCAAGACTGTACACTATACCCAACTTCACTCTAGAAATTTAAAGTCTTAAGGACTGAACTGAAATTTGAGTCCTTCAGATAACTTATATCTCCATGTCTCTTGTTTGTTTTGCAACAAGAATCAACCAAATTAGATCTCAAAATATCGAGATATCGCCAAAATACTGAAGCATATTCAAAAAACTATCCCACTCATACTCTTTTAGCCGATTCCCTCACTTTGATTCAATACATACTTTTCAAATTAATATCAAAACCTACAAAATTTTATTGAGAGGTAGAGGAATGTCTTAGGAATCCATTTCTTTAAAAATCAGGTCAATTAGATGTCGGACGAAAAAGTTATAAGCAAAAGAGTGGAAAGAGGTCGGGTCAAGGGTGGGAAAAAGGGTCACGTCACGCACCTTTGTGAGCGCGCGCGAAGACGCGTTGTCGCGCTCACAACGCGTAGCCCTCGCAAGCACACGGGTGCGTGACGTCGCACTCGCGACGCGTGTGACCTCCTATTTTTTTTCCCTCCGACTACCTAAATTCTAAAATTCGTATCGTTTGACCCAAAACTCTAAAATTTGCAAATTTGGTATCAATGGAAAGCTAAAAGAAAGCTCTACAACTTTAATGAAGAAATCGAAGATAAATTCTACCTCTATAAGGGTCAAAATTCTACTTCAATGTGCCTGTTCGAAATTTGTCATCCCAAACAACATCTCAAACTCCAAAGCGTCATAACTTCCAACTCCAATGTCTAGAAATTTCATACTATATATCATTGGAAAGCTAAAAAGATAAGCTACAACTTTCGTGAAGATAACTTTATCAAAATCTCTCTAATCAACATAGAAATCTAACTCTCCACTATTCATTCTCAGAATTATCAGACTTCCAAATTTTCAAAAACCAACATTTCAACTTTTTATTCTAATCATTTCCACTCCATTTCTACCAACTTGATCATCATAAATTTCATAGTACCCTTAAACATACAAGTTTACTCAAAACTCTCAGAATCATCAAAAACCAAAATCGATTTTTCAATCTTCATGAACTTACTACATTCACCTACCTAAATCTTGTATATCATTTCAAATTCAAGAATTTTCCTTTTTCTTTGCACATGAATAAATCACCACCAATTCTTCATTTAATAATTCTAATTTCTAAGAAAAGTTCGAGGTCCAACACTCATAATCCTAGGAGAAACAAACATCTAATGAGAGAACACAAGAGAATGACACAGAGAGCCAGAAGCAAGATGACTTCCAAAGATCCATAAAGAGAAAACTAGACAAAAAAAGAAAGGTAAGGATCCTACAAACTTCCCTCCTAACTAATTAATGACTATTCTAGTACAGAACACTAAGGGCATCAATTTCCTCAATAAATTAGCAACAGTTAGAGATTTTATCTCAGATACTAAACACATTTTGTTTGTATTTTTGGGAACTAAACTCAAGTTGGAAAATGTCTCAAGGCTTAAAGTTTTGGGTATTAATTGGTCAATCCTCATGAATCACCAAACATCATTCAGGCCATATAATAGTGGCTTTTGATCAAAGAGAAGTGCTGGTCAAGCTAGTAGACTCTACTGACAAAATGATTCACCTTGAAGCATTTATGAATTGAAGTAATTAGAGAATATAAGTGACATTTATGTATGCTTTAAATTTTAACTTCTAAAAGAACCACCTATAGAGAAATTTGAAACAAACACAACCTTCAGTCTAAAGACCATGGCTATTACTGAAGGAATTCAATATTGTTCTCAATAGGGATGAGATTGAAGGATATATAGGGCCTAGATCATGTAACTCAGAGCTTAAAGATTGTGTTTAAAATATTGAAGTGGTAGATCTAAAAATATGGGGTTGGATCTACTTTTACAGCAACAAACAAAAAAATGAATGCTTAGGAAGAAATTAGACTGAACCCTAGTAAATGAGGACTGGATGGAGGCATTCTTAGAGAGTAAGACAACTTTCAAAGGGCCCACATCAAATGGAACCTAAAAGGAGACCAAAACACCAAATTCTTCAATAACTCAATTAAAGCCAAAAGCTCTACAAACGTAATTTACTCCCTAAAAAAGCCTAATGGTCTTAGAATCAGCACAAAACAAGAGCTTAAGGAGGAAATTTTAAAATATTCTCAAGTTTCTCTTGGGAAAAAAGCTCCCTGCAGCTCCACAGTCCTTTTTCTCAAGTCCTTCATGTACAATCTAATGGGATAATAAATGAAAACCTTCCTATACAACCCTATATCCTTATAAGAAGTGGAAACAACTATTTCTTAACAAAACCCTTATAAGGCACTAAGATCTGATGGGTTCAATGGGTTCTTCTTCTATAAGACATGCCACTAATTAAATAGTTATAGAGGCAATCCAAGAGTTCTTTGCTAGATGGAAGCTACTAAAGGAACTTAATAAGTCTCATCTGTATATAATCCTTAAGAAACAAAACCCAAAAACTATGGAAAGTTAAAGGCTAATTGCATGTTACAACTTTATATACAAAACTATCTCTAAAATACTAACATCTAGATTAGAAAAAGTTCTGTACAACATAATAAGTGAACCACAAGGAGCTTTCTGTTGGACCAATGGTGGTTGACAAATTAAATCCCTTTATGTTTTGATAATAATAAAATATCTAGAGTTAGTTAATAATTTATTTCAGGTGTTACTCAAGGAAAGAATCATGCAAAACAAGATGAGTAATTGTTCAATTGTTGAAGAATCAAGAAAGGAGGTTCATTCTAAGTGTAAATGGCATAAAACATGAAGATTCTAGAGGATTTGATTGAAT
>JANITW010000002.1:17886814-17900525 GCA_027564335.1 Erythroxylum williamsii | reverse complement strand
TTGGCAGAAAGAAAGAATAGGCAACTTATGGAGGTAGTACATGCTTCTCTTTCTGGGATGTACATGCCACAATTTTATTAGGGGGAGGCAATCAAGTCTGCAGATTATCTCATCAATCGGGTTCCTTCCTAATTTATTGGCTTCCAAACTCCACAACATAAGTTGCAAATCTTTTGTTTTATTTCTCATCTACCGAATCTTGAACTTAGATTTTTTAGGTGTACAGTCTATGTCCATATTCCCAAGATCTTACGAAGCAAATTAGATCCTTGTGCAAAACAATGTGTTTTTATTGGATACTCAAATTTCTAGAAGGGCTACCGATGTTATGATCCATGAAATAAAAAATTACATGTTAACTTGGATGTATCCTTTCATGAAACCGAACCATACTACACAGGGGGAAAACTTGAGCTCATCTCCTTAGGGGAAACCTTAAATAATAAGGTTGAGCTAAATGGAATAATTTCAAAAGGTGGGAATGTTTTTTCAGAGTTAGAAGCCATAAAAGAACAATTGAACCCACATCAATATATCGTTGTTCAACCCACCATTGATCAATAGTCTCCAAGTTTGTTAAATTTATCCAATAATGATGCACCACCGGATGATGATGAAGATACATTAGAAGAGCGTATGTTAACACCATTAACCAAGGACCTACCTCCTAGAATGGTCAAAACCATATTGGACCTCAGGTAATTGACAATTCCTTATCAAATAATCCTTTACTTTCTCAGCTACCACCAAGATCAAATAAAGGCATCCCAAAGAAACAATATGAACCTAATTTTAAATTAAATGTCAAATATCCCATCAATAATTATACCTCTACTCATAGGTTATCATATTCATATGCCTTAAATGTTGATCAATTGTCCAAGGTGTCTATTCCTAACAATGTGCAGGAAGCGTTAGTAGATCCAAGGTGGATGAAGGAAATGAATGAAGACATGGAAGCTCTAAAAAAAACTCAACTTAAGAACTAATTCCATTATCTGAAGGAAAAAGACACTTGGATGTAAACGGGTATATACTGTAAAGCTTAAAGCTGATGGAAGTCTTGACAAGTATAAAGCTAGACTGGTAGCAAAAGGTTATACGCAAAGGTATGGTATTGATTATCAAGAAAATTTCGCACCAGTGGCTAAGCTCAATACCGTTCACATTCTCATATCAACTGTAGTAAATCGAGATTGGTCGTTGTGCCAATTTGACGTAAAAAAATGTTTTTCTAAATGGTGATTTAGAGGAAGAAGTATATATAGAGCTGCCACCCGGTGTCAAGTATGGATCAATACATGACAATAATGTATATAAATTGAAGAGATCATTGTATGGGCTTAAACAATCACTGAGAGCCTGGTTTGGGAGGTTTGCATCAGTAATGAAGTCTGGTTATAGGCAAAGTAATTCTGACCACACTTTATTCATTAAACATGAAGGGGGAAAGGTGACAGCTTTGATTGTGTATGTGGATGATATGGTCTTAACTGGTAATGATATTGAAGGAGAGGCTACAAAAGTATTTGGACACCAAGTTTGAAATGAAAGATCTAGGACAACTGCAATATTTCCTAGGAATTGAAGTGTCATGATCAAAACAAGGAATTTCTCTTTGCTAACGAAAGTATTTATTGGATTTACTCACTGAAACTGGGATGTTAACCTACAAGCCAGTTGAAACACCAATGGAGATGAATCATTCACTTGAAATTTATTCTAAACAAGGTCTAGTAGACGTGGGTCACTATCAACGACTAGTGGGGAAGTTGATCTATCTAACTCATACTAGGTCAGATATTGCCTATGTTGTGGGTGTGGTAAGCCAGTTTATGCATGCTCCAAATGAAGAACACATGGATGCAGTCTATAGAATCTTGAGGTATCTAAAAGGTGCACCAGGAAAAGGATTATTATATTTAAAGAACGATGCGTCCACCATCGAAGGTTACACCGATGCTGATTGGGCAAGAGATTGATCAAACAGGAAATCTATCTCAGGTTATCTCAAATTTGTAGAAGCCAATCTTGTTACCCGGAGGAGCAAGAAACAGAAGGTTGTTGCTCGATCAAGTGCAGAGGCAGAGTTTCGAGGTATGGCACATGGCTTATACGAGATACTATGGATTAAAGGAGCTCTACAGGAACTTGGAATTAAGTGCTCAAGGCCTATCAATTTATTTTTTGACAACAGAGCTGCTATCCAAATTGCTCAAAACCCGGTATAACATGACCGCACTATACATGTTGAAGTTGATCTTCATTTTATCAAAGAGAAGCTGGACCAAAAGATTATTCAGTTTTCATTCGTCAAGTCAAGTCAGAGAGCCAACTCGCATACATTCTGACAAAAGCAATCTCAGGAATGATATTTCATGTAGCGATTGACAAGTTTGGCATGATAGATATCTATGCACCAACTTGAGGGGGAGCGTTAGCATGATTGTAGGAGTATCGACATGATTACAGTAGACCATGATTATAGGGATCCATAATTAGTGAGAATAATTTTATTTCCTTGTCTGTATATATATTACCTAGAATAGATAGAAGAATTAGCTAGGAAGATTCGAAGATACTTGTATATATATGTACCTCGTGATGAGAAGAAAAGTAGAATGAATTCCTTCACTAAACTCCTTCACCAAACTAAGTCTTTCAACATCTTTCAAGGGGGAGAGCTGGAGGTTTTGGCTGGACATGAAACCTTTAAGAGCTTCCTTCACTAATTTAAGCTTCTGCGACAAAAAAGATTTACAGCCAACAATTTCCGTAGTCCAACTTAGACTCACTATATCAGAAAACCCAGCTCTCTGTTTAAGTCCATTATAGAATCGGAAAGGAAAAGCAAAGTGTTCTTACGTCAACTTGTGGGAATTTCTAAACAAGTGGGGCAAAGCAAAATGTTCTTTCTGTTCCACTTCCTTTCAGCGTCAGAAAGTATAGAAGCCACTAATAGAACTCATCTTTCCTCCCAATCACTCACCAATAAAGCTGAAGCAGTTCTTGTAGTGCTACTATATTCACATCAGAGAGAATAGAAAACTCAAAGATGGTAGTCGTATTGACAGTGCTACCATTATGATTAATACATCACTCTTTTATTTCAGTAGGTATAAACTTAAATCAGTACTAGACCTAAACAATGATCTTGACATACAATTCTACTTTAGTTACAGTCAAAAATAGGCTACCACAAACTATGGACTGATTCACTAGTGAGTGGTAATTGCTTTTGTGGCTAAAGCAACAAGGAAGTCCCTATAATCACCGGATGGAATTCTTTCACATATTGCATCTCTGAGTTTTGTCCCATATTTCTTCTGCAGAACCCCTTGAATTTCGTTCATGTCAACTTCAGCTCTGCTCATGATCATGCGTGACAATTCACCAGTATCAGCAGCTTGGATGCTTACTTGCAATGCCTGAAACAATTTCTTGAAGAAAAGTTTAGGTTGCAGCTCAAAAGATCAACAATTTGTAATTTGCTATTTGGATTGAGGTGGTCATGGCATTGACATCTTCAGTTTCAATTTTTTTTATGCAAAGTAATCAAAGTGTGGCCTATATCTATCAGTTATGCAGAAGTACAGTTATTTTTAATCTTGTCGTGGTCCTAGTATTAGAATAAGTCTAGGACCACCTTTTGATTCCTCTCGTGTCATGAGATATGGCTCTTTTACGGTAAAAGTTTTACCCATTCTTATCAAAATTTATGTACCAGCAGCTATGGTTAGTTACCTTTGCATAATAGCTGGTTGGACTACACATGCATTTTATGACAGTTCCAAGCGTGGCTTCAAAATCTTTGGAGTTCCCATTCTTGAGGGACTGCAAAACGGAGGACAAAGGAAAAAGAAAAACATATTTCAAAAAGAATTGCATCAATCTTGTTACAGAATACTTACGAGGTTATGCAAGTATCTTAAAATACCTTTGTATACTCGTGTCCATAGATATGTTTGTAGCTGTAAAATGTCAGCTTCATCAGCGGAATGCTCCTTTTACTTAGAATTTCAAGAACAACAGACTCATCAATGGCCCTCGACCCACTTTCCCCTGCTTCATATAGCCTCATAGCATCACATTTAGCAATGTGTTGGCTAATATCTACTTGGTGAGCCTTGTGGGATGTGCTTAGTGCCACAAGAATCTGCGAACCAACCAATATTTTCCATACCGAATAACAGATTAATCAAAACACAAAAATGGTAAAACATGCTCTTGAATCGAAATATATCGTTTGAATGCATAAGGTCTTGCTATGGAAAATGACTAGCGTACCTTCTGGTATGGATGTGGTGGCTCTAGGTTAATGATATCCTGGTCAAGTTGCCTTCCAAATCTTACTTGATATGCTTGTTTCATAAGCATGATATGACTTGATTTTCTTCCCACAAAAATCTCAACCAGAGCTTTGTAATTAGTATCAGCTTGTTCAATGGCCTCCCTTGCAAAAGTAGCATCACGTTCATGTGAATCTAGCATCCACACTGACAAAGCTGTACGTAACTTTTGCGCATCAAGGACATCATTTCTTTGGTTTCCAAGTACCTGAATCCTTTGAAGAAGATCAGCCATATCTTCTCCATACATCACCTTATAAGTCTCTTTGATTTGCTTTCTTTCAAGCTTGGACAGGCCAGCCAGCGACAGAGCCAACTGGGATAACTTTAACATTCCCCATGAATCATGAATCTCTTTGCAGATGTTGCAGATTCTATTCGCCATTGGAGAAGCACAGACCTCTAATTTCCGAGGAGTTTGAGATGGCATTTGACTTATTATAAGAAAGCAGACAAAAACTTGAAGGCCAAGGAGGTATGTGGATTGCAAGCGGGCATGCTTAGCTTGGAATTGGGTTGCTGTGGAGGAATGAAAAAGAGGAAAGGAGACTTCCCTGTGGTCTTCCGTTGAAAGTGAAGTGCAAGAGGTGATACATTTTTGGTCGAGTTTTGTTCTGTAGCCAAAACTCGATGGATTTCCTAGTAGACAATGAGTGTGAAGTGGTCTCTTTCCAACAACCTTTTTGGAATGCATTCATCCCTAACACCCACAGGTTTTCCCTTACCACCTTTTCCTGTTATCCAAACACACTTGCATCTGTGACTCAGAATCGACCTTTTCATTGCGTAGGCCCAGTACAGTAGACTCGGCTGAATTCGATCGGTATTTTTCACCTAGCCTAAGCTAGCCCACTTAATGAATATAAGGTATTATACCTTATTTTTATATGAACGTGTACGAGCACAGCAGTTTTTGAATACCAACTTACGTTTACGTCCAATCCGAAAAACTGCGACATACCTAAATGAACAACATTAGCAAACACAAATTTATCATTTTCACGGATTGCCATTTCTCACCAATTTTTAGCTGTATAAGGTTTTTCATTGCAAAATATATGTTTCTACACTAGATTCAAGGTGGGTTTCTTTCGATTTTTAGCGGGTCTAATTGATCCGTAACCAACTATTTACCATGTTTTAATTTTAAAAAAGTCGACTTTTCCGAGATTTTGGCTCATAACAGCCTTGAGTCTTAATTGTATCTTTTTTTCTATATGATTACTGTTAGTTATAATAGGACTTTATTAATATACCTAAGATAAACATAAACTTATATTAACAAAGAAAACGACGAAAAATATATGTTTTGCTATTCATTGCTTTATGAATAAGCTGACGAATTGCTTAAACAAGCTCTTGAAATTTTTTTATCAATCTTTATCAAAATTATGTTATCTTTATATTGTTAACATCTTTCTGACCCTTTTTTTTCTTATGTGTGAGCTTCTTACTAAATTAGAGAAACTGAATGTCTACAAACTTACTTAAGCAGACTATAGGAGACCTTAAAAACTATTTGATAGTAACTTTGTTGGACCTTCTCATCACATATCTAATACATAATCGGCTGACACTAATTAGAGCTCATTTTCTTTACTGGACTTCAACCTATTTAACTAAATCCCTTATTACGCTTCTTTATTATGTTTAATCTATATCAAATTTGATTTTCTTAACCTTAATTTTATAAAAACCCGTAATTAATATTTTTCTAATTAGTAAAATCACTAGCATTCTTCCTCTTAAACAAAAATTAATGACAATAGCTGTAACGATAATAAAAACAGTAAAAGTAGTAAGCAAAATCAATGTATAGGTTAACCAATTTAAAATATTTAATTCAAAGATAATGAAAGTTCATCATTCGGTCCATAAGGCTTTCAATATCAAAAAATATCAAATGTATGTATCATATGCAACATAGATTTAATACAATCATGCATATATCATACTTCACTAACATGAATGAGAAAATAGAGCGTGACAAATTATGAAGATACTCATACGATGTAAAATGTATCATCTTTCTATTTGTTGGTCTTAATTTCTTCGAACTTTATGTTAAACTACATCAGAGAAATTTGTTTTCTGTTTCTGAATGCAAAGTCACATTAGAGAAAACCCTTATGGGATTAAATATTTGTATCCCCATATGTCTTATCAAACTTATAGATTTATATTTGTATTTATATGTGTCCTACAAATATAGACTCATATATATATATATATGCCCAGTGACCTTTAAAATGCTTAAGATCGACATAGATCTTAAGAATTTCACTAGTATTACGATAATTTACAATAAACATATGACTGATAACAAAATGATGATCATTAATATATACAAAAATATACTCATAATACATGAAATCTATATAAATGTATCAAGGGAAAATATAATAATCTCTAACTAATAGTGTCTAAGGGCGTCAGTAAACTCATAGTATACATATGTCTCTTAAAAATAACTAGGCAAAATCTTTTAGTTGAAGGATCACTAAGCGTGAACTCAATTGTCAAATGCTCCACCTTAATGTCACCTTTATGTATTAATTCCTTTATGGTCAAATATTTGACTTCTAAATGCTTAGACCCTGTGATGCTTTTATTATTGTTACTAAACAACTAATAATTTCTAAGGACTTCAGTAAACTTATACATGTACTCAATTGTCAAATGCTCCACCTTAATGTCACCTTTTTGTATTAATTCCTTTATGGTCAGATATTTGACTTCTAAATTCTTAGACCTTGTAAAGTTCTTATTGTTGTTATTATACTATAACTGAATGGGTCTAACTACTAAATCAACCACAGACAACTCAGAAATCAAGCTCCTGAGTCAAACCATATATGAAGCAACCTCATAATATGCCATAAACTCTACATACATGATTAAGGAAGTTACCAATGTCTATTTGACCCTCTTCCACAATATTGCACAATATACTAACATAAAAATGTACCTTAATGTAGACTTTCTATCATCTGGGCATATAGCAAAATTTGAATCCATATAACCTATAATGTCTAAATTGTTGATTCTCCTAAATGTCAACATATAATCCTTCGTTCCCTTTAGATATCTCAATACTCATTTAACTGTATTCCACTGGTTTATTCGTGGGTTAGCCAGATACCTACCTAACAGTTCAACCACAAATGCAATGTCTGATCTAGTGCACAACTGGGCATACATCAGGCTACCAATTGCAATAGAATAAGGTACATTATTTATAGTCTCTCTCTCTCTATCATTCTTTGGACATTGTCTAAAGACAATCTCTCATCAGAGATTGGTGCCACAATAGGTTTACAATTAGTCATATTAAACGTTTGTAACACTCATTCAATGTATACTTTTTGCAAGATATGTAACATTGATTGAGACCTATCTTATACCTAGGAAAGATTCTCACCAAGGCCTTTCATGTCAAAATGCTTGGCAAAAAGTTGCTTAACCTTATGCAGCATAGTCAAATCATTTAATGCGAGCAAGATATCACAACATACAAAAGTAACCTTGCTCTCCTAATTTGGTAATACAAGCATCTTTCAACTTTATTTTCCATAAAGCCAAATGAGATAACAATCTCATCACGCTTTAGGTACCATTACCCGAAGGCTTGTTTAAAACTAGATATGGACTTAGTCAGGCTACAATCCATGGAAGCTTTGTTTTGATCATGAAACCCTTCAGGGTGTTTCATATAAACCTCTTCACATAATCACTCTAAATGCATCCTTAGAGGATATAGTTGAAAAGTTAACATTAAATTCAATCCTTTCTCTTTAAGTAAACCCTTTGGCAGTTAAATGGGCTTTGAATCGCTCAACTTTACCCTAAGAGTGTTTTTTGGTCTTGTAAAACAATTTACAACTGATAGGTTTATAACTATGAGGCAAATCCATAAGCTCTCATACCTTTTTATACATCATAGATTACATCTCATCCCTTATTACATCCCACCATAAATCTACATGAGGTTTAAAAACAACTTCTACAAAAGTCACTATATTTACTACATGTCCCATATCATGGTTTTGTTCACCTAAATAGATTATGTAATTAGATGAGATAATAGGTCTTATCATTTTAGCAGATCTTCTTAATTAAACTGATTTAGTATGCTCTTATGCCTTGGGAACCTTTAGCTTGTACAATTGTAGGTTCCTGCTCCTATCCCTATACTAGTATGGTACTGAGATCTTGATCCATTAGTTTTGACTGTATGAGTGATGGATATGCAATAATTATAATATACATCCTTTTATCATCTTACGAATAAGAATGACTCCATCATCACAGACTTTATACTCTTGAAACTTAGCTATTTTTTATTCTACTATTCTAAATCCTTCATCTCTATAGTAAAATTTGTATCTCTAAGAGTGGTCAGGATATCTAACAACATAATAATGAGTGGAACGAGAATGTAGCTTATCTTTATAAGGATTATACAAATATACCTCAATAGGCATACATGAATATCAGTGAAGCTAGGCTTCCACCCCTTCAAAGGGCATCTTTGAAACTAATTTACATTGGACTCTATTAAGTATATATAAGGTAGTCTTTATGGCACGTAATCAAGAAAATTAATCCCACTTTGCATTAAATTCATCATGTCCTTTAAGGTGCGATTGTGCCTTTTGGCTAACTGTTTTGCTCAAAACTACCTAATATAGTGAACTAAGCCATTATTCCATATGATTCTACATATTTAGCAAATAGACCTTTTTCTTGTCCTGAAATGTCATGTCTACCATAATATTCAACTTCATAGTTAGATCTGACAATCTTAATTGACCTTCCCAATTAGTTCTTAACTTTAGCCTTAAAGATCTTGAATTTCTCAAGAAATTTAACTTGTCTTTAAACAAGAACATATATGCAAAATAGGAATAGTCATCAATAAATGTCAAAAAAATATCTTGAATTACATAATGTAACTTTATAAGGTCTACATATATCCGTATTTATGAGTTCTAATAAGTCAAAAGCACGAGTTAACTCATTTTTCTTTATTTTGGTCAACTTATCCTTGCAATAGTCAACATATGTTTCTAGATAATCATATTTTAGAGTTAGAAGAATATTATCCTTGACCAAGGCAGTACCAATATTTTTTCATGAAAAGATAACTTTACAACAAAAGTTTCAATGACAAAACTATAACCTTCTTTGTCTAAAACAAATATAGAGACCAAATTTCGTCTAAATGATGGTATATAAAACGTGTCATTAATACAAGCTTGAACATTATATTTAGGTTCAAACAAACATCCCCCTACAGTGATTACATCAACTTCTTTGATATTGCCCACCATCAATTTTTCCTCCTCCTTATTATGCTTTCTCTTTTGTATAAATCCCTACATTGTGGAAACTATATGATTAGAAGCTTCACTATCTAGACACCAAGAACTTGATATGGCTATAGCAAAATTAGACTCATGTATCATACAAAATGCATTGAGGCATAGTAGTTGACTGAACATCTATATACCCAGACCCTGTACACGCTGCTCGTCAGACCTTAAATAGTTAACTGATAGATCTTGCCTTTCTTTTTAGGTTTTAAACTTTTGGCAGAATGGCTTCTTATATCCCTTCTTCTTATATAAGAAACACTTCATAATCTTTACAACATCCCTATGACCCCCTAACAACACTAGATTGGCCAACATCTACATATGGAGGGAATTTAGGTTTCTTACCTTTAAATTTATGAGGCTTTACCTTTACCTTTCCCTTGGTTGCTATTAAGGTTGTATGAGCTATATTCTTTATCTTTTTTTCTTTAGTAAAACAATGAATGATTAATGCATTTATGTCCTGAGCTTTATCCTAAGAATTATATGTGGTAACCAAAATACCAAACTCTGACGGAAGTGTATTCAGAGCTTAGTGAACTATACAATCATCAGGAATATTAATATTTAACACCTTTAGCTTAGTCCAAAGGTTGAGCATCCTAATTATGTACTCTCTCTACTCTTGTATATCTCAGAAAGTACAATTCCTTTAATAAGCTACCTAGTTAACATTAGAAGGTACATTATATCTCTGTAAGACATTATTTTGGAAATCCCTTGCTATATTTGTTTGTGGAAGTCCACATAGCACATAGTTTGGAATGGGTCTCTTTATAGTCAAATAACACATCCTATTTGAGCTTTACCAGGCTGCATATGTTGTTCTCTCAGCCTTTGAACTGATAGATGTAGGAGTAAATGGCCTATCCTCGACTATAGCTATGTATATGTCTACCATCTCCAATGCAAATTTCACATCTTACTTCCATTTCTTAAAATTGAAACCAACGAGGGTTTTAATTGTGACACTGTTATTATTTACGAAAAAGGTGATTGCAAAATTGATAATTTAAATGATCAACACAAATATAGGTTAACATCGATACTCAAAGGCATAAATTAGTATATGTAGTGAGGACCTCCATATAAAAGTAATCAGAGTTCACACCATTAGCTTTTATGATTTTACCACCTGTGGGTGAATAGATCACCCAAGAAATGGTTCCTCCATCTTATACCTTTATACACATCTTAAAGTCTCATATAAGGCCAACACCTATAGGCAAAAGTACCGAACATAAGACCAAAGACATCCTCAAACATTCAAGTAGAACAATTTAAATATTAAATTGAAAGGTCACTATAGTGACTACATTCTCATTATTATCCAAATAGATCTATAAGCATAATGGACAAACCTATATGTTATTCTTATATTGTTTTGTATAGGCATCAAATATATACAATTTACCATTCAAAAATACAAAATTCCCATGCACAAACTCGTTATTACATATTAGTGTTGCACATGTTATGAACAAACTTTATTTTATAATTAATTACAAAGAAAATCTCAATCAGAGTGATAATCATGCAATATCAAACCATAAATACACTATATGAGATAATAAAACCAGTTGTATCTTTTTTTTTAATCTCTAGTCTACTGCATAAAATTCACTCAATGATGACTTTAATAGTCTTATTTGATTTGTTTGAAGTTAAACCTTATTTATTACCAATGCAATAAATCTATAAAGTTTGAAAATCTCACTTTATAAATTCACAAGACCCTAAAAATTGATCCAAAATAACTTGAGGGACCATTTTGTGAATTTTGATTTTTTTGGTCCTATACTGTGCTAGCATTAGCAACTGATGTCAACACTATGAACACTGTATTAGCTTGTGCATTACAAGCGATAGACGTGCACAGATGCACATCACATCCTTGGCATATAGACCTCATATGCAATATACATAAACAAGCCAACCGCGTTTACGCACACATGCCACATGCACCATACATATATCCAATGCTGGCTTTTGCATGCACCAATTGTACATGCATGCTAGATGATGAACGCATCCTAGAAGCACCCACGTGGCTCTTTCTATCACCAGTGTGCTTCTTCCACTCAATGCTTCTTCAACATTAATTCAAACAAAAAATATGCAATTTACATAATCCAAAACATATTAATCTCTCTGATTTCTTTATGGAGAAATTTGAAAATCTCCATTCAAATTCACACAATCATGGAATCACTTTGATACTACATGTTAGTTATAATACAACTTTAATAATGGACCCAGGAATAACCATGAATTTGTATTAACATAGAAAATGCAAAGAAAATACTTGTTTTGTTATCCATTGCGTGATGAACAAGCTGATAAATTGTTTGAACCTCAATGTTCAAATAAGCTCCTAAAACTTTCGATCAATCTTTATAAAAGTTTTGCATCTTTACACCATTAACGTCTTTTTGTGCCTTTCTTAATGAGTGAGCCTCTTAATCATCAGAAAAACTGAACATTTACAAACTTACTTAAGTAGACCGCAGGAGACTTTAGTAGCCATTTATAGTAACTTTATTAAGCCTCTCCATCATAAGCCTAATACATAATCAACCTGCACTAATTAGAACTCATTTTTTCATTAGACTTCAACCCATTTAATCAAATCTTTTATTGGACTTCTTTATTATCTTTAGTTTGGATCAAATTTGATTTTCTTAACCTTAATTTTATAAAAAATTATAATTAATAATTGTGTAATTAACAAAATCACTAACAATTACTTCCACTTGTTCTAAGATTATAGAAACTAATATATGGAAATTTTAGCATAGTTAGTCTTTCAACTTGAAGAGAGGGCTAGTTAGAAAGTATTTTCATTCTTCCAAATTCTATAATGGGAACTCCCAGCTTTTAAATTCATACTAATTATATAGTTACCCAATTAGCATTTGTACCTACTTCATGATTTCTACTGTTGCTTAGAACTGAAGTTTATTACAGGATATACTTGTGAGCTTGAAACAGATGGTTCTTCAGCGAGCAAAATTGGTCATGAAAAATAACTTAAAGCTTTGATTTGAAGATGCTTCGAGCTCCTTGTAAGTTTTACATTGATGCTTTCTATCTTCATATTAACTGACCACAATGAATTTTCCACTATAAAAACTATAGGTAAAGAGAGGCCAATGAGATGATGCTAAATTTCATTGACAAGCTCTTATTGTTTTGATTTAATTCATAATGATGTTTAGGGAATTTCACTTGTTATTTCTCATGCTCAATATAAATATTTTGTCAAATTTATTGACAATTTCAGTCGATTTACTTGGATATTTTTTTACTATGTAAATAAAGTTTTTTTATGCTTTTTAAAAGTTCCTAGCCAATATCGAAAATAAGTTTTTTTGTTCTGACTCTATTGGGGAATACATGTCTCAAGAATTCCATGAGTTCCTTCAGCAAAAAGGTATTCTTTCGACCCTTGAACTCAACAACACCGCCATGCTTTGAACTTAACATCTGCCACCGCCACCGCCACCCCCTCCATCACCACCACCCACCCACCCTTGCCATTGCCAAATCTCAAATAAACTTCCACATCCACTACAAAACAATCTATGTCGTTAGAAAGCTTGTCCTCCTTTTCACACTCCAAAAGGAAACCCTAGCTTTTCCCCTTTGTTTTTCCAGATCTCTTGCACAAACCTGCAAACAACTAGAGAGAATTTAGTTTCCAAATCACAAATGGACATTGATTTTCCAACCCTTCTTTCAACCATCAAACAAACCACCTCTCCTAACCCTAAATCTTTTGGATCGCGTATGGTCCGAGTATTCACAATACGCTGCGGAAAAGACCATACAAAACCATCACGTATAATCGAAAACACGAAGGATTAACGAAAATACCTTATTTTCGTGGGTGGATTGCTTCTTTTCAGATTCCAAGACACTGCAAATCGCTAATGCCCTCTACCGGTATCCACACGAGCATGCACGATCCGGGCTGCGGCTGTA
>JANITW010000002.1:17821243-17832942 GCA_027564335.1 Erythroxylum williamsii | reverse complement strand
CCTTCCCCTTTGTATGAGGAATTCGATTTCTCTTTTCAATTGCCAGCAATCTTCCGTGTCATGACCGATGTCTTTGTAGAAACGGCAGTATAAATCGGGATTCCTATCCTTGGAGGGAGTCTTCATCTTATCGGGTTCTCGGATAATTTCCCCATTCGCTCTCATAACCGCCAATACTTCTGCATATCGT
Source organism: Erythroxylum williamsii (assembly GCA_027564335.1). Classification (NCBI taxonomy): domain Eukaryota; kingdom Viridiplantae; phylum Streptophyta; class Magnoliopsida; order Malpighiales; family Erythroxylaceae; genus Erythroxylum; species Erythroxylum williamsii. Next base: position 17,832,752 of record JANITW010000002.1, on the reverse strand, counting down.
CTGTTAAGCAGGGTGAACTCCTGTCGATATCCCTGTCGATCGGTTGGTTTTTTCCAATTCGACTGGCCTTTTTGTCGCTTGTGCGAACCATTCACTCTGTCATTTGGTGAGCGATCATCTGTCCGACGCTTCGTATTTTTCAGCACTTCTTCGAGATGAATGTACTTATCCGTCCTGTTTCTTATTTCCTGAATGGATCGGAGCTGATCGAGGGCTAACGGCTTTTTGAACTCCTCATCCCTCGTGTTGTTCATAAACGCTGCCAACATGGACGAGTAGGGACGAGCAGGTGAGGTCAGGGACCTCGACCGCTTCATTATTGAACCGAGTAATGAATTCCTGTAGGCTCTCGTTCCTCCCTTGTGTCAACTGCATCACTTCCAAGGCCGTCTTCTGCGGCCGCTTACTTGTGGCAAAGTGGTTGAGGAATAGCAGTCTAAAATCCTCAAAGCACGTGATACAGCCCGGAGGTAAGCTATTGAACCACCGTCGAGCTCCCTCTTGAAAGGTCGTATAGAAAGCATTGCACTGAATGACGTCTCGAACGCAGTGCAGATTCATCATCGACTGGAAGTGTTGTAGGTAGTCCAGGGGATCGGTCTTTTCAGTGTATTTTTCGAGCATCGGTATTTTATTGCCGGGCGCCGGGAGGCTTTCCAAGATTGCCAGGGTAAAGGGAGAACTGTACTGAGTTGTCAGGCGATCCGGGCTTAAGCTTATTACCGCATTGATCCGATCGTCCACGATTTATTCTAGGGCTTCGGTAGGGTGGCGATCAGTCGTCATGCTGGTCTGCCGTGCGGACGGCTGCTGTTGTGCCGGCTGAGACTGTAAAATTTGGCGAATCAACAGATCAGCCGCTTCCTCAATCTATTTTCGGGTGAGGGAGGTGTGTACAAGCGCAAGAGGATCTGCATCTGATTGATGTTGGAGATTCGGGCGCATATTGAGTGCAGCGTTATCCTCCAAAGCTACGCTCTGTTCTTCTTGTTCCAAGTTTTGAGGTTGAGGTTGATCATTCGGGTCTGAAGATTCCGTGCAGGAAACATGATGTGCTGGCGGTAGGGTTGCAGGTAGCTGTAAACCTATCCGTTGTAACGCCAGAGCCGCGACAGCGGCTATATCAGGATTAGCTGCGGCCGCCTGACTAATCTGCGTGTTTCTGGACGTGGTGCCCTGATGTCGGGCCCTACAGTGGGCGCCAATTGGTTCTGCTGGATTCTGGCGAGGTTGAACGTTGCCGTTTGGATCCATGAAGCTGACTGCTGAACACGTGAATTCTAGCTTGAAGATTCCTACAAAACAAAGAAGGCACGTCAGGAGTTGTTTCCCGATAAGCCCCTCCGACGCTCAAGTCAGTCTTTTCGGTGAAGGTGAGATAGTCGTATGCAGAGAAAAATAGGGTTATGATTGCGTACCTCTATTATGGTGGAATTATACCTTATATATAGAGCAATAACTAGGTTTAGGTCTTTACGTGTGCATGAGAGTCTCTCACATGCGAATGGGCTAAGGAGAGCGTGGATCGGACTTGGGCTTGACTTAGCTATTAGGTATGAGACTGATCTTTGAAAAATTGACTGATCGATCCACGGGTTGTTTTGATTGAATTCGGGCCCTGCACGATTGGCCCGACCAAAATAGTATGTCAACTGTTTTTCCAAGTAGGAAGGATTCACAACACTATCTTACGACATGGTGAAAATTCTTGATTATAGGTTCAGAGCAGTAATCGACGGTGTACACGGTCTAACGAAGCCAAGGATAAGTTTCCCCAGCTTATGAGCTTTGTCAAATGTAATTCACTACACTCTTTAAATTTGCTTTTCATAAATACTTTCCCATCACATATTGGAATTCCACTGGATATGTCCGCACAATTCGTGATAATTTCCTCTAAACTTTTTCTTAAGTGATTACCTCAGACAAGCCAACTGCAGTTCAGACAGCGATGAAAAATCCTTTCAAAGGTATCAATTAGTGGGCCTGGAATCAATCCACCAAAACGGCTACCGACAGTCTCTGGTCGCTTGGATGTCTAACTTCTTTGTATTTGTTGGCCAGTATCAACCATGAGCATAATAAACGTTAATACTATAGCATAAACCATAAATATTAGTAGACTACATTGGGTCATTATATACTTACTCACTGATTAAAATCTTTGTTTCACAATTTCCAACTAGTATTAGACTTTTTCGGGAGTTGAGTCCAGATCTTTCAAATACTTCCTAGACTTCCTCTCCGCCAAACTATGCAAACTTAAATAATATATAAAAATGTAATTCTTGTATACAATTTTAATGAATTAGATTATGTATAATTAATTACCCGATATAAAAATAAAAGTACATGTTTGCTATATTATAAATTTTGGAAATAATAAAATTATATTTTTCATATTTAATTTATAATAATAATAATGTTTTTTATTATATATATATAAAGGAAATTAAGTGTAGACTTGATATGTATATATATATATCATTTATATTTAAGTATATACGTTAATTATAATATCACTAAATTTACCAGTTTATAATTTTTTTTTAGCCTTCCAATCACTTAATATTGTTAGTTATTCAATGAGATTACAATATCTATATGTCTTAAGGATAAGATATCTATGTAATAAATACAGGAATTATCAACTGTCAATTTTCTAAAAAGTTAACTCTACTTCAGTTATATACATACAGATCGAAAGGCTTTTAATTTATTATCAATTATCATGAGAATTACGGAATTGACATTAAGTCTATCTTGCTTACATAGGTTTAGTGGGTAAAACGATAAAAATATAAACTTTAGAATTATTATCCTTATCATGAGTAACACTCACTCTTTTACTGTACGTAGAATTGTCTTTTTTCCATGGGAAACCAAAACAAATTGCAGTCAACAAGTACTTTGAGAGCAAATGATTGATAAGCAGCTTAATGCTGGCGGAAATATATATATATATATAGATAGATACCGTAGCCGCCTATCAGAAAACAGCGAGATCAATCACCAAGACACTGTATTCGAAACCATTGAAACAATGTTTTTTTTTTTTTGGGGTACAAGACAATAGAAACAATGTTGTCACTATAAAAGAAAAACATTTTGAATCAGTCCATTGTCGCATTTAGCATTGAAAATGCAATTCCATTGGTTGTTGGCTCATTCGTCTACACCAAGACGCAAACAAGAATTAAAGAAATTTAGACAGCTGGACATGGATTCACGTGGATGAAAGACACTTGTGAAAAAAAGAAGAAAGCCCAACAAAGATCCTATTCAGCAGTCCAAGTGACAGTTGTATAATTGCATTCCGGTTGACCAAGACAACAATAATATTCAGGTTCAGCCATTTGGTCCTATGGCTGTCACTTTTACCCCTTTTACCCTTCTTATCTACGTCTCTCGTCATCACACACTTGAGTGAAGCTGTCGCATTCAATGTAACTTGTCACACTACCAATTACATTTCATGTTTCATTTAACGGACACTTGCTTTTATTTATTGTAATAAGTAACACATCCTCTGTTGCTTGTGTTAGGGAAAGTAGTGAATAATTGTTTAATTGTGTTTTAGGCGTCTTGTCTTTTCTTCCCGTGAACAGTGATGGCTTCTTTCTACCCACAAAACGCAGCGTAACTTAGCGTCTTCACGGTGTGTGGTTATAGCCAACGAATGCCCTTATCGTACATTGATAATTCAAACTAATATAATTCACAACCAATCCCGTTTATCCAGTTTACAACAGCCAACGGGAAAAGGACGCTAGTGAAAAATTTGACATTTCGTAATTCATATGTCTGAGAAAGGGTAAAATAGACAATCGGGAACAAACCCAAGGGCATTTAATGCCGCCTCACATTCTTCTCTTTCAAGTACAGTTCCCGTCAGCTCCCCGCCTTACTTTTTCCTGTAATGCCCTTTACTCTATCCCTCATAAAACTCCTCTGTTTCTGCCTCCATTTTTCTTCCAAAATAACTCCAAAATGCAGGTGACTGAGGTTAGTACGGTTTGATACTTTTAGGAAAAAGATATTCGTGAATTCATGTTTAAAATTTAAGATTTATTTATTTTTTATTTACTTTTTTTTTTAAGACGAGAACGGTTCAAGTGAGTCATGTATCAGATCTAGCAAGCGAAAGAGAGATTCACGAGTTTTTCTCTTTTTCTGGAGAAATCGAACATATTCAGATCCTACGGTGCGTTTGATTTTTTTTCTGTTCGCTTACATTTATGCATGTTACTTTAGCTGTGAGACTGCTATGTAATGGGCTTGCTGTTTGTTTGGCTGCCAAGAAAGTGCGAATAAATTCAGCAAGTGCTGGATCTTGTGTTGCATTTCTATATTTTGTTTTGGTAGCTGCATTTGGATCCTACCAGGATTTATTTTTTTCCTTTAAAACTAGTAGTAATTGGTCCTCTTTTTTTGGTATCTTTCGGGAAACGTTAAGTAGAACATTCTTTTTCCAGTTTTCGCTAGTTAAGTGCAGAAAAGGGAGGGAGGAACTGAACTTAAAATGTAATTTTTCGATAAAGGGAAAATGAAGTTGCAGTTTTAATTTTATATTAGCTATGTTATGATGCTGCTACATTTTCCATGTTATGCGTTGTTGCAGGGATGGGCAATCCAAGATTGCATTTGTGACGTTCAAAGATCCTAGAGCGTTGGAGATTGCCTTGTTGTTATCAGTGAGTGTGCATTTCATCTTTTTCCCCCCCTTTTGGTTCTTTTTTATGTTATTTTTCGTCTACTTAAAACTTTTTGCAATCCTGAAAATAAGTTTGGGTTGTGCTTTTTGGTTTGTTGAATGGACTATAAGCGAATTCTAAATGTCTTATGTTTTAGCTCCGAGCTTAAGCAATTGGTGAGTTTATCTTTAATTGTATACCTTCCTTCAGCCTCCCCATAGATTAGCAGCTTTACTTTTTTTCTTTCTTAATATTTCTTTTCTTATTTAATGAATGTCTTGTAAGACTTCTCTTTGGGTGTGTTTGAAGTTTGAAATAAAGGATGACAAACTTTATTACGTTGCATTTTCTTGCAATCTAGCTGAACTGGATTTCAGATACCTGTGATTTTTTTTTTTTGTAGGGGTAAAATGTTTAATAACACTGGAATAAGAACATATTGTAAATCTTGGACGTCCACATTTAGAAGCAGTCTCTTGTCAAGATATTGGTGCCTCGTCAAAGGATAATTGAATCTTTTAAACTATAGTTATTTGTTTGTATTGGATATTATCAATAATTATGCATTCAAAACTGTAGAAGTTAAACGTGTACGGATATTTTGCAGGGAGCTACAATAGTAGACCAGATAGTTAGTATAATTCCTGCAGAAAATTACGTAATGAAGTGTGAGCTGCAAGTAAGTTATGTTTCTGCAGTTTCTTCTTGGCAAATAATCTTTATCTAATATTGATATTATCATTTGTAATTTATGCAGGACGTTAGGAGGGAGGACAATGCAGTATCTGTCACAAATGCTGATACCTTTTCATCAAATGATGAGGTAGCCAAAAAACACCATTGCTAATCAATCTTTTTCTACATTTAATGTTCTCTTGACCTGTACAATCCATGGTAGTCATTAGCCCAAATTATGCAAAAAGTACTTGTACTAAGGTTTTTTCTTTTTTTAACTCTATCCCTGATAAAACTTCTCTTTCTACCTCCATTTTTCTTCCCAAATAACACTAAAATGCAAATGACTGAGGTTAGTATAGTTGATACTTTTAGGAAAAAGATATTCGTGAATTCATGTTTAAAATTTAAGATTTATTTATTTTTCGTATACTTTTTTTTGAAGAAGAGAATGGTTCAACATGTATCACATCTAGCCTGCGAAAGAGAGATTCACGAGTATTTGTACTAAGTTCATATTGTTTTTCAAGGAATCTAACAGACTTGACAAAATTCTGAAAATATTCCCATTTCCTGCTGTTATATGCATGAAACAAAAACTTGGGCAGTCACTAGAGGAGATTTGGGAGAAGATATTCATAGCTATTGTTTTTGTGAATGCATAAACAATCTGTTCCATTATTGGCTGCAAGTAAAAATAAAGGCCTCTACCGATATATCTTGACTCCTTCAGTATCTCTAGTGATCCTTGATTCAGCGCATCAATGCTCAAATTTATAACCTTAGACGTACGGTTTGACTGTAATCTTTATTTTTGCAGGCTAAGACTAGCCCTCCCCAGAGTGGAAGAATTTATGTAAATAGAGCACAAGAGGTGGTTACAACTGTGCTGGCAAAAGGTTCAGCTATTCGCCAAGATGCAGTGAATAAGGCCAAGGCATTTGATGAGAAACATCGCTTAACTGCTAGCGCATCTGCTAAAGTAATGTCCTTTGACCGCCGAGTTGGCCTGTCAGAGAAATTAACAATTGGAATTTCGGCTGTGAACGAGAAAGTGAAAACTGTTGATCAAAGATTTCATGTTTCCGATAAAACTATGGCAGCAATATTTGCAGCAGAGAAGAAAATAAATGACACAGGATCAGCTGTTAAATCTAGCAGGTTGAATATGTTTTATGAGATTGATCTTTTGCTTTTTTGTTGCAGAATCATTTAAGTTCAGTAATCTTACTTTGACCTTTAATCTCAGGAACTTTTACGTGCATTCATCTTTTTGCATTTCTGTTTGATACAAGTGATGAATCTTTAAGGGATACAGGCTTTGGAAAACTTTGTTTTAATGTTGAGTATGTTAAAGACTTGGTTCAACCGTCAATCAATTTATGACATTCCTGGAGATGTCAATGTTTTACCTAGTATAGTTGGGACTAGGAATAGTTGTAAGAGCCAAATATATAAATCTTGTACTTTTCAGGTCTAAATTACTGTCTGATTGCTTAGTTGATTTGCATAGGAAAGCCTTTTGGAGTAACGCTTAACATCAACAGTTGTCAACCGCCAACTGCTGTTGACGTATAAAATACCGGTCCAACTCTTAGTTAGAGCTGGGATTTATTTTGAGTCCAAACTGTTTTAAAGAAACATTTTTATGGTCTAGTCACCTAGGCTTGCTATTTGATTTTTCTTATAGGATTTTGTTTTGGGAGTGTATTTTACTTGTTGCTGACAGGTTTAAGCATCTTTAAATGTTTGCTTTCTAGATCTATGTCCTAAAATTGGATACAAGCATATTTCTTGAGAAATACAATGAAGTGATGTGATATTTAGCAATTTATCTATTTGTCTATCTAGTTTTTCCTTCACTAGTTGCTTGAAACAAAATATCTTCATTTACATTTTGACTATTCTCTTTAATTGCTGCTGATTGCTGATTTGACATTACTTCCAATGCAAAGGGAAGCATATGAAGTGATGAATTGCTTTGTTCCTTGGCAGATATGTGACTGCTGGAACAGCTTGGCTGAATGGTGCCTTTAGTAAAGTTGCAAGGGCTGGGCAGGTTGCGGGTACGAAAACAAAGGAAAAGTTCAATTTAGCTGTTTCAAACCTGACATCGAAGGTATGTTTTTGTCGTTGGACTAATGCTATGATATGTTTGTTTATGAGAAATAGATAGTTTCTCTGGGTCTGATTATATGTTTGATGCATATGGAAATTGAAAACTCATCTTAGATGATTAAATTCTAAATGAACCTTTGAGGCTTTTACTCATATGAGGCCAATGATTTTGAACCCTCAACCTACTCTTTTTTGGCAGTACAGTTACACTAACCCTGCAACCCCTATTATCATTACTGTTGCTATTGATAGCATTTGTAAATATCAGGCTAAAATATTTTGATGCTAAATTTGCTAATTGCATAATTCCGATTTCATTTGTTGACCCAGGAACCTCCAATTGCTGTTTAAGTCAGAATTTGGCTTCTTCTAAAGTTGCATTCATCACATCATTTATGATGAACTTGCTGATCCAACAGCAGTTCTTCCAGCGACAAAATTTGTAGAAAGGGATGTAGAGTTTTTGAGTCCTAGGCTTAGATAATATTTGTATCCTGCTCCTTGTATTCTCTGTATGCACCTGCAGTTTGATATCATCAATCTCTGTCAATTTGACTTGTGTCTAGTATTCAATATTCTTTCGATTTTGGTTATTATGCAAGTTCCTGCTCCCTTGTAATTTTGTGGACTGCAACATTGATTTCAAATGGGAATGAAAATTTGCTTTCTGATGACGTAATATTTCCTGCCGCCTTAACATGCCAATTTTGCACTAATATATATTATCATCCAAGAAGCAGATTTAAACTGTTGATTTGTGGAATTTTTTCATTTGACAGGCATATATCTGATGTCAATATGATTGGGATTGGCAATGACTTGGATTGAACTAGACGTTGAATAATGGGGAATTGTTGAAATTAAGGACTGTTTATGATTGAGAGGATATGAGCCATCGGTTCGACCCCAGTGGTAGAGAAGGATCGTTTGACGATTTATGTAGGCTTAGTCCATGCGAGAACTCTACATACCCCAAGAAAAATCGTAAATGTCTTGGAAGTTTGTCACTTTCAGTTCTCTATTTCCATGCGAAGATTCTTGCTTGGATCGATGCCATACCACAAGAAAACGTATCGTCCCCTGGCTTGGCTTCTAGCATCTAAGCACACCTCATTCACGTTTTTGGTTATTTTGGTAGGAGTAACGTGTTGCATAGACCATGGAATGCGCTTGTCTCGTTCTACCTGCAATGCCTACTGGCGTCCTTGCCACCGCTTTGTTGATTGCTTTGACGGTCACTTTCGCGTGGTTGTGTTCATGTCCTTGCGACGACAAGTCTAGTAGAAAGTGTCTCGTTTTCCGGAAAAGGTAGGGACAGTATAGGACTCCTTAGTTCCTCTCCCTAATCGCATGTATAGTTGAACGTATAGATTATAGACGACCTCATTGTATATTCAGTCTCTTAATCCTTCGAGTAGTTAATTTCCTCTTATTAGATGCATATTGACAACGTCAATGTCATGCTAAGTGTCACTAAAGTTTTCTAGAAACTACTTATACAGAAATTGCCCCTACTTTTTGCATGACAATTTTACTTAGATCTGTTTAAGTGAGATTTAACATTTTCGCGTGATTATTGACTGATAAAATTTTGTTTTTGAACGTCTCACAATTTTCGAAGTGTTTAACTCATAGACTTTTAAGAATACTACAAAAACCCTAAAGTATTAAAGACAACAATAAACATACAAGAGTTACGGTAAAAGTCAACCTTTATTACTTATCTAAGAGTATACAAGTAATTGCTCTCTCTCTCTCTTTCTCTCTCTCTCTCGCGATGTGTTCCCTTCCCACCTATATCTATTCGCTAATAGGAAGACTTAAATAAGTTATTTATAGACACTTTTGGCTTTATAATTCAAAATCTTAATGAAAGTGAACTAATTAAATCATCTCTATCTTACAGTAACTAATTGGATGACATCTCTATCTAAATGAGTCTCTATCTAATATGATTTAGCTATATCACAACTAACAAGATAAGAAATTACATTTAAGTAGGAATGATATATTCATATTTGTGAAGAATTCTACTATCTTTAGATGATCCTCTTAGTTTTAATTTTTTAGAGCTGATATATATCTACTATGATCTTATTTGCAACATTATCCAAGATCTACCCTTGATCTCTATCTATTAGTGACGAGTCATCCAAACCTAAAGCCTTTTATAGCACGCTGGTTCAGTCTAATATTTACTCATGTCAAGCCTATCAATCACAATTTGTCTATTTAAGCACACATTAAGTCCTTAGGATTCTCATGTCTCCCCCATATATGTGATTTAGCTTATCTTCAACCCAAGGTCCATCTCAAGCTATCTTTTGGTCTCAAATCTAAATCTTATATCTCGTTAAAGTTTTTTTTCCAATGTGCACCAATGCATGTCAACTCATCCCCAATGTTCGTTTTCCTTAGACTTAATCCCCAATGTTCGTTTTCCTTACTTTATCATATGTCTTTACTTTTTCTGTTGCCCCGAGTGTCAAACATTGGTCAAGGCTCTCTCATGCTTGCACGATTCCATAATAAGTACTTAAAGGTCTAATAAATCACCTCCAATAATTCAATGCTCTTGTTGGAATAATCCATAGGCATGTTATCTTTTGGCATCAATGTTTTGATCCCATTGGTGGGCTATTAGTACCAATTTTTATCCCATATTGATAGATTATCAAATGGTGAGTAGTTTGAGAGCTATAAAAAAAGGGCTCTCCCCTCCCATTGATATCTATCCCAAATTTGTATCTCTTCTCCCATATTTAAATAAAAGCGATCCATTTGAGAGGTGCTCAGAGACTAGGCGCATTTGACCGAACTTCGTTATCAAAATTTTGGGTGTATTCTTTCTTATCACTTTTATTATTCCACATTTATTATTTTTTTTCTTTTCAAGTTGTAGTGTAGTATTCAATATTATTTGTCGGGCATATTTGTAGTTTTGTGTTCAATTTGTTTGGGTATATTTACTATTGTGTGTATACACGAGTTAGGTTGTGATAAATACACTGTGCACGTAATTTCTATCTAGGAGGTCTGGTTTTAAGTGGGATCGTTTATGACCCCTCTGTCCTTTTCTGGGACTTTACGTGGAATGGCAATACTGTCTAAAAGGTCATTGTGATCTTTCTTGGGTATTACCGAATCGGTTCACTTCACTAGTTGTTTGGTTTAGAGGAAAAATTACCTGATTTTCTCAACAAATGGTATCAAAGCCAAAGGTTCGTCCTTAGTTTGTAATTTTTGTTATATTGAATACTATATTTTGAGTCTGTAATAGCACATAATGATCAAGAAACACCAAGGACATCGGCTTCCTCATCATCATGGTCGAGGATTTTGTAGTCAAGTTTGAAATTGGTGGTGGAGAAATTTGACGGTACTGACCATTTCAACATATGGCAAAGGGAGGTTTTGGACTCTCTTTTCTAACAAGGTCTTGACATTGCCATTGATGAAAAGAAACTAGAAGATGTTGAGGATAAGGATTGGAATATCATAAATCGATTACCATGCGAAACAATTCGATCGTGTCTGTCCAGAGAGCAGAAGTATACTTTTAAGAACGAGACTTCTGCACACAAATTATGGAAGACATTAGAGGATAAATTTCTGAAACAGAGTAGTCAGAATAAGCTCCTTATAAAGAAAAGACTGTTCTAATTTGATTACCAACCAGGTACTACTATGAATGAACACATCACTATGTTTAATCAGATAGTAGCAGACCTGTTGAATTTGGATGTGAAATTTGAGGATCAAGATTTGGCCCCTAATGAATTTGAACACTTGGAGACTACGTTACTTCATGGAAAGGAAAATGTATCTTTAAATGCTATATATTCTGCTTTGCATGGTCATGAATTGAGAAAGAAGGATAAAATGAAAAACAAAACAGCTACAACAGATGAAGCATTGGTAGCAAGAGGTCGTCAGCAAAGCCAATCAAAGGGGAGAAGAGGAAGATCCAAATTAAAAAGCCGAGTTGCCAAAGATGAGTGTGTTTTCTGTCATGAGAAAGG